>JAWQUT010000167.1:1194792-1263589 GCA_033807755.1 Ellobium chinense
AGGGTTCTTCAGATCTTCCGCGTGAACCTCGGATTGCTCTAAGTCCAATAACCGCCTACGTCATCAGTCGGAGGGCACCTAGCTAGGCTGGGAGGTCAAAGTGCATATCCGTGCATAACATTGGCCGAGGCTAGTGATCAGCTCTATGTGGATCATGGAGAAAATGACGTTCCTGGCGCTAAAATTGTTTTAATGACCAAAATCTACTTCATCAAACTGTTCTTCTGTAGGGTATCCTCACGAAATCAGTGTAATCCATAGATCTATATCACTATGCCGGCTTCTTCGCTCGGGGAAGAGGGAAAGATCTGTGTAATCTTAGCATTAGAAGCTGGAATCCATGATCAGACCTACCTTGTTATTAAAAATTTTGTAATGATCATTTCATTAAATAAAGTTCTTGTATCAAATCCCCCTTGGTGCATAAAAAAAAAGTATATTATGTTATACTTATCAAGAACTTAAGAATTCGCGCATATGATATCATACCTAGTAAAGAGGTATACCTATTGATATAATAACTTAATATCTTGACTTTCCCTTCCTCCTCTCCCACGTGCAGCTGATTAATAGGTAATACTGATACCAACAGACATTATAAAACATATTCCCTTGAGAGTAAATAAAAGTTGATTTATCTCCTTATGTGTACATGTAGAGGAACCTCGATATTAAATGTTGATTCATTTAATAAGTGTAACTTACCTTGGTATTAAGATTGAATTTCACATGCACGGACTCATTATCATTCTATCATTTCATTAATGAGGCACGTATTAACAAGTATATCAAGGATACCTCAATAATAAGTACACTAAGGGCATGTTTTATATGGGATTTTATTGTAATATGTATGGGCATGACTGTGCAGGTGTTTGAGCGTGGCAGCCACTTGTGTGTGTGTGTATATATTTTAGTGTGCGTGTCTGTTTGTATGTATTGGGATGTTTGTGGATTTGTGGATAGATGAATGTGTATGCGTTTCTGAGTGGCAATATAATATATTATTTTGATAATTCTCTATGTCTACAGTCTAGATTAGGCAAGAACATCCGACATAACTATTGAAGTTTTCCCCAACTCATTTGCTCGTTCACTGATATTGCGCTGCGTTGCACAGAATAACTACTAGCTGCTGCAACCATCAATCATAGACTTTTTTTTTTTTTTTGGTTAGCAGGAATTCTGTAAAATTTTGCTGATTTTAGCACTAGTGCCAAAAAGTTCTTGACTGCATGGTCTTAAATTAGTGGTATTTCGGAAATTTCTAAAGTTTCGGAAAAAGGAGAAAAAAATTAATACTCTCTCCAGATCTTGACAATGTTATTTCCTATGTTCTAGTGGCAAGTACTCTAACCGCAATGCTTGTTCCGAGGCATTGGTTGAACAAACTTCTAGGTTACGCCTAGCAGCCTAATCAGTAATACTAGTACTGTAGTAGTAACAGTCAACATCGAAAGCAGCACGAATTTGACCTTTCACCCATGAATGAAGGTAACAGTCAGCCGCCAGTTCGGACGGCGCGGCTAAAAATAGATCGCTTGGGGGACTCAGTTTCACCGAGCAGCGGTCTGAAGCACCCTATAGATGACGTTGTTCGGGTTTGATTCAGCTATATCCCCTTTCTCCCTCTCGTCATTTTAAAAAAAAAATTTGCTTTAATCTTTATATTATCAATTAAATGTATCCACTTTCCTCAACGACGGGACCTGTAGTGCGTATATTCAAACCTGTTCCTCTTTGAACGACGATAATTTAGCGATTACTGCATAGAATGGCCAGAGAATTTGTGCGCTGTCATCAAATGATATAAACCTAATGAAAATATCATTTGAAAAACTTTGGGACAATTTACATAAAAAATCACCCATTTCCCGAGACACCAATTTAAAGATGGCAACATCATACAATTGAACAAAAGCGCACATACACACAACCCAAAATTTAAAAAAAAAAGCGGACATAAAATGCGGCCATATTGATTATTTAACAAAACTGAAATGCACATGTCACCTTCATCACCCCACTCCCAGCTACACACACCCATTATTATATCTACATATTGTGAGAGGGACCGCGAAAAGGAGTCTAGTGGTCAAAAATTTCGTTGAAATTTTAGGCTTACTCTATCGACTGCTTTGAGTGAACATCAGCTATCTTTACAAGGAAATAAGGTAGAGATAGCTGATATTCACTCCAACGACTGCTTGGAGTGAATATCAGCTAGATGTAAAAAATAGAGGAGAGAAAGCTGATATATAATTAGAACAAACTGTCAGCCAAACCAACAATAACATAATCCTCAACTCTACCGATTTTAGAAGCAAAAAAATATGTCAGTCCTGTCTTTTTAGTACATGTGGCGTGCAAAGAAAAGGTGTATAAAATAAGTAACTATATAAACACAAATAACAACTTTTTATAGGGGGGTAATATCATACCAGGGGGGGTAGCTTGATANGGGGGTAGCTTAATACCGGTCTCACATTACCCACCCCGGTAATCTTATACCGGTATCAAATTACCGGGGGGTAACTTCATACCGGGGGTAATTCTATTCCTTTACACCGGTAATAGTTAGGTGTGCGAAGGAACGGAGTAGGGAGGGAGGGGAAGGAGGAAAGCGATAGGAGTTAGGATCATCTGGGCGATCATCGGAAGAGAGCGGAAGAGTAATTAACGCATTTGAAGTCTCTGCAATGCAATGGCAAGGGGAAGGGAGGGGAATGGATAATGGAACGATGGAATAATATGCTCGGCTGATGATTGGCCAAGCCTTTTGTTTGGACAAATCACTGCGCTAGGCGAAATTTTAATTACAGACTCAGAGACGGTGATTGAAACCATTCTTTTCTCAACATTTACACTGCTTTATCTACACATCTATAATCCAGACGTTTGAATTCCCCGAGCCTAGATTAGAGTGTTACTGATGAAGTCAAATAAGAAAAAATGTTTGTCCTTCGAAACGAAACTGAAAATAATAGAAGTCGAGAAAAAGCGAAGGGAAGCAACCAGCGATTTTTTTAAAGTGCAAAGTTAAGTACCCTTTTAGCTAACCCCTTCCCACATTTAATCATTTCCTACATAATTATGTTTTCACGGGTTTGAGTAGTCAGTAGTGATGCATTCTCTACTGTTGAGGTGTCTCTCTCTTGCTTTAATGACATCGGATGATATTCCTGTGGTGAGGTATATTTGCAGAGGAACAAAGAAATTTTTCAATAGTCTGACTCACTGAAATGAATTGGATGAGGTGTTGATAGCCTTTGTTAGTTCCCTGGAAAAATATACAACTATCAGCTGTCAAGCACATTCATTTCCTACAAAATGGTGCCAGTGTTGCTCAAAAATGTATCTGTTTTAGAACATTCTTATGGCCCAATTTAGAATTTGATACCTCTCAAAATAGCCAATTCTTTTGATGACATGCCCTATGCTACTTGAAAGCTTCCATGAATTTACAGTTCAGCCTTAGAATTTTGCAATGGTAGCCTATTTGGAGAGCAACTAGTAGGGAATGGTCAGAGGGAAGTGACCTGGAAGTGAACCCCTCCTGGCCGGTCACTGTGTCCATGTAAGCACCTTGGCATGAGCAGGTAGTTTTTAATTGACCATATTTGCAACCCCTAATGGTCAAATCCACTTGTAACCACACATTTAAAACCTAAAAGTAATCATATTGGCATTTTTTTAAAGGGTCATTCTGTTACTGATTGGGGAAGAAGCCCTGGAGAAACAAAAGTCTGATGCATCTGCCCAAAAGAATTTAAAGAAAATGCAGCTTTGACAATACCATGTGAGTCTATAGGGTGGGCTGAGAAGGGGTGGGGTGGTGATTTTTCTTGAGGGTGGGGGTGGGGTGGGGTGGGTGGNGGTGATTTATCCTTCTTATAGGTGGCCAAAAAACCTATTATTATTAATGAACCCAATTAATCCGCTTATATATAAAATCCCCATTTCTGAGGGCCCTGCCAGCCAGTGTCAGGGTGTAGAAATATGTAAAATGACCTGTGATCTAAATAGAGCATCCAATTTTAAAGTTTCTGGTATAATTTGAGCCTTCTAGATAAAAAAAAAATGTGTGTAGGCCCATGTATTATTAGTACGCGGTCAAAACCAGCCTAATGAAAAATTGGGGACATAATCAGAGTTGGAGGTGACCCTTTTCGAAAGAGATTTGTGAAAAATGTAGGGCGTTGACACCGCCCCCCCCCCCTTCTTTTTTTCTTCCCGTTAAAAGATCAGGCAAAAGAAGTACTTTAATCTCCATGGAATAAATTTCCCGAAATCACAGTGATATTTGTAGACTAACACAAACTGTTAATAAGGCCAAAAGAAGAAAAAAATCAACAATAGGTTCCAAAGACCTAAAGGTTCTCACTAGAGATAGACCAGTTTTCACATGACTTGCTTGCAACGAGACCTCGGCTTCAACGAGGACTGAAGGTCGGTTCCGGTGACCTCGGTAGATCCGAGGTTCACTGCACGGGCAATTGCCGTAGAAAGCAATTTTCAGAAAATAGACCGCATTCTTAATCAGAGCCTCCGTATTATCACCGCAGGAATGACATAAACACCCATCACAGAGATGGAGAGCCTCTCTGCCTTGCATCCATTTGAAGACAGAAAAATTGAAAACTGATAACACAGTATCAGAAGTTTCACAATTTCAAAAAAACACCCGGTGAACGAAAGAGTGAAGAAACCCCCCAGAAATAGATTGAAAAGAAACAGCTTTCATAGCCTCAACAAGACAACAGGTTGACAGTCTCAAAATCCTACCTCTCGATGAAAATGAGGATCTATAGCAGTAGTATGTGGATGTCTCTCATGGGTGAGAAAACACTTCCCATTGATCAAAGATACCATTGATGGCATTGGTTCCAGCTCCCTGCACACAAAAGCGAAACTTCAAACGTTAACGCAAGAAATGATGGAGATATACCCAAAGGCCACATGGATCCAGGCCTTCACTGATTGTTCAGTCAAGGAAGCTGTGGCAGATGGAGAAGGTGGAGTCTATATTAAGTGGCCTAATAAAGAAGGAACCGAAATATTAATCCCCACAGAGAAGCACTCCACTAACTTCAGAGAAGAAAATAAATGGAAACCTTAACAGAAGCTGTGATAGCCCTTTCAAAATCATGACAGCAAAATAGTTTTTCTCACAGATGCCAAATTAGTCTTACAGGCCCCAGAGAGTTCACATGACTCTCAGCTAAACAAACTTACTTCATCAGCCCTTGTCCGTTGGGCCACTCGGCATACTATGTGGTTCTTCAGTGGATCCCTGGCCACTGCAACATTACAGGCAATGACACGGCAGACAGCCTGGCCAAAAATGGGGGAAAATCTTATACAACTGAGAGAAGAAGTAACATTTGCTGAATTCAAAAGTCATGTAAAAGCAGCTTTAAAAAGAAAGTGAAAAAACAATCACCCAAAGCATAATCTGGAAGATGCTATCCATATGCTAAGCAGAAAGGAACAAACAGCAATTTTAAGGCAGCTGGACACAATAGATTTCAGCAACATCTACCCTAGAAATTCCCAGTTGGAGACACGGAAGTTTGTTCACGTGGAACTACTCCACAAAACACGGATCACGTTCTTCAGCACTGTCCCAAGTACGACCAAATGAGAGAAACTCATTGACCTAGAAGCTCGACGCTTCAGTCAAAACTGCATGGGACGGCAGAGGACCTGAGATACACAGCATCATTTATACAGGTCACTAGCTTCCTGAAATGAAACGTGTAACTCGAAGAACACAGCAGAAGAAGAAGACATAGTTACACTCTGGAGAGCTCTGGAATGAGGCCTTTTCACTAAAAAATATTATTATAGACCATTACAAATTAGAATACGCCACACTTTTCATAGCTGTGACAGGCCTTTTCAAATTAACCTTTCATCAATACCGGTAGATAAAATAGATACATTGAAAGGAGAAGTACAAAAAATCGACCTGTAAGTTTAGATGCAACTTTCAACCAAATTTTTGCACGCTACAGAAATCTATCTACTACTTAGTAGAGTTTAGAAAAGCTATAAAAGCCTCTGGTGTCAATTTTTAGAATGTCATTGCTGAAAAAGTCACTCAAGGGTCTTCAGAAGCAGAGGTTTGTCAGCCTCTATGCTGCCCTGAAGAAGAAAAAGAAGGTACGTTTAGACAGGATGAATCTTAACTAGACTATAAGCCTACTACAATCAAGATGGCAGCGAAAAAAAAAAAAGGTTGCAACCAGGAGACTCGCTAAACGAATGAACTTGAGAAGGTTCAAACAGTTACTAAGTCTGCTTGCTTTCGATTCTCTCTTTCTTTCTTTCTTTCTTTCTTTCTTTCTTTCTTTCTTTCTTTCTTTCTTTCTTTTCTCACAGATGCCAAATCAGTTTCACAGTATTTCTCAATAATGATGAGCTTCAAATTTCCCGTGTCACTTCTTTTCCAGTTCTTTTCCTTCTCTTTTTTCCGTTTCTTTCTGTCTACCATACTTTTGTTATTTGGTATGTCTCGTCCCTTATAAATATATTGTCCTCCTCACGACCCGCTCCCTGAATTCTTCGCTGCAGAATAAGGCCACTGAGGATGGGCAATTCACTTTGCTGTGGCTGCACAGCCGTCTGGCCTACTCTTGTAGAGCGTGCCGGTTCGAGCTTCCCATGGACATGAAACAGTTGGAGGGTAAGTACGTGCATAACTCACAGGTAAATATAACAAGATAAGAAGTAAGGAATGATAGAAAACAAAAAAGAGAAGAAACAGAATTTAAGGAAGAAGAAAAGGGGAAGGACTAAGAAAGATGGCGTGAAAAAAAGAAAGAAAAAAAGAAAGAAAGCACGGTTAGAGACAACTATAGATGGAATGAAGAGGTTAGGATAGAAGACAAAACACATGAGAAAAAGACCACTATTCATTGAACTGTGACATTTTGGTATACAATGTAGATCGACTGTCATTGTTTCAACTTTTACTTGCAAAAGACGTCTCTCGAACTGCTTTACCATTCTAGTGGGCGTGCTGATCTCTATTTTGTGTAATATTTGCAGGAAGTTGGCAAATATGAATGCAAGCATGCATGCTGCGCCCAAATGAGTACAATATTATACAGTTTAATAATTTAGGTGGAAGCAAGATGTTAGCTTGTTGTGAGAGGCTTGGCACCTGTTCAAAATAGGTCAAGTAATGCTTTCTGATTGGATATGCTATAGCAGAGATTGCTTCTGTTTTCTCAGCTTACTGGCTAAGACGGGAAGAATGATAACAAAAATACATGTTTTACGTGATGCTTTAATATTCATTTGAAAAAAAAAAAAATCCAGGATTCATGACAGATACGAGGGGTGATACCTCAAAGTTACCGTGGTTTTTATGTAGTCACCACTATCTCCCGGTAAATTCACACTGTAGATATCGGAAAGGGGAGAGGCTAATTTTAAATGCGTTTTTAAAAACCTAATTGCCCTTGATATTCTCGCTAATTATATGTTGAGAGCTACGGCCCCAAGAAATCTGTTGTAAATACACCTCTGCCTACTAGTACTGTGCAGCACTTCCGTGTTGTGACGTCACAATGGTGCGACAATTTTTATATAGATGGGCGATATCGTTTTCTCCGAGAAAACAATGATTGATCGATACATCAAAATAGAAAAAGAGGCTCACTCAAATCAGAGCCAAGCATTTGTCGAAATTAGTTCCTTCCATTAAAACTGTTACTTTAAGATATTTATTTCCAAAAGCACAATTTTCTTAAATCACAAAAAATCACTGATATGAAACAAGAAACTAATTACAGATCCTCTCTCTATATCACTTTATCATTCCATTCAAAGCCAAGCAGTTGTCGAAATTAGTTCCTTCCATTAAAACTATTACTTTAAGATATTTATTTCCAGAAGCACAATTTTCTTAAATCACAAAAATTAGTAAATGTCGAAACGATGGATTCAGTAATTTCAAAATACTGTATAGTGTCTACTACACTCATATATCGATATTGCACCCCCCCCCCTTCCCCCCCGTAGTGCTACATATATAGAGAGAGGATCTGTAATTACTTTTTTTGTTTCATATCAGATTTATGAAATGAGTTATACATTTATCGTATTCGCGAGCCTCTGGAGGGCCTTTACTGTCACTTCGGAGTGATCATTTGCTTGCACTCAGATTTGCTAACTGATTTACTGAGCAAACCTACAATTCCAGTTATTCGCACTCTGTCTTATTAGCAATTCCTGTTTACTCTCTATAGAACAGCTTTCAGACTGCAACATTCTACATGAGGAAAAACTCCATTTGTATTAAGGGCTGAGTAGGCAATTTCTCTCACCAAGAAAATTGTGGGCCTATGTGTTTTTAAAATTTCTCTCTTGTAGCCGTATCTCGTATTGAGAATGAGAAGAAATTATTTAAGGGGAGACGTTACCCTTCCCTCGTTGTTTACAGCGCTTTGGTGTGGTGCCCGCTGTCCTCTTCCAAGTCAGCAGTGCATGCAAACTTGCGCATACTACAGTGGTTAACAGTGTATTTTTCTGGTTGTGTGTGGTGATCCTAGGGAAACTGTATCTCAAATTACAGTTGTTACTTCAAGTAAGATTTTACACATGTTCTAAGGCACTGTGGTTACATGGCAATATTCAATATTTGTATCTCAATAATATGCTACATGGAATCAATGGAAAAGACTATCTCTAAAAGGGATAAAATGAGAATTAAACTTAGGACAATAAAGTGTCTGTGTAATGATAATGCATAAATGTGTCTTACATGCATGTGTGAAATCATTTAGTCAAGTAACGGCTATACTTGGAGACAACAATTTCTTATGAATACCATCCACAACAACAAGAACAACAACAACACCACCACCACCACCACCACCACCAACAACAACAACAACAACAGCAGCAGCAGCAGCAGCAGCAGCAGCAGCAGCAGCAGCGGCAACAACAACAACAATAACAAAAACAAATACATATACAGTACATTATTTAGCACTTTGGTGCGCAATTCTGCATGCAAAATATGCTGAATTAGAAAAGAGCAGTGCTCATCTCTGTGATACACAGGGAAGAACCATACCTCTCAATCGTTCATGGTTTAAAATGTTCGACACTGATTGTCTGCATTTGTTCCAAATTCACTCAGGCATGACTATTCAAGAATACTTACTGAGATACTGCAAGATACCACGTCATCGCATGAATGCCTACAGGAAAGTTTTTGACAGGCACAAAAATAGCAAAGTTACGACAATGGCCTTAGCGGTAAGTTTGCCAGCCAAGAGTAACGAATATAACAATAACAATACCAACATCAACGTTTACAACAACAACAACAACAACAACAACAACAAATCTATGTAAACAAACCTTAAATGATAATTTTCAGATATTCTCAGATTCGCTGTCATATCTTGAAACAATTAAAAATAAAAGCACCAAATGCTAGGGCATCAGCTGAATTCTGCAAAGGTTCCACACCTTCAAAGAAGCCGGAAGAGATGTAGGCTTTGCTTGTGTATAGCAAGCCATATTGATATTGAAGAAATCGAGATTGCCGTTGAAATGGCCAAAATTGGCCTTCAATTTGACATTGTATTTAACAAAATTCCCCACTCAAACATAAAGAGAGCTATGAAGGTCTACATCCGTGACAAATGGCAGGCTTGTCGGAGCTTGCAAGAAGGTCATTCAATAAACTAACCAAAACTAATCAAAATTAGGACTACCCATTGAACACCTCAGTCCCAAGACAACGTTGCTAAGCCACCTAAGACTGAGACACTCATCTCCGACACACTCTTTCCTACTCAAGAGGTAAGATCCATCTATGTTTGATGTAACTGTCAACTAACTGTTAGAATGTTCAGAATTCACTGATGTCCAAGAAGTATTCTTTAAACCATCCTCCAGAAAAGGTCTGTTTGAAAAGACTAGGCCTCATAAAGTCCGGCCTTTTCTAAAAAAATATGAATCTATGATAAGATATAACGCACTGAATGAATCCTTTATAAAGCAGTACATTTTACAGGCAAAATTGCGCACCAAAGTGCCAAATAATGCATTTTTTGGTTTGTTGTGGATGGTGATCTTATGAAATTGTCATCTCAAAATACAGTTGTTACTTGACCACCTGAATTCATACATTTCGATCTCATATGATAGTTAAAATATCCTTATACACAAACTTGTTAAACTACAATCTTCCGGTACTGTCAAATTTGTATGCGTTATTATTTATGTTATGGAGTGAGGTTCTGTCACAGTGATTATCCCGTAAGAAAGTCACAGTCTGGCTATCAGGGTAGGATAGCTGGCGTCTGATCTTCTAAAAACTACGAGGTCACGTGTGCACGTTGCGCTCGTTACAAAATCCCATGACGGTTTTTAAATTCGTAGAAGAGTAGCCCTAATGGTCGCTGTCCAGGGCAAGAGTGATAATAAAACTCTCCCTAAAGTCTACCCAACATTTTAGGCTGACAAGCCGTAAAACCCTAACTCAAACAAACAAACAAACAAACAAACAAACAAACAAACAAACAAACAAACAAAACAAAAGCAAACAAACAGACAAACAAAAACAAACAAACAAAAACAAATCTAGCAACAAAGGGAAGAGTACTAAGAGGACAATCTGGAGGTCGATGAAAACTGGTCTGTATTATTTTAACTTTAGGACAAGTGCCTTGCTAAATAATTCATTATTCTGTAATGTTTGAAGTCATTTATACTCCTCAAAGGCAGTGAAGAGTATTTTTATTTTTCATTTGTATTGTTTCAGTGCATAATAATGATCAAATTGATTCACACTTCTCACATCTCATTGCATTATTAACAGTAAGATTCTGCCAAAGTATCTATGTGTGGTATGTGTGTGTAGTAAGTAATTGAGTTAATACTGAATACTGCACTGCATCATTGATATTGTCACATGTCCTTCTATTTGTCGGTGTGTGTCTGATTATTTTCTTCCATAGCATCAGAAATTAACCTGAGCGCTATAGAATCTATTGTATAATATTTATGATGCGTGATGTTAGTGATAATGCCTTTTTGTGCCCTGGATTTTTTTAGGTAGCTTACGACATTCATAACCTGTCTTCCTATACCACTACTACCTTTGTACCATCTCTACAGAAAAAGAGGATAAAGCTCATCTGATGTTCATATTGTGTTTTTGTGGGTTTTTTTCCCTCAAAATGGATGGTAATATTTCTATTTTCCTGTGAAAATCAGTGTAATTTCTTATCATTTTTTAAATTTAATTGAAAAACATTTATGTTTTATTCATAACAGAGACACTGGCCTAAAAAATGTTTGTCTACTAACATGGCATGTTTTGTCTTTGTGTTTGTAAATTATATTTTTAATGTATCAAAATTATCACCGTGGTGTAAGTTTGTTCCCGGTTGTAGGTGTTGTGAAGTACTGTATAATCTGTGATTACAGCAGCCTACAGTGTCTTAATCATATCAACATTCACTTTGGCGTGCATTACACAGGGTTGTATTTTATTTTTCTCTTTCTCTCACTCCNCACACACACACACACACACACACACACACACACACACACACACACACACACACATGTACGGAACAGTTTGTGTAGGCGTGTAGGCTGTTCATTTTGTTAATAACAAGCATAGTAAAAGAGAAGGTCATTGTCAGGTACAAAGCTTTTTATTTAAAATCACGACTCTTTAAAAGGCAACAAAGGTGGGGAAAAAGGGGGTGGGGGTGTTGCCCTTTTATTCCGTTCATGTCATGATACCATCTTACCGAAAGGGCAAGAAATTTCATAATACAACCGACGGACTTGACAAATAATGGTAATTTATATGCCAACAAAAGTGAATCAGTCTGTAGTAGTCAGCCATGTATGCGTTTCATTTTATTATGGTTCATGTACGAACGATATGGGAAGTAACATATTTTTACCTCTCGGCAGCAAAACTATGACATGAATTGCCACAGGGTGACACAAAAATCGATACCCATCGTATCCTTCGTAACTCTAAAGTTACATTCTTCAAATTACAATGGCTGATAACTGAATCACGGGTCTATAAACTCATCACGTTTTGTTAATCTATCAAGTGTGAATGTGATTTTATCTGAAAATCACAACAGTATGTCGAAATCGAATTCTGAGCTTTCCGTGAGCAGCGTCGATGTTCGTAAAAATGTTTTGTATTCCACAACTTCTATTGTCCTATTTAAACTCAAATCGAAATCAGAGGTTTGTTTACCAAGTTTTTAACCGATTTTTATTTCAAAAGTTGCCTTGGACAAATCAACAGAAAGCTTTTGCTCTCGAAGAATACCTGAAATAAGGAAAAAATAATTAAAGTTAACAACAGATTGAAGTGGCATTATCGAAGAGGTCTGAAGAAGTGCAGAATTATTCATGGCTAAAGAAGTTCAGAGAGAAGGGCACCATTGAAATCCCCACCCACCAATCGTCAGGGAGCCGTAGATATCGCCGTTGCAACATGCCAGCATGTTGTAGAGAACTTCTGAAGGAGAGTGCGTCTTTGTATTGGAAGAAGAGAACGGCACACTGGGCATTACCTTTAACATATCATACCAGTTCAGTTCTTTTTTTAAGGATCTACTTTAAAAAATAATGCACTCAAGTTATTTCATATTTCTTATCTATAAAACAGTATTTTTGTTACTTGATATGCTCGATCATCGTTTATTACAGTGTTACGTGTTAAACAATAAAATTTGTGCACCTAAAATTTGCACACATTTTGGCTGCAACCCAAAGAGGCTATAATACTAACTAGAGTCCGCACTGGGTCACGTGACCTAAGAACACTTGACCCGTCCGACCGCCATTTTGAATGGGGCAGAGGTAACAGATCAGCGGCCTTGTTTACAATCGTAGCGAAGGGATTGTTGACGGAAGGATGGTGCAAAACTGTTGTGTTTTTAAGTGCTTCAACCGGCGTACCAAAGGATCACCGTACACTTTTCACGGGTAGTGACTTAATTTGTGTTTTATGCAATGATTTAGGCTTGAAAAAGTGTTTTATTAGCTCACAAATCACTGCAACAGTGTGATGGCCCAGTAACCTAGAAGAGCCGATGGACGTGAATGGTCTACAGTTGCACACTCATGTCATGAGTTACATTATGATGCTTGAATACAAGCCTACAATAAATCTGCAAGAACTAATCATGCAAAAGTGAATGACGGAGTTAAGGCATTGAACTAGCATGTTGATTTATCTTCTGCCAACAATTGAGCCGTGGGAGAAGGGTATAGACTTATACTGACTACACTGCACTATAGACACTGCCTAGACTAACCTGGTGTTAGACAATCATGTACACTGAGTTCATACTGCCATATCGGTAAGCACAGTCCTACTCTGCTGACTGCACTGCCGTAACTTGATGTCCCTTCGTTTAGATCATTGTTTATCGTGTAGATTGATGTGCTGTTTGGCTAAAGTCTCTTTTTCAACCATTCTCCCGATAATGCTGTTCAGAAAAGAGCACGCCACAGTAGGTGCTAAACTGGGTTAGTCTACGATTATGATGTGGGACAATAAATAGTCTGCATTTTTTTTTTGGAGAGGGGGGGCGCGGGGGAGGGAGAGGGTTGGGGGGAAACTAGTTGAAAATTCATGGCACATAAGCCTATCTTTCACAGGAATAACACACTTACAGTGTCCTGGAATGAATTTCAGTGAGTTAGGGGTAGGGTTTGCTTGGGTGAGGTGTACGAGAGAAAGAGAGAATGAACCATTTCATCTGAAAGACGGAATTTACAAATGTTTAACATCAACAGTGCACAGGTTGTATTTCCCATCATAACAATTACTGAAGTATCCAGGTGTTAAAAAAATGATTTGTTTCACAAGCTTTCGTAAGAATCATGTGAGAGTTTACTTGAATTATAAAACGGCTGACTTTGATTCATTATTATTAATATTATTTATCCTTTTTTTTTCAAGCTAAATAAATAATGATCTTGAACGACTCCAGAAATGGATTAGCAACATAAGTAGAGAAGGGACACACGGGAAAGCTTGGGCACCAACCAAAAATGACAAAGTCTGCAGTGCACAAATTCTTGGACGAAGATTTTTAAGCTGGACTGAAGGTCAAGCTTCTTAAGCCCCATGCTGTATATTCACAGAAAGATTTGTGCATCACAATTTGGGATCTGTCAGGCACAAACAACAAAACTGTCCTGTTCCTGCACCAGCGATAAAATGATGTGCGGTTATTATTATCAGCTTGTTTTAACTTTCATGAAGTACCATTATCCACTGCAATTATACAAGTAGTTCATCGTGTTTTTGTGGGATTAATGTGCCAGCAGCACAGCCGATGGTCCTACTTAGTGCTGCCAGCAGCCCTTGTTAGGGCTAACATGGCAAACAGTGCTTTTCAGGGTGAACCAAAGTAAAACAGCAGCCCTTTTCAGGGCTACCCTAAACCAACAGCCCTTTTCAGGGCTAACACAAGTAAAGCCAGCCCCTCTCAGGGCTAATTAAGTAAATCACAACAGCCCTTTTCAGGGCTACCTTAAACCAAGAGCCCTTGTCAGGGCTAACACAAGTAAAGCAACAGCTCTTTTCAGGGCTAACTTAAGTAAAACAACAGCCCTTTTAAGGGCTAGCTAAGCCAAAAGCCCTTTTAAGGGCTAACATAATTTTAAAAAACAACAACAAAACAACAGCCCTTTTCAGGGCTGCCTTTTTAATGCAGAGGGAAAAGGTCAAAAAAGGACACACACCAAAACCAAAAAAGCAACCACAAATTTAGACAGCTATAAATAATAGTTTTTCTATTAAAAATCTACAATTGTTTACTTATTCTGTCATATTTTTTTAAAATTTAGGCTATAATATTCTGCCTTTAACATGAAAAATGTCGGTTTAAAGGCACTGTTACACATAAAATGCGACGTAAACAAACACACACGCACACACACTCCCTCATCTGTTGCGCAAAGCCTAGCCCTCGCAACTGGCCACGCTAACCTGCTTGCCCCACCGTCGGCGCCATTTTGGGTCATCAATTGTTCACGCCGCGCGCTGAGCCACGAGTAGCGAGTGCGGGGTCTAGTGTAATATTATAACGTCTTTGCTGCAACCCAAATTATATAATATTTTTTAAAAATTGTTATTTGTTTGTTTCTACTGAAATATTTTTTTTCTACATACCGAGAAGTTTACAGTATAAGTATTTCATCGAGATTTCTACTTTCAAAATGAGAAGCCTACCATAGACATATCGGTTAGTTTTGACGGCACATGGCATAAACGCGGTTTCACGCCCATGTATGGAGTGGGGTTTGTAACTGACATCATGATAGGACTTGTCGTTATTATGAAGTTCTGAGCAAATACTGCAACAAATGCGAATTGATAGAGCCCAAACTAACTACAGGTGAAAGAGGCTGAAGTGGAAAGAAGACCATAAAGAGGAATGCTGTGTCAACCATATAGGTTCCAGCAAGTCAATGGAGACAGAAGCAGCAGTGGCCATCTGGATTAGGTCCGTACAGAAGCATAACTTCGGGTATACAAGGAAGTTGTCAGATGGCGATTCAACAGCTTATCAAGCCGTTTGTGACCTCAAATTGTACAACATCGATAAACTTGAATGTGTAAATCACGCCCACAAGCGTATGGACATGGCCCTTCGCAAACTCAGCCGAGAGAAGAGGTTAGGTGGGAGAGGTGTTGGACGGCTCACCGTAAACAAGGCGGATTCCTTTCAAAATTTTTACAGAGATGCCATCTTGAGCAATCTGACAAGCACAAATGATGTGAGGAGAGCGATATGGGGCATTCTCTATCACTCCATGAGCACTGACAGTAACTCCCAGCGTGATTATTGTCTTCCAGATGAAGAGAGCTGGTGCTTCTACCAGGCAGCGATGGTGAAAGTCATCGAAGGTCTCATACATACACTGCACCCAAAGTTGCAGAGCAGATGATGCCGGTTTTCAAACGCATGAATGAGGAGAACCTTTTAGTCAGAATGAAGCATGATGGGACGCAGAATACCAATGAATGTTTGAGCAGCACAGTGTGGGTTAGGTGCCCCAAAACATTGTGGGGAAGAAAAGGTGGCAGCAGCTGTAAGCTCTGCAGTTGGAGTTTTCAATGGGGGGGGGGGGGGGGGGGGGGGGGGGGGGGGGAGGAGGCTTTGAGTCTAGTAAACATTATGAACAAACTGTGGATGGAGGTCAACACCATCAGTATTGAAAACCTGAAACAAAATAATGCAGTCAGGATGTCAAAGGCTGATGTCTTCCTCAGATTTGACAAAGAAACAAAGGAAGTACCTTTCAACGAAAAAACGTGAGCTAGAAGAAAGGGAGGGGGAAACTTAAGGTGCAAGAATAGCAGATTAAGACTAGCACTGTAGCTAAGTCATCCATGTCTGTTCTTAGAAATGGTGACAGTACCTTTTGAATCTATTATTTTACATTTTTGTTCAGTATTTTTGTATGATAGTGAAAAACAAATGCATTTTTTACTAAAAATGCAATTTTCTCAAAAGTCTGGTTTTTGATAGAAAAATTGCAAAAAACTTTGCCAGTTTTGATGCTATCTAGATAAATTTTGGCAGGGACATGTGTCACCTATTTCTAGATAATAGTATGAAAAGATATTGACACCTTGGTTGTATTGCTTTGTAAAAATCCCATTTTATGTACCAAAGTTCTGCGGCAGTCATAATTCCTGTGTTGGGGAGACCTACTAAACATTATTTTTTACACAATCAAATTTATCAATAAATTCTCTTCATAGTTTTGTTATTTCTGTCATGCTGAATTCAAAAATGCTTGTCTTTTCTCTGTATCTTTATTATGCTCTGAGCCTTTGCATTTCAAAATTACTGTATTTTTCAGTTTTTGTGGTATTGTTATTGCATAATATTTCTCAAAAAGAGTCCAAAACAATATTTAGGGGATTTGTTTTTGAGTTCTTTGAGTTACTTGTATGCCTGTTGAAAGATTTTAGCTGAGAAAGCATGAAAATATAGCAAACTCTACAAATTTGCTTTCAAAAGTAGGGTCTGGCCTTAATGAGCGTTTTGGTCATTCGCGCCGGATCTGAGTTGTGTTTTGCTCTGTTGTCGTGTGTTTCTCTTGTTAGTGAACACTACTCCGGCTCTTGGGATGTCATGGTGGTCCCATTCAGACTTGTTGTTTATGAGATGGGGTGTGGTGTCGATTTGTAGCGCCTCGTTGAGTTGCCGTGTGAGGGCATCTCTGTAGGTTCCAGTAATGGTCATGGTAAACTTGGTTGGGTCGGTCTTGTCTCTGTGTGCGAGTTCCGTGTGTCTGTACAGGACTGAGTGTTTATCCTTTCTGGTCAAAGCTTTGTTATGTTCCAGCCCTCTAGTGTATCCATTTCTGGAACTTTCGTCTATGTAAACGTCGTTGCAGTCGTTGCACTCAATTTTGTATGTGACGTTTTCTTTCCTACACATACCCTTTCTTCCTGTGCTGCATACGAAACAATTTTCACTATCTATGCACTGGTGTTTCTGGAAGGGATCTGATTTTTGTAGTTGGTCTTTTAGGCTTCTCCCTGCTTTCTCGACCACCCTGACTCTGCATCCACTGTTGTTGATTTCTTTCTCGAATCTCTTCTTCAGTTCGGATTTAGGTGTGGATGGAATGAATATCACAGGGTCGTAGGCTCCAACTTTGAACCAGTCATTCTTCTTCTTTCTTCTGTCTTTTTCTCTTTCCTTCTGTCTCCAGGTTTTAGATCTATATAGGGGTTTCTCTAGAGCTCTCCGTTCTTATCGAGTTCTCTGAGTTTGTGGTAAGCATTCTGAAGCGCTGGCTATATCCAGAATACTGTAATCTTAACATATAGGGTAAGAGGGTAAGAGAGGGCTGCATCTTAACAGGGAGGATTTCTTGTGTGATAATGGTTCTTTTGGCAGACAGGGGGAGGGAGCTTCTTGCATGGGTTACTAGGTGGGTAGCAACATCTTTGTGGTAGTATTCATGCACTACTACACCATGGTCTATCCATACTTTGAGGTCGAGGATAGGGATTTTTAGGTCAGGGTGATTGGATTGGTAATCCACTTCTAGCTGAATGGAATGGTGTATCTTGTTGCCTATGTCTTGGACCCTCTCTAGGTACACCTCTTCCACTCGGGAATCGTTGGCTCTCTCTCCAATTCTGTTACTGGTTTTGATGACGATAGTAATGTCATCTACGTACCGTTTGTACAGTAGCACCTCTATTTCTTCTTCTTTGAGTTTGTCCTTGATCTGCTTGTCCCACCACATCATGAAAATGGCTGCAAGGTCACCAATAAGTTCCAAGCCTATGGCTCCCCCTATACTCTGTTTTCTAATTTCGTTTCCGAATATATATACATGGTTCCTCATGATGAATTTGATAGCTACCTCGATGGCGGCGGCAAGCATCTTCTTTGTGATGTTGTGATCGGGGGTAGCATTGCTGAATGCCCAGGGTTCGTATCTCTTCTCTGGGTTCGTGTTCGTGGCGCCTCCAGTGATGCTGGGTGGTCTACCTCCTTTGCGTTTCCGCTTAGGGCAGAACTCGCTTAAGTTGTGGTCCTTAAGGTCGGTTTCTGACATGTTGAGATACAGGCGTAATTCCTTAGTGTCGACACCCATAACTTCGAGTTCGCTCTCATAGAAGCATTTAGACACGATGTGAGCAGTATAGTCAATATCTAGACTGGGGTAAAGGGCTTTTACGTCAAGTGAGCCGATGACGAGGTTGCTGGTGTTGGCTTGTTTGTTGAGTTCTGTAATGGCTGCTAGCAGTTCTTCAGTACTGGTACAGGTGTCTTCATCTAGCTTCCAAATGGGCTTGAGGATCATGCTAATTAGGTGGGATAGTTTGCTATTGTATGCAGCATTGGCACCACATACAGGTCTCAGAGGGGGGCCTTTGGCAGGGTCTTCGTGCTTTTTGTGGTCTTTACGTAGACCGTGCATGGGTGCAAGGCCATGGTTGGAGACGAGGAGGTTTTTTTTTATTCTGTCGTGGCCTTTGGTATTTTCTTCTGTGCTTAGGAATCTGGCCCAGAATGTGGAGTGGGCATTGATCTCATCCTGATATACTTTGTGGTCTTCCTCGGTGATAATCGGGTCGTTTTGGATATGGGTTTGGCAGGCGTTTTTTGTAATTTTCTTTCGAGTCTATAGAAAATCTTCCAGATTTGTCTGTTGTAAAGATCACAATGTCGTTCCTCTTTCTTAGACTGTTGAGGCCTTCCGCTTCCGTCTTCGTTATGTTGGACTTATATTTTATGTCTTTATGTTTGGTTTCTTCAATATAATATTCCTCGGTGCTTTTGATGAGTTGGTTTTTCAGATGTTGCAACTTGAGTTCAGTGTCTTCTTTAAGGGGTTTCGGTAAGAACACTCTTTTGTTGAATGGAAGGTCGGTGGCTCGTAGGTTACGAAAGTCTAATGTGTTCTCGTCTACATCGTATGTATAGATCCTGTCTTCGGAATTAGTTCTAGATCTAGGGCTAGAGCTATCGTCGAAGGTATCTGACTTACCTTGCCTTTCTGTTTCGTTGATTTCTTCATCATATCAGGTCCATCTGTATTTCACAAGGCCTTTCTCTATCTCTAAGGCACACTCGTTTCTGTTTACGCATTTGAACTGTGTAAAGCCTGGCGAGAGAGATAGGAGTTGTCACTCTTTGTTGTTGATTTTCGTGTTTCCGTTCATTCGGGGTTCTGATTCGTAATAGTCTGGTGTGCTCTGGTCCTTCAAAATTATTCCGTTGATCTCGTCTTCGACACACGGCTTATCGTTATTAAGACGTCGCACAGAAGGATAGGATTTTTTTGACAGTTGTTTCAGGCATTGTTTTCTGCGCTTAGGGGCTGTGCTAGTTACATCACTAGTCATAGATCAGTCAACATGTTTTGAGGAGCCGCTCAAACAGCTGGCATATCGACGCCAAAATAGTTTGACACCCTTATGTTGGTCAGAGATGACCACTGGAATAATTTGGAGAATACTCGTGAAATCTTTCATGGTTTGGAAAGAAAAAACCGGTCTTCACAATTAAAGAGAAAAATGAAAACGGACCATAGCAATTAACATAGGTATGCCATGTTGAGCATAGCAACTGTTACGAGATGGGAAGGGGGAGAGGGAGGGAGAGAGAGGGGATAAATGGGTGGGCACAGTTACAGGGGTGAATCAAAGACATTACATGTCTTTGTGGTTTAGAGAGAAAGAGAGAGAGAGAGAGAGAGAGAGAGAGTGATAAGAAGCATTAAGAGAAAGTGAGAGCCTGAGTTGCTAATGAAAAAAAGCAAGAGGGCAGGTAATGAACAATGACTCAGGGGACAAAAGCATCTTGGCTGCTCTGTCTGTCTGTCTGTCTATCTGTCTGTCTGTCTGTCTGTCTGTCTGTCTGTCTGTCTGTCTCTCTCTCTCTCTGTCTCTTTCTCTCCATTAGCGCCTAGTGGTTTTTTTGTTTTTTTTTGTTTGTTCTTACCCCCTGTTTTCTCTTAGATTCCTGGAATTTGTGCCCACCTAACCCATACTAGGATCTATCTCATTCCCCTCACTGATAGTGAAGACCGATTCTTTCTTTTAAAATTACAAAAGTTTTAACGGGTATTCTATAAAATGCTTCCGTGGTCATCTCTGCCCAAAATAAGAAGGTCAAAATAAATTTCATGTCGATGTGCCCCCGTTTTGATTTGCTCTCGAAAGCCTTTTGATTGATTTATGACTAGTGACACAACTAGCACCGCTCCTAAGCACTGAGAATTTGACTGTGGCGGCGTCTAAATTATCTGAAAGTGCTCATCAAGCAAATGATAATTTTATATTGTCAGAATGTTAGGCCAATTAGAGCTCACTAAACCACACAGTAGACAACAATACATAGGCAGTGCAAACAATAATAAAGCGATTCAAACAGTGGTCAGAGAGATGTTCCTTTTTCTCAAATATTATTTTATCCTCCTTTTTCTAAGGTTACAGCACTGCAATCAGAGTCGGCCAGCTGTCCACACAGTTTAACAAAAGATTTTTTTCGACGAGAAATGAAAAAAAAGAGCATAACATTTAGAGCCAACGAAAGTTATTGCATGTAGATAATTCTCTTTGCTTGCCTCTCGCTTTCTGACGTCATGCCCCATTCCCGCGCTGACCGGACGACCAGTCATGGCGGCCCGCATGGTGTGAAAATCCCGACTTTCAAGCTGCAATTTCTCGGAAACGCTCGGGCGAAGAAAACGTGGAAGGAGTCAAAAATGTATGAAAAAATACTGTGGATCTTTTAGGCTGTGAAGCAGATAGCTACCCCTGTCCCTTTAAACTTCTGCATCTGAATAAATCCGTTTCCATTATTGCTATAGCCTTGCTTGAGGGACTATGATTCTAAAATATTGTTACTGTATTTATCATCGTCATGTACGTCGTCACCGTCTTTGTTATTTTGTGGCAGTTGCTATTATATTACTACTGTCGTTATTAATAAAACCAATTTCATCGTCGCCGAAAATTGGCCATCAGCCATCGTCCACTTCAAACTGACACGATGCATGTCGACGTCTGTATAGACGCCGACATGACACGTGCCGACGAAATCAGTCAAAATTAGTTCAAATGCCGTTTTCATTAAACTAAACACTTCTCATAGCATTACTTAAGGCTAAAGAAGGAAAAGTCAATAATGTATCGTTTAGAACATGATGTAAATCTAAATATGTAAAAATTCAATTACATCAATTTTATTGTTCTCCTCTGACATCTGGTCTAATGACACTTGGCCGATTTCATCATACCGTCCATTAATGACATAAGACTTCAAAGTCTACCTTTAACTTTCCTGTCAGAGGATGTAATTATCGTTTCAAAGCACAATTACTGTGTGGTCGTTACTGTGGAAACAGAACGCACATTTCAGTGTTCAAGAAGTTCTTATCTTAGTCACGAAATGTCGGTACCCTAAATATGATTATCATGATGCACTGTTGCTCTCTGTTTGTATAAAGCTACTTGGAAATCAGGGGAAGCTGAGTCAGAAGAATATAATATGCTGCGTGTGGTGTACAACTACGACCATGGCAATTTCTGGTCCACGGCCAGTAAAGTTGCTAAACAGCAATGTCAGCGATGTAAGATTATCTTGAATAGTACTCTTTGTTTTATGAAGTTCTCTAGTCCATTTGTAATGCTGAAGTAAGAATTATATTGAGCAAACATTAACTTCAGAGAAAGTACAACATAATGTACATGTGTGAAAATATTTTGCGTGTATTCAAATGCACATGATGACTAAATACAGACACAGAAACTCACCATTCTGCAGAAGCATAATTGTAGTGCATGCACAAATAATGAACACGGATTTTTTTCAGTATCTTTGTTCGTTATAGACGGCTTGTTTCGAAATTCTGCATGGGTCTCTTTTTCAGTGTCCTTTCGTTAGTAAGAAATCGCCATTTCCGCTTGGCCAAACATTTAGGACTTTTACAGCAACATGCCGTCTGAGGAAAATATCAAAGCACTGCTTTGTTGCACTTCCATTAATTTCTTCGTAACTCCCGATAAAGATTGATAACAGAGGTGGAGGTGAAAATCAAAATACATTGCTGGAACGAGACTGACTCCATGGCAGAGTGGCGATCCTTAAAAAGCGAAGCTCTAGACGGCTGACCAGTAGTCTAATGGTTCCATTGATGAAGCGAGAGAGATGAAGAGCTAAAAGTGATAGGACACCAAAATGCACCGACACGCACTGCAGATAAACGCCTTGGAAACGGTTGAACAGCGGCGAGCGACAGAAATCATCCATATCCATGGAAGGGTAAAACTGGTATCTGCAGATTAAATTAATCAGTTATGTGGGATCTTTTTTCCTAGAAACCCATTTGCCGGTACACATCTGCTGTGTCGATTATGTCGTTTTGCAGAGTTGCAGTTTTAGGTCACTGAACAAACAAACAAACAAACAAACAAACAAACAAACAAACAAACAAACAAACAAACAAACACACAAACAAACAAACAAACAAAGAAAGAAACAAAATTATAGAGTGCTCAGGTTTTTAATTTCTTACATTATGGCAAAATATGAATCTGAAAGTTACAAGAAAATAAAACAATAAGCCGTTTCTTATCATTTCACTAATACAGCATCATGATGTTTGCAGTGTCAGTGAGAATTTGTCTGAATTTCTTCCACCAGTGAAGTTGAAGGGGTTTGTGCGATCAGCCATTTTTGTTTGTATTTACACCTTGACTAGATTCGCTGATATTGTGCACCCCGTATCAGTGTCATAAAGGGAGATTATGGATAAAGTAAGTATCTTGACTTTCTAATGAATAGAGCGAAAGGGGCAAGTGCCGTCTTTATGAAAAGTCTACTTGTCTCTGAGGAGCTCTTGCGCTACACTCAGTCTTAGATGAATGGGTAAGGTCAGTGACATCACATCCGAGTACCTTTGTCGATAAATTGACAGAAGTGGTCTAAAATTTATTCTTCTATCATTGCGTCTTAAAAATTGAATAGTGGATCCAAGTTTCTCGGTCTGATGATCAACAAATACCACTGCTCACTGTTTTTAAATGATTAACTTGCTCAAAGATTGTCAGCGCTGTGGGACGCAATTCTACTACTAGGTACCATTGTACAAAATGATCTTTACTTCCAACTACCTTTGGATATTTACTTTCTTCGCTGTTTCTATCCATGCAAATTCGTTGCATCTCCTCATTGTCTTTATCCGAGCCTTTCTTCAGCTCTCCTCTTTCCCTCCTTTCTCTATTCGCTCTTTCTATCCTTCTTCTTTTCTTAGCCTGCGGCCCTCTTCCTGATGCTTGCTCTTATTCTCCTCATTCCCACTCCCCTGCCATTTTGTCACTCATTTACCTCCCGCATCCTTAGGGTCGTTCTATCCCTCCTCTTTTTACTTCATCCTCCTCCTGCTTTTTCTCTCTTCCATCCTTGTCTTCACCCCATCACTCCTTTTTTTCAACTTCCATTTTCTTCTCTGCCAGGAGGCCTACGAGGCCGTGAATAGCATCCTTGCCAATACTTTGGAGGTCAAGGATATTCAAGTTTTACTTGAAGCTCTGTCCCTAACAAAAATCACCGTGGATCTTCAGTTGTTTTCGACTATCTGCGCTGTCGCGGAGAGAGTAATGTACTGCAGCATCTTGTAAGTGATCTTGAAGATGTAAGCATTTTGAAATGATATTTCCAAAGTCCAGTCTGTACTGAACTTCGCTGCTGACTAGAGTCAGTGAGAGAACAATGGCGAAAGAAAAACGCGAGGAATAAACGAATTGAGGATATAAAGGCAAGGGGCATCTGAAATAAATGGTACACTACATGGCGAGGAAAAAGTTGTTTATTTTTTCGGGGCGGGAGAGTGGGGGGTTAGGGGAAGAAAAAGACAAGCAGTCTGATCAGAAATATGTAGCCATCCATCCATCCATCCATCCATCCATCCATCCATCCATCCATCCATCCATCCGACCGACCGACCGACCGACCGACCGACCGACCGACCGAATACGCAGTAAAATTCTTAACAGCTAACCAGTTTTTCAACTCTCAGGGATAGGGCCAACGAAGATGGCTTAAAGAAGAGCTTTTTGGAGTGTGCAGATTTCTCTGATTTGGAGTGGAAACTTGAGGGTATCAGTGTGGATCCTTGCCTGAAAAGACTGCTGTTGTCTCTGGGCTAAGTCACCTGGTCAAGACAAACTTTAAACATGATAGCCACCAGGATTCTCTGTGTCCAACGTTAGGAAGCATTCAAAAGCAAAGAGAAGGATGAAGGCCACGATGGCCAACTTTTTTACAAGCCTGAGCCAAAGAGGCCATGAAAAAGAGCTAGATCATGCCCGCAGACTGCCAGCTGGAGTCTACATTTGATCTAAGACAAGAAATTTACAACGAATTGTCTATGCACTGGACACAACACATGGATATATACTCTTTGTATATCAGAACAAGATATAGAATAATAGTAAAATGGAAAGAGTTTTGGGATTATTCTTCGCTTCGTGTTCATCAGACTGACTGACAGAAATTTGGTGACTTGAAATATCAACGGCTTGAATTTGAACGTTACAAGCGACTACTTTTTCTTTAATTTTTTTTTTATTATAAGGGCACTGAAATGATAATTTGAGAAAAAAAACAACAACTCAGAAGTACGCATTATTAACGCAAACCACAGAAAGTCTATCATAGTACCTTAAACTTTAATCAGATAAGCTACTTGCACAGTCACAAAGCATTGCAGCATTTGAATGGATGCAACAATTGAACTATCAATGAGTAGTTTCCAATAAAGATCCTGTTGCTCAGACTTGTACTTTTAGGGGCCATCGTCAAACAGCCAACACAAAACCTGCCACTACAATTAAGTCAACCCTATGGAGGCTGGTCAGACTTGAGAGTTTAACATTTAACCTGCGTTAATGAAGGATGTCTTCCGAAGTACTCGGCCTGGACAAAATCCATATATANATATATATATATATATATATAATACGCACTGTTTGGAAATATTGTTGGTGTTGTCAGCTTGGAACCTGATAACCAGATTCATTCATAAGTGATCTTAATTATTATAGCTCTCCTCCTTTTGTTTCCTGGATATATATTTTCTCCTTCTTAACAACATAAGCAGGCGTTAATGTATAAATCTGAGAACTGGCATGAGCCTAAGTTGAAGCCAATGCTGGCACAAGTTCTTCACCGGAAATCAATGTGGATCATAAACACATTATTATCAGTTTGTTGTGTGTGTGAGTGTGCACGCGCGCACGTGTGTGTGTGTGTGTGTGTGTGTGTGTGTGTGTGTGTGTGTGTGCGTGCGCGCGCGCGCGCGCAGTATTCAGATAATCGTTACCCTAAAGAAAATGTAAATGGAATTGAAGCTGAGATGCATGATACGTTGATGCATAAAGGAGCAATAAGTCACTGTTGTTCAAAACAGTTTTGAGCCTACTGTCAACCAACTATATATTTGGTTGCGACATCCTTCAAAATGATTGAAGTATTAGATTTATGTTCTTTAATGGCTTCAGGAAAGCACATTATCCATTTTGTGAGATCACGATGCTCGTCGTCTGAATATATTTCTTACTTTTGATTTGTGCAAAGTCAGTCACCGATCCCGGCAATACCTTGTACATAGTTGTTTTGTTCCTACATTCAGAGGTGCAGATGAATGCACAGTTATGGAAGTGATGGTGTTGCCCACTATTTATCGCCAGGTGGCGAGTAATGTTCCTTTCTCAGAAGGTTATATTTAGTGTTTTCACGTTTCAGTCTTATCAGTTTTTATCATAGAATGTCGACTGCAGCAATATTTTCTTTTAAATTAAAGCGGAAGAGGCTTCAAACAGAGGCATAATTCTAATAGTATCCTTAAATTGAAAAAAAAAAAATCGACATTACATTAAATCTGCAATTTGTTGCAGGTCGCACAATTTTTACTTGTAGCACAATTAAGCTTTGGCTATTTAAAATGCTGCTCCACTGACAAGTATTGATGAGAGCACTGCATGAAGATACAAAATTCGGATAACATGAGTTCATAGGTATCCAATTTGAGAGACATAGCAGATATATATGTTTCCGGATTCGTGTAGAAAGAATAGAGTTAGAAACTGGCTTTTATTTTCAGGCATTCGAGGATAGCATACAAGAGGAATCCCGACAAATTTATAATGACATAGATATATTAGCTCATAAGTTATGAACGAAAAAAGACCGTCTACTGAGGCAGGTGCGCGAAGTCACTGTGAAGCTGGAATGTCGTGATTTCAAGATGATGATGTTATATAATCATTTAAAGGATTTTCTCAATCCGATTATCATCAAACTTTGGACGATTTTTTTGTACAATCAGCCCCATCAGTCAGTCAAGACTGTTATTTTCAAACAATGGATTCCAGCGTGGTAGGCAGGCCTTGAAAGATGACCAGCAGGACATATTTTATATTATCAGTGTTGTTTCTAAAGAATCCGTTGCTGCTTTAGGGAAGCTAATAAAGTCAGACTTCAGAATTATCTAGAGATAAGTCTGTCATCACCTAGTGTCTATTTAATCTTGCAAGAACATCGTAAAATCAGGATAGGTGCCCAACCAGTTGATTAAACAAGAAAGACCAACGAGTGGCATTCAGCCAATATCTGTAACAACGCTTTAGAAAAGGACATTCCAGAAGAAAAGAAAATATCATCAAAGGTGACGAAACATGAATTTCATAGTATGACCCGAAGAAAACGACAGTCCATGTGTAACTCTTTCCTGGGAAGAGTCCCCCTGTGAAGTTTAGGTGCAGCAAAGGAGTCAGAAAACAGATCAAAGACAATTCCTCTTAAGGACGAAAGCTCGCTCAATGCAGACTAGAATGCACATTAGGCCGGATTTCCATAGGACGGCACACGGCGCACGGCACGCGGCACACAACGCACCTCAGGCGTGAAAACAAAAGTGGGCACAAAGATTTAGAGTACCGCCTTATATAGGAGGACACGGCACAGCGGTAACGAAAACCGCGTGTGTTGAAAAGTCATCTAAGACTTGTTCACTTTTTGTGAGGTGTGTGGCAGGTGTACTCGAGATGGACGACTACAAGAAGAAGCTTAAGGCCGGCCTTCCATAGGACGGCACACGGCACGCGGCACGCGACACGCGGCACACAACGCACCTCAGGCGTGAAAACAAAAGTGGGCACAAAGCTTTAGAGTACCGCCTTACATAGGACGACACGGCACAGCGGTAACGAAAACCGCGTGTGTTGAAAAGTCAACTTGTTCACTTTTTGTGAGGTGTGTGGCAGGTGTACTCGAGATGGACGACTACAAGAAGAAGCTTAATGAGCTTGTGAGAGCCCGGCCACATATTTGGGACCCCCAAAATCCAGACTACCATAACAAGGAACAAAGAAAGCAAGTTTGGGAAGATATTGATCGTAAATTTCCACCAGATTAGTTTATTGTACTATGTAAAGTCCGCCCCCACCCCCTCACCCCCAGTTTACGGTATTCTATTAATTTTGATATAAACAGGTTTCACAGTCAAAATGGTTAACAATGGTTGTATTTATTAGCAATGCTAGCGCAATCAAAGTATCTTCATCAGAAGAATCCATGCTGACGAAAGGAAGTGTGACTGCCTATGGAGCAGTTCCGACTTGTCACGTGTCGCGTCTCCTATGTGAGGGGGGTCAATTGAGACCTGTCGCACATCGCGTGCCGACATGTCGTGAGCCGTGTGCCGTGTGCCGTGTGCCGTCCTATGGAAGGCCAGCCTTATTGCATTTCCCTGGTGTTCAAAAAGTGGACACTGCGCCGTCCGAAAATTGATCACCGAGGACCGCTATGTCACCACGAAATTCCAGTGCACATATTGTAGCCGCTACACTTGAGGTTTTGACAGAGAAACAACGCCCATCTGTCGCCCCGTCCTCAAAATCCACCCGATCTAGCAATGAGTGAGTTCTTTCTGTTCCCCACTGAAAGAAAAAAAAATTCAGTGAAAGAAAAGTTGTTTGACGTTAGAGGCACGGGTGGCGTTTGAAGTTAAAATTTTGACACCTGCAATGTGGAAAAACTGCTTTGATTCTCAGTTCAAGAAAACGAAAGTTTGTGTAAGAGTGGAGGAGAGTACTATGAGAAACTGAAAAAAAAAATCAAGTTTCTGGCTCAATTGTTTCTATACCATTCTGAAAATATAGGCCTATCTATACGCCTCGCACTAATAATAATTCTCAAAACACGTAACATTAAAATCTATACAAATTTTCTACTGTCCTTCTAAAACAATGAATGGTAATAATTATGAATCGCCCTTTCACTAAATGATTTCTCAGTTCAAACCACTCGTAACCCAATCAGGACCGATTGAAGCAGTTCTATGTCTCTCCTATAAACATTGCCAAAACCATGTTACTCGAAACTGGCTCACAGGAGTGAGGTTCAACCCTATTTTTGCACCTATAAAGAGTTGACCCCATGACATAAAAGAAGAAAAAAAAGGCTGTTGTTAAAATCAAACCCTTAATTTATCAAAACCAAGTACAGCACATGCTATTTGAAAAATTGTAATAAAATACCTCGGGAAGATAGCATTAAAGCGCTTATTTTTTTTTTCAAAAAGGTGAAAATAATGGACAGTTTTTGGGAGAATTTTACTGGTGATACAGTGATGAAGCCATGAATTTTGACGTAATGGAATATAACGTAAAAAATAACTTTTTATTGAAACGTCTCATTTCAAAGCATACCAGAGCGTTACTTTGCGGCTGAAACCCGTCAAATGAAGCCTCATTTTAATTAAAGGTCATTATTTTACTGTGTGTTACGTGTATTTGAGATAATGTAAAATAATTTGTATAAACATTTGCGGCTGTAATTCAAACCATACCCTTAAGCTGATCCAAAGTAGGTTCCCGGCATTTTAAAAAATTGTGGAGAAAAAAAAAAGGGAGAAAGCATCAAAATGTTTATATTTTCACAAAGGCAAGAAAGAGGGGCACTTTTAGGGACAGGCTTAGAACTCTAGTATTGTTACAGATATTGTGATACAGCTGGCAATTTTGACATAAAGTTCATTAATAAATCCTATACTGTATATATATCTAATTTTAAAGAAGTAGCCAAGAGGCACAGCTCTGTATTTATCAACACAGGCATCATGTTTAATAATAAAAGTGCCCTCATACTCCCATCAGCGCAGATTTACGAACATGTAATTATGCTATATTATCCTAATTACATGTAACATACCCGTAGTGAAACTTAAATAACCTTTAAAATAATTCCTAATTTGATTGGTTTCGGACAAGAGGTCACGCTCAAAATGTCTGCAAATGATTAAAGGACTGGCATAAAAAGCGCATCTCCTCGGTGCAAGATTCAACCCAATTTTTTTGCAGGCTACGGAAAGCTGGCTCTTTGACTACAAACAGTCTCAAACGCTTACAGGAATTGAAATGTTTTATCCCTCGTCATTACAGGAGAGTTTGCCATAGGATGTGTTGAATTAAAAAAAATGTGAATTGAAGAGAGCTGAAGAAAGAGAGTGAGTGAGTGAGAGAGAGAGAGAGAGAGAGAGAGAGAGAGAGAGAGAGAGAGAGAAAGAGAGAGAGAGACACACAGACAGACAGACAGACAGAGAGACAGACAGGCAGACACACAGACTGACAGACTGACAGAGAGACAGAGACAGAGAGACACAGAGATAGATAGAGAGAGACACAGAGAAAGAGAGATGGAAGATATCCTAAGATAACTCCTACACGAGATTAAAACTTGTTGTAGACCTTCTGCGGCAGCAAACTTAATGTCTAGTTAAGATGGTTTTACTAATCATTAGGGGAGGAGGGAGTATATTTACATTGAAATTACAACATACTTTTGTCTGCATATGTTTTATAATAACAAAATTGCATTTAATTATACTAAATATCAAATGTTCAAAGTCAGATAACTTTAAGAGTTAAGAACACGAAAAAATACAGCCTCAGACACAGTAAGAGACTGAAGTGATTTATAATTGTTGCCACTCGCATAGGCATACAGGCCATAATTTTGTGACAGCAAAATAATATCAGATACTTGTTATATAATAACGTGACGGAGCCAGAGTATCGGAGACACACTGGGCATGTAATAGTATGGATATTAAAGGCAAAAACCACGACATCTATAATTTAAAATCTGCAGCATTAACAGCTAAAGCCTATTGTTTGATGTGCTTTCAATTTTGATAGATTGTTTTGAAATCTCCTTCACCGTCGTGTTACCTTGACCAACAACCTCTTGTTTCTTCATCCTGTTAGTCTCACAGGGGATTATCCATCATTAATGAATCACTGGAGATTGGGAAAGTACACCAGCTTTCAGACATGCTTTGGGTAAGTCATCACTGAAGAAAAACAACTTGGATCAGCATGTGCTGATAAAGTATCCTCCAGAATCGGCTTTGCTCTTTCTCAATAAAATCTTGAAGAAAGTTGTTCTGCTTCAGTTGAAAAGAACATGTTAGGAAATGCAGTTTTTGTGAAAAATCCAGTGTGCCTAATACCGCGAGATTTTCATCATTGAATCCGCTTGTTTCATCTGAATTTGTGAATGCCAGAGATGATGGGAAGGTATCAAATCAATCATTGCTGAATCTTTCATCCCCATTCGTTACTATCGATCACGATAGTTTGATAAAACTTTTACCGCTCACATCTGGCTGGAAGGCACAGACTTAAAATGGTTTGAATCATACATTTCTGAACGCATTCACTCAGGAACTACTGGGCAAGGTTGATGAAAGCAATTCATGTTCAGTTCATGTGAACTTGCTGTGAGCGCAATAGCTATTTCAGACAACCTGATCTTGATCTGAACTTCAGTTATTTTGGCTGCTTGATTTGAGTTTGCCTGCTGATGTGAAATTGATCTAAACCATAAATTTCTAACCAAATTTCAACTCAGTTCACATAAAGCTCGATATCAATATCGAATGCTGATTTTTTTTTCCTAAGCAGAGTGAATAAAGAAAAAAAAGCTGTCTTTAAATCTTCTAAATCAGCCACCCGAACGGAGGTCAGAGCTCTTCTTCGTCCCACTCCTCCTGATGCCTGTTACGGCTGTTACTTACATCGGCGTAAACTTCCATAAAATAATTTTTTAGTCTATCGTTGCGAGAGAATAAAAATATTTAAATGCATCATCCACCACAGTAGGTGACAACTATAATAGGCTATATGAGAAGGCTAAAACTAGGGGGTGATTTCTGATAATAAACTTTCAAGTTAATCAGCTTGTGAAAAAACATACATGTTGAACTCAGAAGAATAGATCTAAATGTCTTGCGACCATACTCGCTGGATCAACTGGATATATTCAACCATACTCGACTAGACCCCCCCCCTCCACCCCCAAGATAACATCTATTTTATCCCCACTGGATTACTGGACATCTCTCCAGGTCGGTGTTAATGAAAAAAAAAAATAAGATAAATTGCACAACGTACAAAATAACTCGGCACATGCAGTCTTTACAAACCGACGCGAAGCAAGTGAGCCTCTGTTGAAAACACCTTTCTGGTTGCCAGTGTGAGTTAGACTAGGATAGAAAATAAAATTTCATGTCTATGTCATTAAATTCAGAAATAACTGAAATCCATGTTTGCCATCCTGAAAGGTCAAGACTATATTAAGCCTAATGATATGAAATAGGGGTCTAATATAAAAGATAGAATAACTACCTAAATAAAAAGGGTCTTACCGCGAAACTGCAGTCTAAATCTATAATATTGATGTTTTTGCAAGAAAATGTGCCCTAATTTTAGACTAGTCTACGTTCATTTTGAAACAAGCGTCTCATGGCCAAAGTTGTAAGCAATTTAATATGACACTTTTTCCCATACTTTCCCAAAAATTTTCCACAGATATAATATTATAATCCACTCACTGATTATAAATACTCTCAAATGTAACCCCGGCCCTTTTAATTTGGACGTGATTCTCATTCTCAATTTAGACTATTTATAAAGAATGGAATGAAAGTCATCGAACCACACAAGATGATTTTGGAGTGCAGATGTAGACTAGGTTTTATGGAATGAAAATTAAATGACGGTGATGAGCATACGTTTCGAAGCCTTCTTATGGGCATGTAGGTAAGATAACTACTCCCATCCACGTACATTGTTTAGACTATTAATTTAGTCAGGGAATAATATGAGCAGATTTGAAGATAGAGGCAATTATATGAATTATATTTTAACCATTATCACTATTATTACTATTAAAAGTGGACGTGGTACATGCTGTTTATTACCCCGATGTTTTTTATTATTAACTAACCGTAAATCTCACTGGTAATCCCTGAAGGAAGTACTGGTCATAAATGAAGGACTGCAGGTATTCAGTTGCCAGTGACTGTTCAACTGTTATTCGGATTCCAATGCTGCTAATGTCATTATAATGAAGAGGAAATGGGTCAAGGTAATACGAAAATTTCCTACACAGTGGCGCGGGCATGTCATCATGAAAGGAAACGAAGACTGAGTGAAGTGGGATTCCCGGAATGCATGGATTTCCTTGACCTGTTGTGAATAGACACATGGCTATAGACGACTCGCAAACTGACAGTCTCATACTTACACCCAAATAGTAGAAAACCAACTCTTAGGGATGTGGTTTCAATATGAATAGAACGGTGGTGATCAAGAGGCCAACGTGCAGTGTAAAGTTAATCATCCTGGGCAATAAAATAATATTTCCTAGATTCAAGTGCCTTTGCAGTTATATTAAACAATCTATCTAAACCTTATCTAAAAATAAATGATACCGTACCATACTGTCACTGTGAAACATATTTATTGTGCACTGTAGAATATAAGAACTGCAGTGACTTAAGGATACATGTTTGCGTTCAGATCAAAGAAGTAGGTTTATAATTTGATCAGTTTAATCCACTGATTCCAAGCCGATAGGGCACATCAATTTCAGAAACGAACAATATTTCAACAAGGTAATGTGTGTTTAGGAAAAGTGGGCCTACTAGTACTATCGTTAATGGTCTAATGATACAATGCTCACAAAAAACATCTCGTCGAAATCGATTACTTTGGGCCTGTAGTCTGTAGGTTATACAATGATAACACATCTCTCCGGATCGCATCTGGAGAGATGGGAAGGTGATGTTGGGGTTAATGAGATCTCTCTAGTGGTGCGGGGTATCTTTCTTGCAATGGACACTCTTTGATTGGGATGTAACGAAAGATAAGTGGGTAACCACCAACGGGGCGAGTGGCAGCCCGATTCTACGTTATCTTGACAGGATCAATTCACATCGGGCATGTCCTAATTTGTCCTTCTGTGTTACTATCTAGTAGGGCCCCAAATGGGCGGTAACAGCTTTAATAAGGCCTCTCCACAGAATCCCTAAAGAAATGGAAAACACTCAAACTAGAATCAATTCATATTTCTCATATCCATTTTATAAAATGGAAACTTGGCCATAGGCAATGAAAGATGTTAGAATGCTATCAATCGGCTCCCGTAATTGGCAGCCGTCTGATATACTCCGCAGGGAGTCGAGAATTCCTGGAATGATCAGGCCTGCAGGACAATAAAATAAAGTCGCCTGAGCTGCCAACGCCAGAACACGGGGCTTTCGTTCCATTATATACCTTACTTCAGTAACTCCTGATCACTTGTCTAGACTGAGCACGCTCAGTTTGAACCTGATCGAGTTTCAGATAACCATGAGTACAAATCATAAAAACTTTCTGTCCTTATTCCCAAAGTGCGCTCGACGCTGTAAAGTCCTAACACTACAATAATATGCTATTTACTAACCCATGATTCTTCACAGTTTGCAAAAAAGAGAAAACTACTCACGAAGCACGAAACTGAAGCGAGCTCATGACAATGACCTTAGGTCGTCGCTTGGATGCCTTGACCTTTCGATATGATCAAAAACGTCAAAATTATATCAAAGTAAACATTTATATTTAGACTAAATAGTGACCAGTTTGAAGAAATTAATTTCTTTGTAACAGAGCTTCAATGTGCATCCGTAATCCTTTTTGCCACTTTAAGAGAAGTTATAAGATAAGATATCAACATAAGATTATCAGCATCAGTGTATAAAACTTAAGACACTCATTTAATTTATATATATTAAGGCACTTTCAAACTGAGCTCTTCAGGCTGAGTTCTTGGATGTTACGTGAAACATTCCATTCTCACCCACTTTGAGCTTTACAGATCACTGAACAACGAAAATAAACTTACTGCTGGTATGTCTTCTTTCCTATATACCTGACTTATTAGACGAGTACAAACCATTTAAGATCATTACTTTCCGAGTGTTCTATTCTTTCAACGTCCGAGACAATTTTGAAAGGATTTGGAGAAAGAGCTTTCAATTGTAAAGGATCATCTACATGTAATAAAAGGCCCCAAGATAATAAAATGCCAAAACACTGGTAGTATTCAAAAGATCTCTTAAACATGAAATACATCTTCTTTTTTTTTTCCAGTAGTCATTTTACTTAAAATTAACATGCTGGTTTCTGCAACTTGTGAGTGTGCTTGTGTGTTTGTTTGTGTGCGGGAGGAAGGAAAGAAAGGGACGAATGTGAAATAGGACCCAATCTTCGAGTTGCAGGGAGTGGAGCTGGAAGTGAAGCTGACTAGAAAGGCTGACTATTAGCGGCCTGAAGTTTGAAAGAGGTGGGGTGGAACTGAGTTGAAAGACTGGAATTTAAGTACAGTAAGCAAACGGCTAGTGAGTATTGTGTAGTAAATGAAGAATTATGGTTGTAGAAGTGCTTTATGAAGAGGAAGTCAGGAGGAAGGTGAGCTTGGCTATGGGTTTTTAGCCTAACTTGAGTCGAGTCTTAACTAGCAGTCACACACAGACTTCATGAAGGCAGCAGTGTAACAGGAGATGAAATAAAGTTAATTAACAGCTATAATGACATCAGTCTCAGCTTCAAGAAAGTCTCGTGGAGGGGGAAGGGGCGGGGGTGGAGTTCTGAACATCGATAATTGCAAGTCCTAACTCAGCGATTTCTTGGAACCGAGTCCTTATACACCTAAGCCTAAGCTTTGCAGGTCTCTTATAATCTTTATGGAGTCAAAATATATGCTTTGACCGAAAGTAAGAGTGTTTTCTTCTACTGATGCAGATTTCCATTCATCCGAATGCACTAAACGAGTCTAAGCAGGCGGCCGAGTGAGATCTGAGCTGCGTTTTTTTAAACTATTTTTAGGTCTTCTTCGAGTATGAAATAACGTCATTTTGACTTTTTGAGTATGAAAAGGCGGTCCGTGGGCCTGCTTCGCAGATCACATGAAACAGGCGGAAGCTGTTATCAATGGGCAAGCTAAGATGGCTATGACTAATGCAGAAGCGATAGGAGGTATGCACTGACTTGCAAGTGGCCTTTGCCTTACTTATGTCTCTGCCTCATTCGTTAGCATTCTGATCACTGTCGAATCTTGCCACATCCTCCTCCGACACAAGGAGGATCCCTCGGAGATCGCATGCAACAGAAAGTTAATTTTTGCCAACAGCAAATCTGAAACCACAAATGAATGCCGCCATTGTGTGAGCTTCCGATCAAGGCTGCCATACTTTTCTTTTCGAGCGGAGCCAAATCGCATGGAAAAAGAGCCAAAAGAGAGCCAAACCATATCTGGGAAATTACAGTGAAGTGCAAACACTTTTTGTATAGGTGTCAATTTTGACCTAAAGTCTGTTGGAGCCAAAAAAAAGGAGCCAAAAACCCAGCCAAGGTCTCTTAAAAAGAGCAAAATCTGAAAGAGTCAAGGTAAGTCTGGCAACCCATAGATTGCAGCTAAGAAACGTCTTAAGCTCCACCCACAAATCGTCTAGACTCCTCTCACTGGCTGACTGAGATTAGCAAGACGAATATGTAAGAAACAAAAACGCACCCCCGGACTTGAAGCCATGATTTTTATGCCATATCAAGGCTGCTATCGTCCTTTTCCTGAGTCTCAGTCCAAGTCCCAAATCTAATTAGCATTCTCAGTCCTGATTCAAAGTTAGGACAAGAAAGTATAAGTGAAAAGCCAACCTGGCTGGGCAGAATCTTTTCTCTAATTTATATAAGCGATGAGCAAAGGCATCTCCTACAAATGTCGGCAAAGACTGAATGATCAGGTTTTATCTTCTCGTTGAACGGACAAAATTACGTGTTAAGAGCAAAACCTGAATGGTTTCATCACGCTCAATGTCCGTAGAGACATACAGTCTCGTCTCGTTAATCGAATCTTCTGGGTCCTATGTATGTGGTTGTGAGGGTTATGACCGTTCTGATGCTAAAAACACGTGGACTCGACTTAAGATAGAGTTTTACATAAATTTGTGAAAATGCTTAACTTTGTTATTTTACCTTGCTTTTCCCAAATCGTGCAAAACTGTATCCGGACCCAGATTGAATGAAATCTATAAAACTTGAAATTTATGTGTGCAGAGTTCTACAAAAGATTGAAGCCAATCTCTGCAATCTTAAAAATGTCATACATTTTGAATGAATTTCACATCACGACACCTTTCGTTTGGCTACGTAACTGCTCTGAAAACATGACTTTTTACATTCTCAAAGGAGTAAAAAACAACCCATTTTGCAAGAGAGGGGAGGTTGGGGGACGACGGATTTCATATTGTCGTCCTACAGTGATGATTCTGTTATCAGTTTTTGTTTTTTTTTCAGGAAAAAAATTCATTCCAATGGTAGGCAGCACGTCAGGATTGTGAGAAAAATCAGTTTCTATTGAAAGAGACTTTAAATTAATTAATTAATTAATTATTAATTAGTTAATTAATTAATTAATTAATTAATTAATTAATTAATTTATTTACAGGCAACCCTTCTTACATCTGGGAGCAGACAGATTAGGGTGTCCTGTCTGCGTCTGTTTACAAATACCATAATAAACAATAATGTTACATGTGAATTAATCAGCAGTATCTATTAAGGTCAAATGTTATAAAATCATTATTTATATAGCGCCAAGATGACACTATACCTTCTGTAAAAGACTTAAGAAGAATATTAAGGACAGTTTTTGCGAGCTACGTTTCCGTAATTGTTTAGGTCATGATATATTTACAACACAATCTTCCAAACAATTATTTTGTATCTTCCCTCCAATACGTGTACCTGAGATAATGTTGCATAATTTGTGTAATTACTTAAGGCTTTTATTTAAGCTAACCTCTTAATTGACCCAAGGCAGGTCTATGCCACTTTGAAAAATTGTAACAAAAACCTTTTCGAATATGAAAACAAGTGTTTATGTTTTCACAAGGATATAAAAGGTGGTGGGGAAAGTTTTATAACTATTGTATTGTCACAGATAAAGTCACCAGTGAACTTTTACTCAAGGGGGATAATGCGAAAAAAGGGACGTTATAGAGGATGGTCTCACTTCCAAGTCTTTTAGAGCATTACTTTTTACCTCTAGCCTATCGGATTAGGGCTCACTTTCTAAAGAGTATTTATTTTCTCTGCATTACGTGTAATGTGATAATGTAATATAATTTGGATAGAAATGTGACGCTTTTATTTAAAACATACCCATTAATTGACCAAAATCGGGTATATGCCCTTTTTAGAAACTGTTTTAAAAAATGTCTTTAAAAGACCACCAAAATCACAATGTTATACTGTAATTCACAGGGTGTGTGAGTAGAGTGGGGGGAATAGTTCTCATGCTGTAATGGACACACTGATAAAATTGTAATCTTCAACATTACTTTCATAAATTCTTTATTCAAACACTTGACATAATCCCTTAATTACGGAATCGCCCACCATGGATTACCCCAAAGCTTACCGAAACTCCCTCTAGACCTGTGTTATCGTACTGGTGAATATCGTTTTTAAAATTGTGTCTTTATGGATCTGTGCCGTAAAGGGTTTGAAGGCATTTGGAGACTGGAGTTGGGGGAATGACGACTATATTGTTTTATGGAGAGTTGTGTCTGGCTGATTAAACTTACGGGTTATAAATATAAAGAATTTATGACGGTAATGTTAAACTTCACAGCTTCGTTTTCGTATCTGTTACGTAATTTGAGTTATAAAATTTTTAATTGAAGTGCACATTTTTCCTACCTTTGTGAAAATATAAGCACTCTGATGGTGTCTTAGAGACAGAATAATTGTTTTTTTTCCCCCAAAAGAACATGGGCCCGACTTCAACAATTCAGAGGTATGGTTTAAATAAGAGACTCAAATTTCTATCAACATGATTCTACATTATCCTATTATTATAATTGTATATGTAACATTTGGAATATTAAATATTCTTTTTGTTACGCTCTAATTTGATAGGATTTTAAACACAAAGTAACGCTCTAGAAGGCTCTGAAATGAGACTTTTATCTATTAATTAGGTTAAATACTTGTAATTGGATGAAAATAGGGTTTGATCATACCAAATGTTCTGGAAAAAAAAGAAATACAACATAGGTATACATAAGAAACACTGGAACCTGGCTAGGGAAGTGTCGAAAGAAATCAGACTGAGAAACCTACATTGGAAAATCCTACACAACATATTCCCAACATCCATTCTGCTTCAAAAGATGTCTATCACAGAAACAACGATGTGCTTACACTGCAATAAGGTAGATTATTTGAAACACTTCTTCGCTACTTGCGACTTAGTAAAACAATTATGGTACGAAGTTGAAGCAATAATAAACACATGGAGTGGAAAGAGAATACATTTAGACGAAAGCTCTATCCTTTTGGAATCATCGAGTCAGGTGAATTTGCAGACAAACTTATGCTGAAGCAAATAAACCATCTTATTTTAATCGGAAAAATGTGTATAAGTATGTTCAAATATGGCAAGAACAAAAATTTACTAATAATCCTCTACAACCAATGCGAATTAAGAAAGTTATTATAAAGTGAAAGAATGAGTGAATGTGTTATAAAGCATAAAAAAAAAGGGCGATGATGATAACAAAGTGAAACATGCATTTGCATAGTGCCTGCCTATTTAAGATAAATCTTATTTGCATATTCTGTATTTATCTCCAGCGATATCATTCATTCATTAGTAGGCAATTCTACGATATACGAAACGCGACCAGCAGCAGTCAGTATGATCTTCCACTCTTTATTATTAGCAATAGTCTCTGACCAGATCTCAGAGTACACAACATCAAAGGAAACATGTCTACATGAAAGCTAGGCCATGATTATGATCCAATAATCATACAACGTGGAGCGGAGTAACAAAGGACCTGAAAGCATGTCGCGGGAGAAGCTTCGAAGGAGGACTATCACCTCTGGCAATCGCTCACTATACTTTGGAATCTCTGAAGAGGTACACTACTAGGTGACGTTAAGTTGACGCTTGTCGTGACCTCAGGAGATATTGTTACCCATCATGTCAGATGAAGAGAATGAGCCACATTGGGCAAGTACAAAATGCTGTTAATAAATCCATGACCTATGGAAGAAGGATCCAATTACTGCAAGAATGCAAGAACGCCAGCTAAATCCATCATTGCAGCAAACATACGTAGAGCGAAAAGGCGTGCTCTCATTCGAGTTTTTTTTTTCTTGATTTCTGGATAAAAGAGATAAATATCATGCACAATAATTGGAAAAACTACATACTAAGATTCACAGAAAGTCTGAGTCCCCCCCCCCCCCCCCCCNCCGAAAAAAAAAGGGTTTCATCATATGTCTTAGGAAGACTGTAAAAAATCTGTCCTTTGGACAGATGGTGGAGAATGGATCCTAGATTTGTGAACCTGCTGGCGAATTAGTTTGCATTCTCGCCTGATTGTGTAAACTAAACCCAAAGTTTGGGTCATTCATTTCTGTTTCGGTGTGGCCTTCTGTGCGGAGTGTCATTAGGAAACTAGTTAGCTTCATTCGATGTATCAGTTTGTAGCTGAAAAACGAAAAAAAAAGAAATGACGGTGTTATAATAACAGCACACGAGTCTTTGAGTTATATAAAGACGTTAAGCTGATTACCTGACAACCCACCCTTCGGACAAAGCTACTGAGGGTGTGTTATCAGTTTTAAGATATCCAGAGTGCTTTTAATAACGAACAAAACTGTTTGAACTTTTGAATGAGAGTGTGCTATGGAAGGGATTGTGCTAACAGAGTTCCACTACCATGTCTTATTACGAAAATTGTGTCGGGCTTGTCAAATCATGAACAATAGTGGCATATTGTGTATGAGACAGAGCTTTGCGATCTAGTGTTGCTTAATAATAATGCCTATGGCAGAGCTGTTCAGTTCAATAAAAAATTAGAGTAGGTTCACCTGGGGTGAGGCTTTGAAACTGGAATGGAACAACAGAAAAATTTCTAAATATGGTCATGCAAAAATGAGAAACATGTGTAGTAAAAATGTGCTATTTAATTATGTGTTATTTGATTGAAGATCATATTTTTAAAATATACTTTAAGATGAGAACGAAAGCAAAACAATCAATTATTTGGCATAGTCTAATTCTTATTACTACTTAATACTTTGGCAATGTTTTAAAAAGATTTATCATAGTGAACTCTTATAATTTAACACACAGAAATTATCTCCCTTACACGAATTGCAAAATTATTTCCCTTGATTGTGAGGGGGTCTGTTTACATAGCTCGCAAAGTGGAGCTTCTGTTCAAAATGTCAGGAAATTTTCCAATTTAAAAGAAAGAAAATTGCTCTGTTTAGTGATGCCAAAATAGATTTTCTTCAGATTCCCCATTTTTCCGTATGTTTCCATTTAAAGTGGTAAAATTATCTCCTTTGACCATTACATACGGCCGACTGATTTTATGAGCAACAAACCTAGTTCAAATCTCCCCTCGTTATTTGCGGCTTCTGTGACAAACGAGACATGAGGCGGCTTTGCCATACCCTCAAAAGCACCAATGATCTGAGTAGCTGGTTTCTGCCATGTGAAATTATGTGCCCATTCAAACAACATAAAACTTTTAAATACAGTTTAATTTCGTTCTAAGACGATAGAGAAATGTTTACGCGTTATTATGATAATGTGAAGTAGCGTTAGCGGGCGTTTGGCTGGATACGAGACATAAAACCGCATAATTATTATTTTGATATACATTTTATGACGTTTTTAATAAGTTTTTCTCAAGCAAAGTGATGATATTCATTACCAAGTCTGAGTCGCGAATCATTTTTGAAGCCTATTCTAAAGTGAGTGTATTCTTCAAAAATGGGATTTCCCTTACGGTTAAGTTTGTAGCTTTATTCGTATACCTATTACAATGGCAGAGTTCTAAAACGTTTCCCCAAAACCTCCCATCATCCTTGTCATTATGAAAATGTAAACACTTTGTTGCTATCTTACAATTTTTTCTTCACAATTTTTCAAAAGAGTATCTATTAAGGGAATGGTTCAAATAAAAGCCTCACATTTTCATTCAAATTATGCTATATTTTCCGCAGATCACATAACGTCTACCAACTAAAAAAACTTTAAAGTCGCTCTAATTTGATGGGTGAAGTAACGCCTTGAAAGTCTCTGATGTGAGACGCCACGTTTTTTTTTTTTATATCTGTGCTAGGCATGCTCAAAGGAGCTTTGGTAAGCTAACGATAAAAGAACTATTGTGTAATGCAAGGTTCAACCCTAAAATTGCAAACCACAGAGAGTTGGTCCCTTGACTAATAATATTGTCACTGGAATTAAGTTCATAGTAGGTTTGATGGAAAAAAAAGAAAATGAAAATAGTATAAAATACAATTAATTAATCATTTAATATTCTCCATATCCGCTATTATTTCTTATTGGCTGAATCTTTCTTTAAGCTGTATCAGAAATCGGCGTATGTTATTATTTTTAATGGCTTTTCTTCCGGCGTACACATTAGCTAACATCAGACTATCGAAGTGATCTCGGAAATTCAGTTATGCGGCTAGGCAGTTGTGTGTTAGCTAGCTCGTTCTATCACCGCGGAAAATGACTTGCAAGAAGTGCTACGTAGGACTCGCTTATTTTAAAACTTTCTGCTGAAAATCACTACAGCATTATTAAACAATGTGTTTCTTAATCTTATAAAGCAAGAAATGTGACCAGTAGGACTACCTATTGAGAATGAACGTTTTTTCCTCTGCTGAAAAACAGAGTAGTCTGGAGTTTAGCTCCTTGTATCAGCATGCCGACAAACACAGGTGTCTAACATGAAAAAAATATTATTTTATAACGTCCAATAACTTTGATGAAAACTGGCAGTTTATCAGAAAATCTATGAAGATCCAAAATTGGTCAAAATAAAAAGTATAGACTATATAAAATATCACACATGACTTAATCTGTGAAAATATTCATAGGTAAATGTGGGCCGCCTCACCCTGCCGACGGATAGGCTGGAAATGGGAGTGATAGTGAAGGAAAGACGGTGTCAGATGAAGAAAGAAATTGGGGCTAAACAAAAATAACGGGAAGGTAAGAGTTATGACATTAGGATCTACATCTGTGTAGCCGCTTTTTTTCAAAGGGCCTCTGCGCGCTACATCTTAAAAATGTATTAAATTTCGTGTTCACAAAGACAGACAGACAGACAGACAGACAGACAGACAGACAGACAGACAGACAGACACACACACACACACACACACACACACACCCACACCCACACACACACACACACACACACATTCACAGGTTGTTAATGCGAGTATTTGTAATTGCGCTACAAGTACTCGTTACCTCCATTTTATAGAGAATAGAGTAATTAATCAATATCTTTTTTACACAGTAGCGGCTGAGTAGTTAATTACCTAAAAATCTGGTAATGAGTACTTGTAATGAGTACTTGTAATTTCCGCTTCTTTTTTTTTTTATCTTCCCCCGTTGAAAGACACAAACAAGACTTCCAGGTGGTTCCCTTCAGCGATTTGGGTTTCTTACGCCTGCAGATTTTCTTTGTTCTTTCAAATGATCACGGCCACCAGGTGAAGCTTACTCCTGACTATTGACTCGCGCGTGATAAGTGTAATCTCGTGTACCAAAATACCTATAAAATCCTTTCCCCCGCTTCACTAATATCTTCTCATACCTCCAGCGTAGCGAGGACGAATTTATTTGGAAATCTTGCACATATCCAAACAGTGGATGTTTTGGGGGGGGGGGGGGGGTGGAGGTAATGTAGACACATCTTTTGGTTTGCTCACTGTTTATTTGGTGCTATCAAATGTTACAGGTCATTATACTGTTATTTTCTATTGCATCAGACATTACTTTCCTCTGCTGGAATGAACATCAATCGCTGATTCAGTGATTGTCTGAAAATGAAATCACCAACATGTGGGCATGTGTGGATATAAAAATCGCTACGTCTCTATCAAGAAAGTTCCACGTTACAGAACATCTAATACTGTACCAAAGCCAACGTAAAGTAATCCCAGTGAATTGTCATTAAGCAACGATGACATCAATCAAACACACTGCGGCCAGAATTTTAATTCACACACACACACACACACACACAAAAACAAACAACCCGGAATTATTAAGATTTCCTGTATTTCCTATATATTATAATCTCTCCTATTATTGGCCACTTTCTTTTAAAGTTTCTGTATTTAAATTTCATTTGGATGCAATACATTGTACACATAGTGGCGTTGAAGATGGTGTACGGGCTTTCAGATTATCAGCGAAGAAAACTAGCTAATCTTGAGAAAGGTGTATTGCCAATGTTTGTAAATGGCTGATAGGTGGACTAGTACGAGGAAGATGTTTGTATATTTTAGAAAACATTTAGGACTAACCGAATTAAATATATATTAGTAATCTCAGATTCATAGATTACATGCTGCTATCCGCTGCATACCTCTGTCCCTTCCTCTCCTGATTTCATTTTTGCTCCTTAAATATTGAAGACCAGACGCTCTACTCACTGTGATTCGATTGAGCTTCGTTCGCATCTCGCATGCGGAAGACACCTTTTTTTTTTTTTATAATTCTCCAAATTGCACAATAGCCTTTCGTCTCAATCGATGAGCCTATTTGAATTGAATAGGGCAATCAGAATAAAACAGCATCACTTCCTTCAGGTCAATCTACTGCTCACTAATGACTCTGTTGTTAGTTTGCTTTTGTCAAAGCGATGATGGTACTGACCAAGTGCGTGCCAGCAGGATCATAATTTTTTTTGTTGAGGGGAAGAGGGGAAGGGTGAGGAGAGGAAAGAGGGGAAGGGGGGTCTGTGTAAACGTGCGAGGCCTACAGCGAGATGTAACGATACAGGTATTTTTTACTTTTTTGAATCGGCTACCCCACAGAAATACTGCATACATGGTTTAACAAATGATCTCTATTTTTTGTATTTATTGTGGATGGTACCCGTTTTGTGAGCTGAGCTACGGTGTCAGTTCCGTAACACGTATTTCGAAAGTTGAACCCACTGAAAGCATATATAATATCATTAATCGTAAACTATACACTGGCTCATGCAAAGTTCTGCAGATTATAGTCCGAAGTCTAATGGTTTGTCAGTACTAAATATTTAGTCAAGAAAATTTCTATCCTGTAACAATCAGTCCAGCAGCTTTACGGAACTGACAACATCAGTACCGTAACATTGTCACAGTTATGGGATTGACAATATCATTATTGTAACTCATTCTTAAGCTTCCGGAGCTAGGAGAATCAGTACCATAATGTGTTTCCCGTAAAGTTCATTACTGATCTGATTAACCGTTTATATTCACTCACTATCTAGTGTATGTTTGCATGTTATCGTTACAGGACTGAATATTTATATATACATGCTTTTGTTACTAGACTGACTTTTAACTGCTTTATTTGCATGTTATTCTTATGGGTCTGACTCTCTGATGCTTACATTTACATAATATCTTTACGGGACAGATATTTTTCAGAGAGAAGACGTGACTCTGAGAAAGAATAATTACATTTCTTTAGTGATTGTCCAAGGGCACAATATCGCAGAGACAGGAAGATATTTTTTTCGATAATCATTTTTAAGAATGGTTTTCGGTGGGAGAGGGGAATGTAATTCCCATTAAGCTGATCATGGAAAAAGAATCTCTGATGGAGTAGGGGCCGGTCTCATAGACATAATCTGCAAATGATTTGTTGAAATTGTTCAAAGTGTACTCCCCTTTGCTCTCTCTTACACACAGATGAAAAGTCCATCTAAAACTGCTGGACTTGGTCGAGATAACAACACTAACAGTAACACCAAAATAACAACAACAACGAAAAACATTCCTTGAACAGCTGCGACGCTGTGATGATTTTGTCAACACCTTCGCCCAGAATTATTCTTCTCTGTCCAAGGGATAAAATACTCTGTAGATACCCCCCCCCCCCCCAACAAAAAAAAATATATCCAGGTGTTCCTTATACTGAACACCAATCTTGCATTCTCGACTATTGTTAAAGGTGATGGCAGCTGTCTTTCATTGTACAGTAACTTTTTTTCTTTTTTTTCCACAACTATCGAACGATGAGATGAAATGCATTTGAGAATACTTCATGAAGTTCTCCCACATTTGGATTATTACCATGATCCCACAAACATATACATGAGTCTAAGTTAACTTGATCCGAACATTGTCGGCTGTCATGTAATTGGGAGAGTATATTCCGGCTACTAACTGATATTTTATTTGAACAAGAAGTTTTTACATTGACCAAAACAAAGTTAATTACATAATACAGTGTAACCATGTGGCAAGCCATTGCTTTGTCAGCTGCTATGGGCATGAAGGTTTTTTTCTGTCGTCACAAAGCTATAATGACTGAGCCCTCATAATATGCAGCCGAGCCACACCCAATTATTACCAAATCAGTTGACCTTTTGTTCTGTAATTCAGTTGGATTCTATTTGTTTTCAATTTTACAGATCGATGGTTTCTTATTTATATATCGGAATTCTGTGCCAAGCTTCCTTGTAAATGCATTACCGCACAATAAGTTTGTTAGCTTTAGAAAAAAAAAAAGCTAAATGTATTTGTTTATTTCATCTCTGTTCATTCCAGTCAAACGACGTCCAACAGACGCCAGTGTATCGTTATCGTGACGAACCTTTGCATAAAATATGGACATGAAATTCCATCTCTTCCCCCCCCCCCCCCCCCCCCCNTCCTCTCCAAGAAAGCTTTCACTAAAGGTTCTACTATTTTAGGAGAGTGAATAAGGATTTGCTCACGAACTGCATTTTGCTGCCAAGTCAGCCATTGAGAGGTAAGAGGTAAACTTATTATCTGGAGAGAGTAAATAAATGTTAGTCCTGTAACATAATTATGTCTATAAAGTAAACCACGTGTCAATCCTGTTACGAAGCTGGTTGTAGTATTTTTCTTCAAAGCAGCAAAAGTGACAAAAATTGTGCCTGAACAATTAATACTCATCGTTTTGATGATTTGCAAAAGTAAAAATTAATTTCATAACACTTTGTAAATTAGTATGAATCTACAAAGTATCAGTTCATTTAATCTTTTTGAAGACTAGGAATGGATGGCATCATAAATGCGGTCACCTAATCTTCCCAACTTACGTTTTAAATTTTAGCAAGATGTTGAATACTCACTGTTTGAAAGCCAATAAACAGACTTATTTATTCAAACCATACGTTTTCAGTAGGTTATAATTATTCGTTAAGGGACTGAGATTTATCTATGACGTCACTGTTGGGAATGGTCATAACTTTGTCAGTTTTGAAAAGTTAGGTCAATAAAATGAGGATAACATGCTTGAAATATATGGGAATCGATTTGATACACAAAATTTGTTAAACTAATTACTTCCTTTTGGAGATATGACAACTCTCTAGTTTCGTTAGTTTGTGAAAAAGCCTGATAGGATTAACTCAGACATTTGTTTTGATTATTGTAGTGACTGCAGAAATTAGAGAGGAATTTATGTAACGTGCATAACTAAAATGTGTGACCTGGTGACATTTCTCATTGCTGATAACTGTTAGCTTAGAGCATTTTTATACTTCTCTAACAATTATTGCACAAATGGTTAGGACACTGATATAAATCATTATTAATTTGTAAAGATAACGGTGGTTACAAGAACAGGATGCAGCGTTACTTGCTTTGTTACAAGCGTAAAATTTTACAAGAGTAAGGAATATTCACTACGAGTAAATTCTGGACACAATGTTTTTCGAATAAATTCTGCAGCTTGGAAAGGAAATTAACAAGGATTTGCATGGACCTTGCCCCAAAATACCAAGATATATTCTTCTCATTGACTATTCTCAGTCTTGTAACATGCCGTAGACAGTGATTGTTACAAGAGTGAATGTTACGGGAGTGAAAATTAGCACATTGGTTCAAAGCTACCCAAATTCAGATTCCAGCTGAAGCCAGTCGAAGAAGCTATGCATGTAATGCCAAAAGACATGTTAGGGGATCACCAAACCTATGTATAAAAAAATGAGATGACAGATGTTACCGGAGTGAACCTAATGGTCAATCATCTCCTCATCATTGGGAGGAGAAGATTCCCATTTTATATCTAAATAGGTGTAGACAATCTCATTGCATGTCAGTGATGTTGTACATATGAGCACTCATTTGAGCTAAGGCCAAATAATCAGTTGTAAGGTCAGCTCTTGTCAAATACAAATTTTATTAATATTGTTACAGGAGTGAATCAACTAAAAGACAGTCAGTTCAATGCTGTTCCAAAGAAAATGCATCTGAGCTATTAAACTTATCACAGCCGCGTAAAGAAATGTTTATTTTCAGTGACAAATCACGTAAACCTTTAAAAATATTGATTTTGTGCCACTTAAACTTTGCATGTGGCACTGTAGGACAGGCAGTTTTCATATCCCCTTGATGATAAAATGTGTCCTCTCAGCAAAGATATTCATGAAATCTGGAATAATTCCGCACTTTAAGCTCTAAAGATGAATGCAGATGTCATTAAAAAAAGAGATAAAACCTAAAAATACACAATACAATAAAGATCCAAATAGGCGTTTGTTCAAAAATTGAAAAAAAGCCTATTCTTGTCTTTTCTGTTGCTGTTTTGATTCACCTATCTATCGCCGCTGTGATTTCATATTGTTATAGGCGGCAACATTTTGTCGCTGTTACAGTTATTGCGCTTTTGCTTTCTTGATTCATTTTTATCGCTGTTTTGTACATCTCCTGACTTAATCATCATAATCTGGTTTCTCCTCTCAGGTCCGGTCGTAATGATGAGAAACACAACCGAAAATAGGGTAATTTTATTTACATGAATCAGTGCAGTACCGGTAATTGGTCATAGGTCAAAGAAAAATCAGCAAAACATATAGAAAGGGTTTAATTAATCTACAGAACAACGGGTTGTGATAAGGCACTGTGGTAAGGCACAAAAGCTATTACGCTATATGGTCTACTAAAGGACGGATGATATTAAATGGTTTAATCATTGAAATTAAAATTGATCATAGTGAATTGACAAAAAGATGAACAAGGTTTTTAAAAAAATATTTGTTCCCACTGAAAGGATTGTTTCCAACTTTTTCATAGGCTTCTAAACCAATCTGTCTTAACAGAAAATATACTTTGCACATCGTCTCTCTGTCTGTGGTAAACGTTTCTTCATAAATATTCAGAAATAAATAGTAACTTACATAGTGTCTTAAACATGTAATTGTACAGTGTGAAACTTGAAACATGTAAATATTAAAGAAAACGTATCGGTAGGAGCTGCTTAAAGACAACGAGTACAGAGAGAATTTTCAAGAACCTCTTATTCATCGAGTATAGAAAGAGTTTTCAAGAACCGCTTTGGGCGCATTTACTTAAAGACAACGAAGGAATGCAAGAAAATTGCTAGGACGATAACAGAGCAGATGGTGAATATCAAAGTATAGTCCGGAAATCAACCCTCTTTTGCAATTGGTACCTTGTAGTAGAATTGCTTTCGACAGCGTCGACAGTTGTCAAGGCAAGTCAGTCATTTAAAAGCAGTAGGTAGTGGTATTTTGTTGGTCGTCAAACTCAAAGACTTGGGTCGACTATTTCAATTTGCGAGACGTCATCGCAAAGGAATAAACATTAGACCACTTCCATGAAATTATCGACAAAGATACTCTGATTTACCCATACAGAGTGTAGAGCAACTAGCCCTCAGACTCAACTAGACATTCTTTGTAAATACGGTAGCTGACCCTTCCGCTGTATTCATTAGAAAATCAAGATTCTTACTTTATCCATATTTTCTCTTTCGTGACACTGACATCGAGATCATAATATTATCGAATATAGTCAAACAAAGGCGATTGATCACATAACATCCTGCAACTCCGTTGATGGAAGAAACTTTAAAAATGTATGAATTCTCCATAATGCCAACATAACAGTGTCGTTTTCGTGAAATGAAGAGACATGGCATATTATTTTATTTGCACAGAACTCCCTAATGCACTCTTAATATAATGCGAGAAGTTAGAAAACTGTCCGCTGTATAAACTTGTTTTTCCTAGTCCCATCCCCCCCTCNCACCAGTTTCCGTAAATTCTGAAACTCTGCAAAAGCACATAATCGACACAGAAGCCTGAGAAAAGTTTCCACATCACTGATTAATTCAATCCGCAGATACCCATTTTACTCTCTCCATTTATAAGGATAATTCCCATTGCCCGCGGGCCTACTCTTTTCCAGGGTGCTTTTTATTGCATATAAACCCTTTTTGTCATAAGACGGCAGCATTGTCAGCTGTCTAGAGCTATGACCTGTAAAAAAATCATCGTAAAGCCACGTTAATCCCATTCGTAGAACAGGGAGTCAGTCTAGTGTCCTGCATTGCATTTTGATAATTATATCTATTTTTTACCCTTATCGGAAGTGACGAAGCAAAAGTACAAATTATTTGACCAAGTGGAAATTATGTTTCTTTTTTTATTAAAGATTATTAGGTAAACCTTTACCACGAATACAGAACAAAGAGGTAACAAAAAATTCCTCGTAAGACAAATTGATTTACGAGCCCCTGCACAATTTCAAAACAGTTCTTCATTAGGAAATATCATATTAAAGAAAACCCTTGTTCATTTATTTGTGAATGCACTATATTCAAGATAGAGCTGTATATCTTTCAAAAAAGTCTGCTAAAACAAGTCAAAGGTGTTATGTAACATCAGCAAAATTCAACCTTGGGATCACTGAGTGGAGCGATCGTTACAACGTTTTAGACCAACCTTACAAAGCCTTCTGGATAAGAAGGGCTTTATTCAACTGAACACGAACACACACGCACGCATGCAAATACACAGAGAAATAAAAGTGTCTTTGAGATTGTGATTTAAAGCTGGATTCTACCTTTTTTAAAGAAACACGTATGAATAAAAGTATCCAGCAAGACAAATAGTCTTTCTCGCTCTATAAGAAAAATGTGCCTGTGCAGCCACAAATGTATTGTAAAAAAGAGACCAAAGTGCAGTGCTTACATGAGAACTGCAATCCTCCATTTAAACGCACCCATTCCCCTAGCCCCCATGCCCCTTCCGTCTCCTCCCCAAAAAAACTTGACTAAAATATTTTGAGTCATGAGATAACTGGTCTTGCAAGGCACCAATCGACACGACGGATTTGTTTTTCTTGCAGAGGCAAGATAATTCAGTTCTATGTGGTCATGTAATACAGTAAATAGTTAAAACGAAATTTGCGGGATCAGAGACTTAAAATTGACTTAAACAGAATTTCGCGCACGAATCTGGGATACTATAGAAGTACCCTTTTTTCGCAACGATTTTTCGTGAATCGGCAGTTTCGGCAGTCCTGTAACATGAGTCAAGCCAAATTAATAACATTGTTACAGTAGACATATGCGCCCATCATGCGAGGCTCACGAAAATTAGATCCTCGCAAAAAGCCATTTCTGATCTTATATAACTATCGCAAAAAAAAAAATTCTGCAGTCTTTGCTCCTAAGTCTAATCAAGTGGCACAGGTGCGCAGTACAAATTGGCCCTCATCTCGCCTTCCACATATCATTATAAAAGGTGTTCTGTGATCACATGAGATTAATCCGTGTCATGTACTCATCATCACTAGTTTTAAGTTGTTCTGCGATCACCTGAGGTTAATCCGTGTCATGTACTAACCAGTACCAGTTTTGTCTACCAGTGACAACTCTTCATTAAGTGCAACCCGTTTAGCAGTGGGTAATGCTTAGCTAAAGAAGAAACCAAAACAAAACCCTTAAATAAAACCAGAATGCCCTTATTTCCTGTTATTTTGCACCATGTAACATCTGCCATTCGCGTTGCTCACTTTTATCAAATATCGTCTACTGTCAAGATTTTTGTTTTAGCCCTAGTGTACACAGAGGATTTGCTGCGCTATGAATTTGCATAACCTTAGACCCGGCCTGTGCTGATCTCCCTGGACTTACATCTAGGACTCAATTAGGCTTTTAAGCCCAGTGTATTTTTCTCCATTCATAATGAGGCCCGATTTAGCTTAATGTCAAATTTTAGAGTGGCAATGAGCTGTGTGGATTATCTTTTGTGCAATTCCTTTAGCATAAGGTGGACAGAGCTGTTTTACGAGAAATACCAAGCGAATTAATCATGCGATTCTCAAAATGTCTTTAAGTATTCGTAAGCACTGGATCTAGATCCGGTACCGAGTTAGCATCATTTATATGGTAATTAAATCGAGGATATAGTCCGTTGTCTTGTGTCTGTCTTCGTTTAGACAGCAATTGCGGCCTAGCCCTCTTTTCAGTTTTTTTTCCTGCCATCTTAGAATGTTACCGACCTTCCAAATGCTTGATATCACAATAATTGTATATCTTCAGGAAGACCGATTCCGATGCAGTTGTTTTGTTCTTTGATAGAAATTGGTTAAAAAATGCGCAAGAATAGATGTTTATCGTAATGACTTTGTAACAAATCTAAAATTTTCTTTTGAGGGTCGTCTGACCGAACAGCATCTTATATTAATTAGTGCATGCAAGTAAAACTCACTCACATAAATTGCAAAATGTGTCAAATGTTTTATGCTTAGTCGGACGGTATGGACAACATCCGTGAGTGAATACTCACATTATAAATCATTAATCATTTTAAAAAATGGGGCCATACCGCTGGCTTTTCTCCCTTAATGCCTGATCGTTACCAAATAATATACTGACAAGCATTAAGAACGCAGAATTTCTGATGAGTACTCACGGTGGATAAAACATTGTTTACAATATAAACTTGCTTTCACAGAATGTAATGTGACATTAACTCACTGTTGTTAATGAGCATGGTGAGCTTTTATCATTTTTGTTTAATTTTTGGGTCGTATTGTGAAAACTCATGTTTGGCAAGTGGAAAGTTGGTTTTTAGGCAATAAGTAAGTTTTTTTTGCGTCATTTGATATATTATAGAAAGTGATACTTTTTTCGGAAAAGTACTCACATGGCATGATCTGTGATCGCCTCAGTGATATGAATATCTGTGCACCCAAATTTTTCAAATCGTGGGGGAAATAAAGATACCCTTATACTTCTATAAACATTGAAAAGCTCGTTTTAGATTTTTTAGAATTGAACCGCCCATTGTGTACAAGACATGTGTTCTCCAAGACAACCTTGAAAATATTGCGCTCTATGCCTTGTCCCCTTTAAAAGATTCCCGAAATATCCTTTCTTGTTCATTTCTAGGCCTCAAAAGTCTGAGGACATGTTCACTTACATCCACAACTAACAAGAAGCTTTGACAGGAATTTGTTATTTTGACCATGCTCTCTAACGGGGAACGTAAAACAGTTTTATGAACGGCTGAAATCGATAAATATTTTTACTCATAATCTAGAATGTACGTTAAAAATTACAAAACTTTCATAATTCAAGCTGAAATAGAAGTGATCATAAACGAACTTGTAATGTGATCCTTAAAATTAGGGAGCATAAGGCATTCAATAGCACACCATCGAACTTAATTTTGACAGATTACTGTGGACAGGAGCCTTGCCTCTATTTAAAAATATCACCTACATGCATTTGGACAAAACGATTTGCTCTGAACCACAGGTGCATTCTCAGAATCTAATTTTTCCCCTTAACAGTTCCAATAGTTATACAAACTGTTATCATCATTGCAACTTCAAAATGATGTAAATAGCACGTCTTATTTCGTCTCATTTTTTATTACCATTTCAGTGTATAAAGAGGATAACTAGTCTGTGCGTTATCGCTCGACACATAGAATTTATAAATCATTTCTGTGATTTTTGCTATAAAAATGGTAAGCATGCAAAATATCAGCAAAGAAAAAGTGTACTCTGCATACTGTGTATGTGATACCATTTGGGCCATATTTAGATGCTAAAATTTTGACCGCCAATATCTTCTTTTCAATCGTACAATTTACTTTGCCTCTATCAAGGTGTTCAAAAGTCCTAGTGTCGGTAGAAAATGTGCTGTAAACCGCAAGTGAATACTTAGTCATTTAATAAATAGACTGAGAAAGATATATTTCACATGCAATCAAGGATCCATTCTAAACAGCTTAAGTGGAATCTACCTCTGTCGCATAGAACACTCTGGTGCCATGAACCTGCAGAACAGCATGTGAATATCGCACTATTGCCATCAATGCCACATTATAGCGGGCTTAATAAAGTTTATATCGGAACAATCGTTCACAAAATGATAGAGGCACGTTTATATATATAAACGTATTTTAAGAAAAAAGTGTGCGCCACGTAATTTTAAAAATGACCGTTGTAACGGCCAGTTTACGACAATTATCACACGTGCAAACTATGGCCTTGCAGTAGACTTGACATCCCACGGAACTGTCATTCGCAGGTGTTGTGCCATGTCGTATTAATGCCATACATAAAAAAGTGCTAAGTTTTTCTAAGTACATAATAAAATTACAAGATAGAATCTTTATGCGAATTGCGCTGTGATTCGGCCGGTTATGTAGCCATAAATGTGGTAATGCACTGTACTTTTGCTGAACAGATATAGCAGATAGTGTATCTGTGTGTGTGTACGTCGGGTGGGNNGGGGGGGGGGGGAGTGGTGGAACAGCTAATCGGCTATGCAGGACAAGGGCACCGTTGGAGAGTACTTCTTTCTTTAAGTTGATATCTGAACACTTATACATACACGTATATACCCATAACTTAAACTTTCGCTAAAATCGGTACTCTGGGCTTAAAAGAGGACCAAACCTTTCAAGAATTTTGCCGTGGATATTTCAATGTTCGATGTGATTACATCTTCATGAACGTGCCTCAGACTTTATGCTTTCATGGGGATCTCATGTAATCAACTGATCGCAGTGTCTCCAAAAATTTTTGTTTTGGTTTCTTCTCCCTGACTTTTCACAATCGCCATTTCCGCACGCTGCAACATGATACAGTAGAATTTTGAAACTTTTACAAAATAATCTTTGCCACGACAATTTTAGAAAGGAGCATAACTTTAACATGCAGGTATTGAAAACGTAGATATAATTAAAACTGCATCATGAAAAAAGCAATGAGAGTTGTCACAGTCCATCTTGAATAAGGTACAACATAAGACAGAATAATGAGAACCAAACTGGTAAAAAATTAATATACACACAGCAGATTCTCATATTCACAAATACCAACCTCGTATATTCACGAATCCAACAGAATTCAAGTATAATTCAATAAATAACAGATTCATCATATTTTCAAATTCCTATGGGATCATTTTTCCGGACTATATGTTCCGTCAGTCACCATAAAACTGAAGCTACGATGTTGTCAATCTTCGTAGTTCATCTCCATTGTTAACGTGTCGGAGAAAAAAAATCCACATGAACAATATCTGATAAATAATCACTATAATATAGTTTCACGTGGATATTTTGAGAGTTGTCCCTCCCCGCTTTCCTCCCAATATATGCAAACATAATATTATATTACAGTTACGTAAAAATCGATCTGAGATACTGATGAGGCATTAGTAAAAGTAAAGATGTCATGATATGAGCTCACGCGAAACTTTCCCGTGACCATGCACACACAGGTAGCAATCTATAATCATCGTCCTCTGACTTTAGGAATGAACATCCAAAAACAATATGGCGATATTCTTCTGACAAGGTCAAGGGGAAATTTCAGATTAAATTAAATATATCATGATAAATAAAGTATGGACATGACATATATGAGCACGAATAGTTTCATTGTAATGCAAATCAAATTTTTGTGGGGCACAATATGTTATTATATACAGAATCACATATTTACAGTCTGTGTTAAGGTTTCAGACATTTCGTGAGTCATATGTTTAAAAATACTACTATGCATACAGAGAGACAGTGTCAGAGTCATCATCACTACCATCACCATTTAACTTGCTTGCTCTGCATTAGCATTTCTCTGTGTGGTGTAAACTTGTAAATTGTATATACAAGGATAGAATTCACCTCGTTGAATTTTTGCCTTTTCAACTGTCACATGGTTTGGATATAGTAGACTGCCTGATACGCTGTCATATTTTCAGTACATTATTATTACCCATGATCTGGCATCAACTATAAAAGAGGAAACAAGTTCTCAGATGCTCTTGACGCAGACCGTTTGAATTTCAAAATGGTCACCTGAATTAGTGTAAATTTGTAGGCTGTGAAATTTCAATACTCACAAATATAATGTTGAACTGAAACGAATGACAAATGTAATATTTCATCATGTGGAAAGAACTGCTTAAATTCAAGGTCAGCCGAATGTTGTGCATAGATATCGCCTTTCAATAACCTTTATGTTGATTTCGCAGTCAAAGTTACCCCTTTGCATATTACTGATCTATATATTATGTCAATACTCATTTTCCGGCAGAGTATATTTGCAAAACTGCGTATGTCCTTGATAGTTTCTTGTTCAGAAATTAGGTAATAATTTTATTGAGGCAAAGAGCTGTATTCAACGGAACTTCTCAACCCTTATCTCACAAGACGTCAAATATCGTCCCGGCCTGGTTTTATGTACAATGCTCACGATGGATAGAGATACCCCAGAGTGCCCGTATGGTAAAATCCAAAGAGATGATATTTATTAAGGTTACTTAGCTGAGTTCTGCACACTTCGCATAACTTGAAATTCCCTGTACTGAGTCACTTGAACTAAATTGGCGTCTCCGGTTTTTCCACAATTCCCAGTTTCATTCCTAGCCATCTGCATTTGGCTTTGACGTCTTCCTGCACAAGATTGAAACACATAGCAATCAAGGACAGTCCCAACACTAGGTAAAGGGCGCACAGAACCAACTTTTCCTCGTGTGCCCAGGCATTAGTATCCATGCCAGGCACGATGTCCCCAAAGCCAATCGTGCTTAAAGTTATGAAACAGAAATATGATCCAGTAAGTATGTCCCAGCTCTCCCACATAGAAAACAGCATGGCGCCGGCAAATATGTAAGCTGCTATTAGCAACAAACAGAGAGAGGTTGGGACATGTATCACCTCTTTAGGCTTATCAGATTGCTCTTCTTCGGTAGTCACTATCGGACGACCCAAACCTTTCTCAACATCAACAGGAATTCGACGCCTGCGAGGCTTGAAGAGTGTGCAGCATACACCGCAGCAAACCTTCCCGTACAGAAGACGGAAGCCAGTAGCCATGACATCGCCTATATTCGTGAGGCACAGAAGTGTTAAGGGAATTCCTACAACAGCGTAACCAATGGTTACTAGGCGTCCTTCCGGAGTCTTTGGAGCGACATGGCCATAGCCTGGGGAAAGAAAATAGAAAATGAAAATGTTGTCGGCAAAATATAAACAATCAAAGATTTGAAATGACTACAAAAAACGCAGAAAAATATACCGTGGAGCATCGGAAACAGCGGCACAGAACATCAACATAACTGTACTTTAGATTTATATGACTTCAGTATGCACTCACGGTTCATAGCATAATTTCTACTGTCACTGATATGCTAGAGACAACATTAATTTATATTTGCAAGGCAATATTAAAAGGGGAAATTTTAGCACTTAAATATGGTCCAAAATGGGGTGCCATATATGGCGCGCACTCCTTTTTTTTTTGTTCAGTTTAATACTTGCAGGAATCTAATTTTGACCAGAAAGTAATTGCCACACAAGAATTCTTTGTGGTAAACTATAAACTATAAATAAACACTTATTAAGCAACATAGTAAATGCCTACAAAATTAACCGCTCGAAAGATTTTACATTCCACTTTGAAACTACCTACTCCAAATGTGTATTTTACATTATGGTGTGTTCATATAAACATGAAAATAGTTTTTAATTTTTTTCCCCGCTGAATGGATTGTTTCCAAATTTTGCATGAACGTTCCAGATCTGATTTAGTCAATCTGCAGATACTTCATTTTCTCTGTCTGACAAGAATGATTCCTATCGCCCGCCGCGATTCTACTTTTTTCCAAGGCGATCATCTGTAACGCGTTTCGGTGCGTTTGTTATCCAGTCATCTCTAGCTATTTGTCTCTCTCACTTCACCCATGGAACGAGTTATAGACAACTGTCACTTGTCTAGAGTTATGCCTTGTAAAGAGCGTCACACTGCCATGCTGATCCCGTAGAACAAGGAGTCAGTCTGGTTTCTACCACTGTATTTTGATTCCTTCGCCGGGAATAACAATGCAAATAAACAATCTTCTAACACATGAGATTCTGAGAGATTCAGATTTTGTCATGAGATCCTGAGCCTGGACAAAATCTGATAGTGAGATTCTCTTCCCTGCAACAAAATTTCCTGCTGCTATTTTTCTCACCATGATATGAGATTAGGCATACACGTCTTTTCCATGAAGGAACAAAGAAAAAATTACGCAGCATTCATATATAAAGCACTGTAAGTGCTAAGAAATATTGAAAAGTTCAGAAGCAGCTGTGTTCACTATCTAACAACATAATGAAATTTTACTGCCTAAGGCTGATTCCTGTCCCACCCGTCGTTTCTTGTTTTGAAGTATTTGATGACGCTGATACGTATGATTTAGAATTATTGCGGCACGCAGTGCAATAACAGTGCAATACCATATTCATATAAGTAAACGGCGACCATGGGTGTTCCGTATGTTAAACTTTTATACTCCTTTACCATAAAGAGTGGTTTTTTTTTTATTTCAAGAGCACTGAACTGAGAGATTTTGACTTAATTGCAAAAAGGTAGGAAGGGCCTGGGACGTCTATCGGTTGCTTCTCACTGATTGTCGATGCCGAATAATCACCGCACCGACCTTGCCCCTTTTCTTTTGGAAGATGAAGCCACCAGTGGTAAGAGCCTATAACAAAATGGCATGGAGCAGTACTTGGGCACACTTAAAATGATGAAAGTGTAAACTTTTCTTGCAACTGTAGATCCACCTCTACATGCCAGTCTCGGAGAAGTGAGGTACATATTCAATTCCAGTTTTCGTTTTATTCACCATTATGCACTTTGGCATGCAATATTCTACTTCCACAGAAAGTTGTACTATAATTGCGTGCTAAATATTTCCAATATCTAGCAGCAAAATACAAACGAAATGTTGAACTATAAGAAATTCCTACTCTTTATAGACCTGAAGTTGCGGATTCGGGAAAATCGTAATCGTGTACTTAATGAGTCGACCAGAATAACGTTAGATTCGACGAATTCGACTTTGGACGTCAAGTAGCGCTAGATCTGGAAAACGTAAATAACAGACCTACGATAGCATTGAATTTGAAAACAGGAGCAGCCGTGAATCCATAAACACCTCATGATCGAAGTATATTTGTCTCTCACTCCAACAACATATGGTGTTCATTTTTTAAAAAATATCTCCGGTTTGCTTTGATCAATCTTAGTCAAATTTTGCATGGCTCCCTCTTTCAATTTGCCTTAACTACAAACTACTGCTGTTTTTTTAACATTAGGGGTGTTTGAAATTTTAAAAAAAAATTCTACATAAAATTACATAGAAAAACTAGGCAGCAGCGAAATGGTGAAAAGCTTTAAGAAGTGGGACATGCGGACACAAAAACGTTCGTAGACGTAAATACGCTTGTCGTGGATAAATGCAATGCATGTTTCAAGTGAGGTATTAATATTGCATAGGCTTTAACAGGAGTCTCACCAGTCAGAGACCGAAGGAAATTCTGATGATAAGTTATGGAGGACAATGAATTCCTTCCGCTGCCACCTATTCTCTAGATTTGACGTCGCAAAAGCAGACGTTCTAACCACTTATGACCTTGTTTCTTGATTATGATGTCTCATTTAAATATTGGTATCATATAGAATCCGCTAGAAATTGGCATGCCAAAATTGTTAGATCTACTGCTCCTTTGCTGAGAATTTATAACAAACTGGACGAAGGATGGGACATAGTCTTAGATCTTAATCAGTCACTAAGTGACCAAGCACTGGACATCATAAGACGCAAGTGGCACCAGACAAATGCGACCTCTCATCAACCAAAGAATCAGTGATCTCTATAATCGCAATAAAAGCATGGGTTTTATGGACGCCTGTGACCAGGTCTTCATGTCGTGTCATATTGGCGGCCAGTACATTCATGAATTTAAAGCTGAAATATTCGTAGACTAGTAAGTTCCTTCTCCGCTGCCCCATCTTAAAATCCAACGGTCACCATGGACCACCACTCTGATTCCTACCGCTCTTAAAAACACTTTAACTTCAAGGTTCCAACATCATCCAGTACAAATGCTGATGAGAAAAACTAGTTTCAGGAATATTCCATATCTTATTCGAACGATTTAGGAAAGCTGAATTGCATGCTTTAGAGAATAGATTTATAATAAATACATGGAGCCTAAACATTCGGCAGGTATGGCATATTAATTGGTCTGTTTTGACCTGGAAGCACTCTTTAATATGTCAGCTTTGGAGTAATATATCAGTAAAGTATTGGAATTGGAGGCGTACACGGGACATTATCGTAGGAGTTCGTGGGTCGAGTCGATTCTGCTATATCGGGCGTTTCCGGAGAGCGGCGGGTAACACCGGACAGCCTGTCGGACGTCACGGACCACTGTTGGTTGTCGTCGTTCACGCTATCGGGTGACCCCGGATAGGGACTTTTCTTTGACCTACTGTGGTGCCTTTCGTTGGTTTTTTTTTTAAGTGCATGGTCACTTCTGTTATTTCAAAATCGGTTCAAGATTAAAACTTACAGCAGGTGCCGGTTGTTGGGGCCGAGAATGGAGGGGATGAGACATTTTCCATCTTCATGAACAAGATTTGCAACAATTATCCACATACTTTTTTTTTCTACCGGTAAAATAAGAAAGAGAATGCCAAAATAAGAAGAATCATGGCAAAATGCACGCACACACAAAAAAAAGCAGCACTTATTAAGAAAAAAAAAGGAGCGGGGGGTGATACACAGAAAGAAGGGAAAGAAGGGGTGGGAAGGTATCACAATAAGTACTCGAAATAAAAGTCCTTTAGAAGCTAAAAACGGGGATTACGGGTTGATATGCCAGGGCCATCATAAATAGTGGAAAATGCCTGCCTGAAACCACATCTGTCAACCAAGCCAACTATACCTTCATAAGTGGTCGTATCTGATCCGGTGCTCCCTGCACCACTACCGCCACTCTTGCGAATGGCGAGCTGTCGCTGGCAATAAACAGACCCCCCTGAATCCACAGGGATAAAAGTTGAACTAAGGGTAGGATAACCCTACAAAAACCCTCAGCATAGCTGGACCCCTCGGGGAGTGGATACATCCCGACACTAATCGAGGCCTGCCCAGGGAGCTCACCCTGGAAAATCAATGCACGGGTAGGCAGAGCAACGCTGGACCACAGTCACCTAGGAGAAGGACACCTCTAAACAAACCCGGGAAGAGAGTTCTCGTTAGCAGTGGACTGCTACTGTCTAGACAGCAAACTCAAAACAAAGATGTTCTCCGAAACAGAAAGTGCCATTCATCAAGGCGGGAAGGAACAGGTTACATACGAACAATCCCTACGGCCAGAAACTTACAACAATGGAATACGAAAATAAATGAGAAATGACTCTAGGAGAGTGAGAAGACCAAAGGCTAAAATAAATGTTGTCATCTGTAGTCATCACTCTCGGACTTCTCGAGATACTGGCTGTGCTACAATCCCGACACACATCTTTTTCTTGTACGGCCAAGTGGATAAAAACCGAGATGTACACTGCTAACATTCCAAAACCAAACACAGAATGGGGTTCCCTGTAGCATAAAATAGGTCTTGTCTTCAAGTCAAAGGCCGTTATTGGCTTAGCCAGTCGGATTTTTCCGATTGTCTCAAGGCAACGAAGCTCGTCACAAATCGTTCGGAATAATGTGAAACAAACCTATACCCAGAAATAAACCGATAAAGGGCGTGAAATGTATCTCTTACAAAAAAAGGACATTTTTTGGTCAATAATAACGCAGAGGTCGACTTCTTTAGATGAACGAAGATGGCACTGAGTGCCGACTATCTGATAGTGTCGCACCCGCTCTGCGTGTTTTTTAAAATTGACTGCATCACTGGAGAGGACGGCCACGAGGTCCATAGGCCTCCCCTGCACCAGTCTGACTTTCATCCTATAGAGCTTATCTGGGCCCAGTTGAGGAGTGATGTAACAAATACTGCAGTTCACATAGCCGGATGATCGGATAATGCAGCCAGTCATGTCCATAAAGTTGAAGACCCACATGAATACTCCCTTTGTTAAAACCTATGAAGTTCAACACCCCATTTCAAAAAAAGGCATTGCATTTGTATCCACATCAAGAATCCTTGCATCTACGAAATTCCCCATAAGCCGTAAATTAGGTTCGCATAAGAACAAATCCAAATACTTCTGGTAAATGCAACTTTTTTTTTGCGCTATACTGACAAATGGTGTATACCATTCACATGCACACGTTACTTGCACTTGTTTGCTTAGCAACTTACAGCAGTGTGTGTGACCATCCTGGAATTTTGCGATTATAAGTTTGAGGTTGTTGTTTTCAAAGATTAAAAAACAAAAAAGTGCATCTAAGATGAACTGAAAATTCAAAGAATAACCTGGGCGCTATAATGAATTAAAATTATTGACTAGCATAGACCACGAAGAGACAAACAGTTCTTTCTTAAGTGTAGTATCTCACCTCGCTTAAAACATGCCTTGCGTTTAACCACATCAAGAATGTTTGCTTAATGCCAGCACATTATGAAGCTGTAAGCAATCTTATTTCCATCATTTCGTTTCAGTCGAGTGTTTTTCAAATAACTTTATGAATAAAACGTTTCTATTTCAAATTCTCTCAAAGTAAAAATAAATAGCTTCTAGTTAAGGCAAATTGGAAGAGGAAGCTATGCAAAATTTGACCAAGATTGATCAAAGCAAACCGGGGATATTTAAATAAAATCGGGCAGAGGGGGAGGAGGGAGGGATACATTTGTCTTAGCAGTCGGTAATGTTTTCTCTATCTGCACTGTGTATGGCAATACCAATATCTGAGACAAGGGTAGCAACATCGTTTCCAAGCCGCCGGTGAATAAAGAAAAGGTTGTGTAAATGAAACTCTTGACCTAAAGCAGTCGCATAACTCAGCGTGCTGGCTGTATAGTTCGTTTTTTTAAAGAAATGGACGCGGAAAATTCGCTTTAAATTTTGTTTGAATCGCTAGAGTTTATCAAAATTTTGCTCAAACACTATTATTACAAAAGGTTATTGGGAAAACCTTTTCAGGTTTAGGAAGTGAGAGAACATTAACTATTATTCGGGTGCAAGGTCGGCTTTTTTCATTTCTGACCTTTCACCAATGTGATAATTTTTAAGCGTGCTTACTGTGTCACATCCACAGTGATTCATGAACACCTTATACAGATATTCCCAATTATCTCTGATAAGCAACATATTCTTAGCACAGCATGCAAATTTCATCAGAAGTGGAATTCAATACAATTTTGCTCCCTGCTAAAATTTAGAATTAATCCTAATTCCAATACCGCTTGGAAATGTGCAATTCAAATCCCAGTTCCACCTTGATAGATGGAATTAATTCCGCATCAGTTTCAATTCCTTCAAATCTATCAAGTCTCAAGGAGGTAACATGCCATTATTACAAAATCAAATATACAACTCTAAAACAAACATGTTTTCTGTCTTTAGGTTTGTGACACCTATTAGAAGGGCAAATGACTCATAGTGTACAACCCAATTAATCCGCTAATCTATAAAATCCCCCTTTTTGGGGGCCCTGCCAGCCAGTGTTAGGGTGTAGAAATGTGTAAAATGACCTGTGATCTAAATAAAGCATCCAATTTTAAAGTTTCAGGTACAATTTGAGCCTTCTAGATAAAAAAATAAAATGTGTAGACCTATGTATTCGCACGCGGTCAAAACCAGCCAAATGAAAATTTGGGGACCAAATCAGAATTTGAGGTGATCTTTTTCAAAAGACATTTGTGAAAAATTTTGGGCGTTGACCCCCCTTTTTCTTCCCGTTAAAAGATCGGGCAAAAGAAGTACTTTAACCTCCATGGAAGAAATTTCCCCAAATCACAGTGGTATATTTAGAATAACGCAAAATGTTAATAGGGCCAAAAGAAGAAAAAACAATAGGTGTCAAAGACCTTAATAGGCAGCTAGTACCTGGCATGTTTCCACTTAGAAACACAATGTTTACATCATGGTGGTCGAGGTAGGTCATCTAGGCTATCTGGACAGTCTTTTAAACTTCCTCTACCCCTGGGGCCCTCCCCAGCCCCTCTCCCCCCTAGTCTAGCCTGTATGGGACTTAGATCTAGATCTACGTGCTGCAGACTCAGTTTACATGACACACGCTTTTTTTTAAATAGTTTTTTTCTCGTTCTCTTTTTGTCCTTGTCTCTCTTGTTTTCCTCCCACCCTCCACCCCCTCCCCCCACCTTTGACACACACACCCAGTGTTGCCAAAAAATGCACCAAATTTGGCCATTTTTTTTAAATTTAAGATTTCATTCGTTCCTTTTTCCTTCCCTACTTCCACCCCCAACCCCACCATCAACCCCTCCCCCCACCCACCCCACCCCACCCCTACCCTTAAGAAAAATCACCACCCCACCCCTTCTCAGCCCACCCCATAGGCTCATATGGTATTGCCAAAGAAAGCTGAATTTTTAAAAAAATTTTTTGTGCAGATGCACCAAACTTTTGTTTCTCCAGGGCTTCTTCCCCAATCAATAACACAATCACCCTTTAAGAAATGCCAATATGATCACTTTTAGGTTTTAAATGTGTGGTTACAAGTGGATTTTATCATCAAGGGTTGCAAATATGGTCAACTAAAAACTATCTGCTCATGCCAAGGTGTTTACATGAAAACAATGACCAGCCAAGAGAGGGTCATTTTTCCTCTCCCCTCCCAATCACCCCCAGGTCACTCCCCTCTGACCATTCCCTACTTGTTCCCTTCCAAACAGGCTACCATGGCTAAATTTTAGGGTTGAACTGTAGGTTCATGGGAGCTATCAAAGTAGCATAGGGTATGCCATCAAGAGAATTGGCTATTTTGAGAGGTATCAAACTCTTAATTGGGCCATAAGAATGATCTAAGGCATATAATTCAGCAACATTGGCACCATTTTGTAGGGAAATGAATGTGCTTGACAGCTGACAGTTGCATATTTCTCCAGGGAACTAACAAAGGCTACCAACACCTCATCCAATCCATCTCAGTGAGTGAGACTCTTGAAAATTTTCTGTATCCCTATGCAAATATACCTCACCACAGGAATATCATTCTCTGTCATGAAAGAAGCAAGAAAGAGACACTTCAACAGTACAGAATGCATCACTATTGACTACTCAAAACATATGTAGGAAATAATTAAATGTGGGGAGGGGTTAAGGTTTGTGACACCTATTAGAAGGGCAAATCACTCATAGTGTACAACCCAATTAATCCGCTAATATATAAAATCCCCCTTTTTTGGGGCCCTGCCAGCCAGTGTTAGGGTGTAGAAATGTGTAAAATGACCTGTGATCTAAATAAAGCATCCAATTTTAAAGTTTCAGGTACAATTTGAGCCTTCTAGATAAAAAAATAAAATGTGTAGACCTATGTATTCGCACGCGGTCAAAACCAGCCAAATGGAAATTTGGGGACCAAATCAGAATTTGAGGTGATCTTTTTCAAAAGACATTTGTGAAAAATTTTGGGCGTTGACCCCCCTTTTTCTTCCCGTTAAAAGATCGGGCAAAAGAAGTACTTTAACCTCCATGGAAGAAATTTCCCCAAATCACAGTGGTATATTTAGAATAACGCAAAATGTTAATAGGGCCAAAAGAAGAAAAAACAATAGGTGTCAAAGACCTTAAAATACATAGCACCACTTGATTGACATATTAGACTGCAAATTACGCAGTACCTCCCAAACCTTACAAAGATTTTATAAGAAAGAGGCTCTGCTAAAGTAGGATAAATTGACTTATTTAAATCAATATTAAAAGTGCATCCCATTACAACGGCTCTTTTGATATTTACTGGAGTGCTGTAAAACTTTACTAAAGATCATAAACAGACTCAAAAATTCATCTAAAAGGAAAATGGATGTGCATTATCCAATGAAGTAGGATAAAGAGACTGATTTAATACAAAACTCAAGACTACAAGTAATTGTTACCGCTTTTAACTTATATTTCACTGCAAAACATAGATTGCTTACTAAAGATTATAAAATTCAAAATTCATGAGAAGTATGTAACGATGCATTATCTTAATCGGAGAAAGTATCTGGTTTTAAATCAAAACTCAGAGTGCCATGACATAAACTGCAACAGCTTATTAATATTTTACTGCAAAACAATAATATTAAAAATCATAATAAGACTTGCAGCAGTTCCATTAAAAGAAAGCATCTGAATATTATGCATTGAAAAGGTATTACCTGTCTAGTTTTAAATCAGAACTGAGAGTACATCTCATTTATAAAGCTTATTAAAATTTACAATTTCGTGCAAAACATGGAGTGCTGTAAAACTTTCCGAGAATCAAATATACTTCAGATTTCACAAAAAGAAAGTGGCTGAGCAATGAGCATACCTGCTGAAATAGGATAAAGTAACCGGTTTCATAATATGGCACAACTAGAAGGTGGTTATGAATTGTCCATGAAGCAAGAGAGAATTGACTGCTTTGAAGTTGAAAGTTATGATACGAGTACATTCCATTACAACAGCTTATTCACATTTTAATGCAAAACCTAAACCTCAAAAATAAGTCATGAGAAGGAAATAGCTAAGACTCTCGCCTTGGCATGTGGGTACTAGCGGCCAGCACCAAACTTCCGAAATAACCGCCAAGAGAAAGTGGAAGTAAGTGGGCGCCGCAGGATTTCGGATTTCTCTCGAACTGCCGGATTTTTTTTTGGTTTGCCTGAAAAAAACAACAACACCGATCCAAATTAAAAAAAAAACAAAACCGGATCTAAATCATAATGCCGTTCCCAACTGAGTTTTGGATTCGATCCTAATTCTCATCCCACTATAAAAATGGAACTCAATCAGTTCTGTTCAAGGAAAACCGGAACTGATTCCGGAATTGTCCGATTCGGATTCCGATCCTGCACAAGCCTGATTCTTAGTTGTAAATTCATATCGATCATTATATCTATGAAACAATACACAGGTAAACAATTTGCACATTTCTGTAATAAAAGTTTGCAATGTTATCAAACCTCACTGGTGGGTTCTGGTATTAGAAGATTTGCCTACTCTGTGCATAAATTCTTTTCAAATCTAGCTTTTTTGGGTGGGTTTCGAGAAGAGGGAGGAGGAGGAGGAGGAGGGGAGAGAGAGAGGGAGAGAGAGAGAGAGAGAGAGACAGACAGACAGACAGACGGAGACACAGACAGACAGACAGACAGACAGACAGACAGACAGACAGACAGACAGACAGACTGAAAGAGCATATAAGGAATTTCTAGACCACACACGATCTTCTACAAAGGGATTCTTTATATTATTAGTCATTCTGACTTGACGCATGTCAACAGACTCTTAATAGTCACCAGCTTCATTTCTTTAAACATTCTGACAATGACGTTTTTCATAACATCATGGTCAAAATTGTCCGGTTTCTCTACCTCTATTTTCTTTCCGCACGGGCTTCTGTTTCGTGCGTTAATTGGTGCAGCATAGCCGTAATCTTACTGACGCGCATTAATAGCCTAGCTCAAACAAACAAACAAACAAACAAACAAACAAACAAACAAACAAACAAACGTGCGTTCATTTGCCCACCTAGCGAGAAAAACCTTTTTCATACCAATTAATAAACTCGTTTCAGAGACAGGTCGACCCAGACTGTCATAGCCTTTTGGGGTGCTTCTTTCTCAAAATACGTTAGGAGCAGCAGTGCTGTCATGTCGCCTTCGTTATCCTCCGATATTATTCTACTTCATTTGAAACGTCGTATATCCCATGGAGGAGAGCAGAGGTGTTCATGCAATGAATTAATCCAATTTACCCAAAACAAGCAGTGTTATGATTACCACTGAATGACACTAAAAACGAAGCAAGGGGACCTAGCATCCGACTAAAAGTCTAGGTTCTGCTAGTTTTCTAGGCTTAAATCATTTTTCCACATTATCCTGGTAAATAATGCTGTTTGTGCAAATTTGCTATGAAATCTGACCATTCAAACAAGTTAGGATTAATTATCATTGCCCATTCATTTAAACGCAGATCATAGCTACAGGATAATTAGTGTTTTGATGTCATTAGGTTAGAATCGCAATGTGCAGACGGCCGGGCATGTAGATTTCATCCACTGGAAAATAAGAAATTAGCTTGATCTAAATATTGTCCGTGAATTTAGAAATGGACCGCCAAACCATTGGTTTTTCTATTTCTATTTCAATTTCAGCCTCACTGTCGTCACAGCCTTTTAGACTAGCTACTTCCTAGTCGTCAAGTCACATCGCAAGGGCGCTCTGACCACAGAATAATAAAATCCATAGAAACAATAGGTCAAGACCTTGAAGTTTAATATGATTTTTGAAAAATAAAAGAACGTATTAATTTTTCTTATCACAGTCACATAAGGCACTTCATTCATTTTATATTATAAATAGCTATTATTCGGTCTCGGAAGTGAATCTTCCGGGCCGTGCCGCAAAACAGAAGCGACTGACAGGTGGAAGAAGCCTCATTGATGCGTCACGGTATCCACGGTGCTCGGAAAAAAAAAAATTGGAAAAAAAAATCAGCTCTGATGGCATAAACATTAGGCTTGAGGAGGACTCGCCTTTTTAGCTACTCGCGAATAGAAGCACGTACCTATATTACACTCGCTAATTTGGTTACGATTCCAATTCCTCG
>JAWQUT010000167.1:1267856-1279318 GCA_033807755.1 Ellobium chinense
GATAGAGAGAGAGAGAAAGTGTGTGTAAGATAATGAGAGAGAAAGTTAGTGGGAGAGTGAGACAGAGAGAAAAGAGACAAGATATGCCAATGATTAAATGTAATTTAGTAATAGTTATGTTTATCTTTATTTTTTTCCTTTTTCATTTGTTCCTTTGTATTGATGTAACATTACATTGTATGTGGTTGGCTTATGGCTAGATAAATGAACTTGAAGTTGTTATTTGAGACACACAAAGCACCCCAACTAGCTAAAACGTTAGATTTAGAGGGCAGCTTAAAGGCTTACAAACCCTATTTATTATAGTAAGAAAAGAAGTTTCGTGTTTGCACACTTTACCTGTCCAACATCCTAGTCATATTCTCTAAAGCATCTACCCGATGGTTTGATCTACGCAGCAGGACAGAAGTAAACAGCAAACATTATTGTATTACCAGCCTCTTTAACACTTAGCTTACCAACCTCGAATTTCCGATACAACTCCTTCACTTCCATTTTCAACAGTCGTCGAATTTTGAGCCTGCATTCTAGCCTGACTTATTCTTAAAATCTTACTTACAAAAATTTAATGGATTTCTTATCTAGCTTGCTCCCGGGTCGAGTTTGTCGACTGGTGCGATTAAATTGAACTTCGGATCTTTCCCCGAAATTAGTCTCCTGTGTTCTGCTCTGCTTTTTCTTGGAAACACCACGCAAGTATTTAATGCAATATAACGATATACATTGATTTTCAAGCAAACATCCCAAATCCCTTATTCTTATTAATAATAAGAGTTGGGCATGGTACTGTCAGGGGTGGAGTTGGATAAAAATATTGTACTCTGTTGTTTTGTTGGTTTTTTTTTTAGCGTTTTGTAAAATATGTCAATTTATAGTAATGATATGTCAATGTATAGTAATGATCCTTTTTTTTTTTTTAAATTATTGTAGTTGGTGTGCATGTGTGTATTATGATAGACTATTGATGTTTTTGCCAATGTAATGTTTTTTTTTGGCCCAAGGCCTAATAAAATATTCCTTCCTTCCTTCTTTCCTTTAAAAATTAAATTGCTGTGAAGTTAGCGTCCCTGTAGTGTAGTGGTAACACTTTCAGACTTGCAAGCTGAGAGACCCTGGTTCGTTCCCGGCAGGGACTGAAATTTTCTAGCGTAGGTTTTTTCCGGCCCTTCTTCTCAAAATTGATCATTCACAGAAATTTGGTAAAATCCCTGGTGACACACTTCCCTAAAATAATATGTAACATCTGAAAAAATTATCAGACTAAGCTCACCTTCCTTCCCCTTAAATATTAAGAGAAAGAATACTATACACTGTATATACCTTTCCACCCAGTTACACTTGGCGACGTCGGCAGGATGTCTCATTAGGGCCTTGGGGATGCAGTAACGAGAGGGTTCTGTAGCCCATAGGCAGAGACATAAGACAAAGTGGGAGGTAGAATTCTAAGAACTGGGATAACCATGTATAAGAATGGCTTCATGTACATTGTGGACAGTATGCCGACGGAGTAGAGATATCATATAAGAATGACCTCATACTCAACGAGAGCTGTAAGTTGTCATGAGGACATGACATGGATAAGCAGAGGGGAGTGTGAGCAGTCAGGAAGTGAGTTTGGGTCACGGGTGGAAGTTAGGGACCGATTCAGGCAGTAGGTATTTAAGAATTAAAATTGCTGTGAAGTTAGCGTCCCTGTAGTGAAGTGGTAACACGTTCAGACTTGCAAGCTGAGAGACCCTCCTGGTTCGATCCCAGGCAGGGACAGAAATTTTCTAGTGTAGGTTTTTTCGGCCCATCATCTCAGAATTGACCATTCACAGTAATTTGGTAAAATCCCTGGTGACACACTTCCTTAAAATAATATGTAACATCTGAAAAATTATCAGACTAAGCTCACCTTCCTCCCCCTTAAATATAAGAGAAAGAATACTATACTGTATTGCCTTTCCACCCGGTTACATTAAAATGTCTGGGCCTGCGAATAAAGTATAAACACTGGTTTACTTATTATCTCTTTTAATATGGTGGTGCCACGACAGGTTATAGTCAACAGCGACGCTTAGGTATATATATATTTTTCGACATTTTCCACATCCTGAACATTGATCGTCAGAGGGGTTACAGGACTCTTCTTCACACGAAAATCAATTTTACCATTTCCTTGGTCTTACTTACATTCAGAAGTAGGAAATTGTCTTCACACCATTTAGTAAACCTTGTAATCTGATTAAAATAATTTTCTCCGTCGCTTGATATATTAGAACAACAACAGGTGTGTCGTCTGCAGATTCAATTACTGGGATGTTATCGAAGCAACTTCGGTAATCATTGGTGTAGGTGGTATAGAAGACAGGTGATAATACACATCCTTGGGGCGCATCTGTATTAATGGTTATTAACGATGGTTTTGCTTCATTCACTTTAACATACTGTGGACGTGCTGTTAGAAATTCAAGAGTCCAGTTCAGAAGATATTCTGGTACATTCAGATGTTTCAATTTTTTTAAATCATGAGATGGGGCTGAATAGTATTAAAGACCGAGGAGAAATCTATAAATAGAACTCTCACGTAATTTCTTGATTTGATCTAGATGTTTATAAACATTTTCTAATAAAACAATACAGCATCTTCAGTAATTCTGGATTGTCGACATGCAAACTGATGAGAATCTCGTTGGTCTTTTATTTCTGACCTGAGATGACGCAATACGAGCTTCTCACAACATTTCATGACAATCGATGTGGATTAATTTGGCTTTTGGGAACAGGAATAAGTTCAGATGTTTTCCAGATTGTGGATATATAACTTTGGGTGAAAGAGAGATTAAAAAGAGTACAAAAAATTGGTGCCAGTTGGTCTGCACAAAATTTTAAAATTGTACCACTAATTTTGTCCAGTCCTGATGCTTTACTAGAATTTATCTGCTTGAATAGTTACTTTACTTCCTGCTCTGTTGACAGATTGAGTGTTTCACTCTCACAAGAAAAGCTATCTTTCCCTCTTTATGGACAGCTGAGAAGTCATGAGTGTCAAATCGGGCACAGAATGTGTCTAACTCGTTTGCATACTCACTTTCGTTCTTCACATTAATTCGCACGCACTGACTGTGACTTTCTTGAGCCCTGACCAACATTCTTTGGCGTTATTACATTTAAATGCCCCCTCAATTGTTTTTCTTTGAAACCTTGTTTACAAACTTTAATTTTTTTCTTAAATACACTTGTTGGCTCCTGAATAATGAACTCGGTATTGGCGCTTGAAAGCTTTATTTTTGGCAACTAACATATTTTTCAATTCTTTTGTCACCCAAGGCTTATTGTTAGAGTATAATAGTTACTTTTTTCCTGGGCACGACGGCTTCTTGACAGAAAAATGCATTTACTGTTTCAGTGAGTTCATCTTAGGGCGAAGATATACTGGATCCATCCGCCTGTTGTCTGTAAAATGAAGACAGTTGAAGGATACAAAAATATAAGTATACTGCGTCCGCCATTTGTTGCCTTCATAATGAGCAAGCAACAAGACATTGGCCTCATTCGACACAATGGTGTTTTCTAGGAAACAGAAGTTAGCGTTGCTAAAAAGAAGGCGCAGTAAACAGCGATCAATGTCAATTCATCCCATAAACAAATTAAGGAGCAAGTGTGGCGAATATCATCACTTCTTTTGATGGTGGAAACAAAGCCATTGTTTGAGATAAATGTGCACAATAAAAATGTATTAACTTTTCGGAAAAATTTAAAAAGCAGAACAGAACTTTGCAATGTTCACGAAAGAATTGGAATGGAGACACACCTTATTGCAACAGTGACAGTAACCTACACATGGGGGAAAAGGCTTTTAGTGTGTGAGTAAGAAAAAACAAAACTCGTGTATATGTAAAAAAAAATTAAATATTTTTTTGTTCTAAAAATACGATGAAAATCACAAATCCATCGCACCCGGGGGTTTTCGAGTGCGCTAGAATCAAATCTAGCCTTAAAAATAGGATTTAATGTATATTTTGACATTTTAGATTTTGCGATCATGTGTCCCGCCTACAGCTATTAGTCATTTCTGGTCGTCGGGTCGTCCGTCTTGAAGGATAGAATGCAACATGCGACACTTCAATCCGGCTATCCTCGGACAGGTGTCTGCACGCTGGAGTGAGTATGTATACCTTACTGTCCGTCATCTCCTCTATTTTATTTGTAATTAACCCTCTAGTGCCCAGCCCTATTTACAAATGGCACAAAATGTCCGAGCTCCAGTTTTTGGATCACTGCTGGATCCACTATGCTGAAACAAGCAACAAAATAATAATAATAATAATAATAATAATAATGCGGTTTATAAGTCTCATATCCAGACTAATGGCCGCTCATGCCACTTCACACTATTATGGTGGGGTGATGATCTTGGTTTGCTTTTTCTTTGTACCACGAAATGTATCAGATCTGATACGCTGGGCACTAGAGGGTTAAGGCATGCTCCTTCATTTGTTGTCTTCAAACCGGGCTTAGTATATCTTCGCCTTTAAGCTGGTGCATGCCTCAACAAAAATATTTCAGTTCGTCGAGTCAAAACAACCTTGTAAGGCCACAATAGCGTCATCTGTCCAAGTGTTTGTAAACTTGCGGACGGGTTTATTCCGTTTGTACTTAAGTGAATATTTGGGAGTAGGCGCATGTTGTTCTGATTGCTCTTGCAGGGGTAGGGCTGTATATGTGTAGGCTTTATCGAAGCTACTTTAACACATGTCAAGTGTGTGATCGAGGCGTGTAGGGCAGGTAACGTGTTGGTAGTAATGAGGCAAGGTATCATCTAAGGCACAGTTATTAAAATCCCCGAGTATTAAACGCTATGAGTCTGGCCCTTTCATCTCGTGGTCACTGGGTAATACAGGGTAAAATGTTCAGTGCATACTGTGCTTTGGCAAAGGGAGGTATATAGACCACATTGATATAGATGCTTGTAAATTCCTTGGGAAGATAGTAAGGTCTCATCTGTATGCTCAGAAGTTCGATATCAGGCGTACATAGTGTTTTGATAACACTCACGTTATTTGGATGGCAATACTTGGTGCAAACTAGATGCATTTTCCACTATCTGGTGTGCGATCTGCATGAAAAAGTTCAAAGCCTACTCTCCAGACATGATTCCTTCTGACTTCTGGTTGTTCCCAAATATATATGAATATGCCACTCAAAGGCTTCCGCTTTGAAAGCGGAGTGGACATCATACGGAATGCGACCACGGAACAAAGAGCCATTCCAGAAGAAGCCTTCCAGACGTGCTTCCAACAGTGGAAGGATCACTACACTAAGTGTGTGGAGACACAAGGGGCCTACTTCGATTCGAAGTTCGAAGGGAATTAGAAACTCCACCATGTACATGCTCTTTTTTCCCCAGCCTATGGTGGGATACTTTTTAGACAGACCTCGTATAATGCTGGCATTGTTGGATGAGTGCCTGTTATAATGATGTCGTATACTGAAAGGTTGGTCACTGACTACTGATGAGAGTCCATCTCCTCGACGTCGTAACCCAACAGACGTAAGTGATAGGAGGTACGTGCCCAGATGTGTGCATCCCTTTGCTTACGGAGCCTTGTCCGAAGGCGCAGGAGCTGTATTGTTTTAAGATTCGACCTGGGGATAACGCCCCATTTCCACTCGTAGGCGAGTAGTTGTAACAAAACATGCATATGGGTGTCCCCCTATGCACGAAAGTGCGTTGATGGGATTTCAGCAGAGAACTAACAGTAGACAACGTGCAGGGGGTGGAGTAGATTAAACATGTAGATTACATCAGATTTATTCAAGCCTGTCGTAAATTTTTGTGAATTATCATTTTATAACTATGATACACTCTCGATAAAATGAATATTAGGCCAATTAGTATTGTCGCAAAGTTCATTGTGAAGTACGGTTACGTTGCTCTAGAGAGTTATTTGTTTCGCGTGTCGCGACAAAGATTTCGCTGGACGGGATATTGTTTACGTCGTGGGATTGGGGTTGTACAGAGAGCTGCGCGACTTCACGAGCTTTGCGCTTTAGTCATCATGGAACAATATTTTCATTTTACGGAGAAAGGTTTTTTGTGTGTGTGTGTGCGTTTTTTAAAAATCTTTTAGCAGAGCCATGCATCACAATCCCCTCACTCACTTCTAAAAACCTCCGTGGTTATGCTTTATTTTTTTCCATATGCATGTCCACAACAGAACCTTGCCTCCTTTCCATGGTTTATATCAGAACATAAGATCAGAGTGTGCATTTGCTTTAATCAATATAATTACTATCCTTTCATGTAATCATATCAACACGATACGTGTGCTTGCGATTCAATGGCAATATTTGGTACCAGTTATGTATATGGTCTAATCCGAGCACTAATCTAAATATTTGATGTAAACAGTTAGTCGGATAGATATACGATGGCACCCCAAAAAAATTCTAACAAAAGGTTTCTCAATCTCACCGGTGGGTGTGGTGAGCGACAGAGAGAAAGTCTACCAAAATCTGAGTTCCGGAATTGTGTCAAAACTAGGTCAGATCCAAGATAGCCACTGCCGGCAAGCCGGCCTTGAAAATGTCGTATGAGGTTGTAGCTTTCATAAACATAGGTCTAGAATATTATTTTTTGTGTCTAGACTGAAATTTTCAGGGTCAAAGAATCCAATAGTACCAATAAAAATACCATAATGTCCCCAATTAATTGCCCTATCCAGAATGGCACAAAAATATGTCTTAATGTTATGTTCAATTTGAGACCCGCTTCACATCGGCAAAACTGTGGGCTTTTTAATATGGCAGTTAGAACTTTTCTGATGGTGAAGTCTTTTCATCCTTATCCTCATATGTGCACTGATTGTCATGACGAATGATCTGGTTGCACAAATACTCGTACAATCCTTCCTCCCTTAATTTTTTGCAACCTCTGAAGTATACAGAGTAAAATCTATCGAATCAGATAATATTCTGCAGTCCAGATGTAGGTTTTATGAACAGACGAGTGACAAATTCGTTTGAATATATTATAAACATGCGAATTTAATCTCTTTAACACATATTATATACTAATACGATGCCCTCTTCAAAACGTGTTCATTGCTAACAACTTTAGTCAGAGTACAATTATTATGACGGGATACTGGGGTAAGATTCAAATATTGTAAAATTAAATAGGCTGTAACTATGATTTCCTACTGATTATACCCATTCTGTGTTACTTAATACGAATAGTATGGTGTTTTTCACCCCATTGATTTTCGTTAACACACCGAAAAACCAATTCAAAATGATATTCCATTGAGAAAATATAGGTAATTAAATAAAGTTGAGTTGCCATTAACTCCGTATATGTTAATCTGATTCATTGACATTAGTATTAGAATAAACAGGATGAAATGGGTCATTCTAAACCCAAATTTTTGTACACAATGAAACTAATATGACATCATAAGTCATTCATCTACAGGCATTAACATGTTTATGGTATTTAAGGAAGAGTGACATTTTGTAATAAAAAGATAAAAGTGGTATTGATTATGCTGTGTGCAATAAGGGTTTGAAAGGAATGATTGAACATTTTTATGTCATGGATATAATGTTCAGATCACTCACCTATCGTTCTAAGTTTAAAAGGTGATATACAGACGTGTTCTCTTGAGACTGAAAATAATGAAGCAGGCCCACCATTGAAAGTGTATCAATGGAATGACAATAAACAAGAAGAATATATAAAGAATCTGCAAACAATAGAAGTCATTAATAAACTTTAAACAATTACAAACTCCATTGACAATGAAAGTATTAATAGTGAGCATGTGAATTTACTAGCGCATGAACTTACGCCGGACGAGATCACTACAGATGGGTAGGGGGTAGATGTGCAGGAAATGGGGAGGGGGTGCAATAGGGGTGATAAGTAGAGTGGTATGATGCAGCATGCAGACAATCACATGACAGTTTTAAAATAGCAGAAAGCAGATTTAGATGCAGTGGGAATGACGTAGGTAGGTTGGACATGTGTAAACTTAGGTCAGAATATAGAAAACTCTGTAGGAAGAAGAGAAACTTATAAACGTTCAGAAGGCGACAGAGCAAAATAATGCAAAAAAGTTCTGGAAGAAAATTAAACCAAACAAGCATATAGAACTGGGGCAGTGCGATTTTTTTCATTTACTCTAAAAATTTGGCACAGAGAGATTCAAAAATAGTCAAGATGGGATGGAGGAAATACAGAGGGGGCTTGAGCAAGAGAGAGAGGTAACTGTGGATGCGTTGGATAGAGATATTAGTCTAGAGCAGTTAGAAAGGGCAATATGTAACCTCGAGAGTGGGGGATCCCCAGGAGCGGATAACATTGTTAATGAATTTTTAATGCACGGGATAAGGCTACTGAACGGGGGAAGGTTACTGAACGAGACTATCTTAAAATTGTTTAATAAAATCCTGAAACATGGATGCTTTCCTGAGAGTTGGGCAAAAGGAATTATTGTACCAGTATATAAAAAGGGAGACAAAGATAAAGCAGAAAATTATCGGGGAATAACATTATTAAGCTGCCTGGCAAAATTGTTCACTACGATTATCAATACACGGTTGACTGAATGGGCGAAAAAAAAACAACAAAAAAACGAACTTCTAAGCATGGCGGAATTCGGATTCCGAGTAGGCAAAACAACTACTGACTACATCTTCTTACTTCATGGACTCATCCAACTACAGTATTATTTCATCAGAAACAATCTTTATATTTTGCTTCTATCGACTACGAACGTGCATTCGACTCCGTGAATGGACAAGCTCTTTGGTTTAAACTTCAGAAGCAAGGCGCCAGCAGTAAATAATTTAAGTATTAAAAAGTAGGTGTGAGAGCCTAAAACTGTGTGTCAGAAATAGTGCGACATTTGATTCTCACCATAATGGGACTGGTAAGACAAGGGAAGAAGACAGTATGGATAATTATGTTTTTACTATAGCATATGGCTTTTTACAGGGATAGAGTGTCTCGCCGTTCCTATTTTCCATGTTTATAACCGTTATACATGATAGATTAGCTTTGAAACACTAAGGTAGGTGTGAAAGTAGATGGGTTGATAATTAAACTCTTGATGTTCACGGACGACATGGTAGTGTTGAGCAAAGGTAGGACGGCGCTAACAGGCAGGATTAAACAATATGTTTGGTTATTGTACGAAATGGCGACTCACGGTAAAAACTAGTAAGACGAAATGTCTGGTTTTCAGGAAAGGGTGTAGGAGTTATAAAAATTATATCTGTTATAAAAATTATATCTGGTACTATAATGAGGAAAAAATTAATTAGAAACAGTAAAGACATTTAAGTATTTGAGAGTGTTATTCTCGAGCTCAGGATCATTTTCACCTTGTACCAAAGAGTTGAGAAATCAAGGTTTAAGAAGCATTTATATCTTAAAGTCATACTCTGGCAAAAATCTTGGGATTGCTCCAAGGATGAAATTAGACCTTATTAATAGCACAGTTGTACAAGGGCTAAATTATGGGACAGAGGTCTGGGAATACTGTGAAGATGGGCCTTTAGAAAATTGCATTTCAATTACCTGAAGTCATTACTAGGTGTAAATTCTACAACACCAAATTTCTATGTTTATGGAGAATTGGGAGTGTATCCACTCCTCATAGCTAGGCAAATTAAAAATTGTAAAGTACTGGTTTAAAATTCTAAATAGTAAAGATGACAGCATGATTTAAAAAATGGATGAATATCTTCATAAATTAACAGGAGTTGACGATAATATAATAACATGGCCATCTCTTTTAAAGAAAATGTTGTACAGAGGGTATGGGCTGGTATGGGAGCAGCATCGCGTATCTTCAGAGAAAATGTTTGTTAATGAATTTACAGCGATTAAGGGATTGCTATGTTCAAAACTGGAGAACTGAAATAGAGAGTACTACTAGTACTTTATTAGGTTAAAAAACAATTTTGGCTACGAATATTATCTAGCTTCAGTAGTTAGTCAAACGTTTAGAAAGTCAATATCAAAAATAAGATTAGGCTCGCACAATTTTATGATATATATAGAAAGGAGAAGGTGGGGAACACCAATACTTGACGTTAATAACAGACTGTGTAATATTTGTAACGTGATAGAAGGTGAGTACCACTGTATTATAAAATGCACACGATTTGAGCACATAAGACTGAAATATTTTCCTAATTGGTTCTTAACAAAACCTAGTATGGCTAGAGTCTTAAATCTTTTAAATTCAAATAATGATAAAGAACAAAAAAATCGTAGCAATAGGTTTCTATCACACTTTAAGAGCATACAAACAGTTTAAGTGACACAGGTGTTAGTTCCCTTTCTGGCAGTGAGGTGGGGAGGGTGTCCGTTTTTTGTTACATATTATACTCGTATGTGTCTGTTCAAATGTTGTGGAAGTTGTAACTGTTAACAGTAGATGGGGAGAGTGAGTGAGTGAGTGAGAGAGAGAGAGAGAGAGAGTGTGTGTGTAAGATAATGAGAGAGAAAGTGGGAGCGTGAGACAGAGAAAGTGAGATAGAGAGAAAGAGAAGTGGGGAAGAACTGGGTAAGCTTACAACATTGGCGTATGTAATGCTGAAGGGATATAAAAAAGAAACGTTAGCGTATTATCTGATGCAATAGCAAAACACAATTATATTATGTCCAGGAAATATCATCCGGCTAATTAGAAAATACTGTATACCACATACATGAAATAGTCTTTGGAAGAATAATGTTTCATGCTCATGAGATATTCTCTTGGGGAATAGAAAAAATATTTCATATTGGAAAGTGTCTTGTATTAGTGCGTGTGTGTGTACGCGTGTGGGTGTGTATGGATGTGCTGGAAACTATGATGTAGCCATTTATGCTGTTAGGACGAAAAGTTTGTGGGTGTATGTATGTACATGTGTGTGTGGGTGTGTGAGTGTGTGTGTGTGTGTGTGGGTGTGTATGCGCGTGTGGGAGGGTATGTATGTGCTGGAAACTATGATGGGGCCATTTATGCTATTACGAAGAAAGTTTTTGTGTGTTTGATGGGTGGGTGTGTGTGCGGGTGTGTGTATGCGCGTACGCGGGTGTATGTATGTGCTGGATAATATGATGTAGCCTATTTATGTTACTAAGATGTAGAGTCTTGTGTGGATGTAGACCTATGTGTGTGTGTACGTGTGAGTGTACGTGCTTGTGGGTGTGTATGTAGATATTGGATAATATGATGTAGCCTAATTATTTTATTATGATGTAGAGTGTTGTGTGGATATGTGTGTGTGTGTGTGTGTGTGTGTGTGTGTGTGTGTGTGTGTGTGTGTGTGTGTGTGTGTGTGTGTGTGCGTGGCAGTGTGTATATATGTTCGTGTGTATGTGCGCTATATTACTATTACGAGTTGATGTATTATTGTATGGATAATGAGTATCCTGAAACAGTATGAAAATAGGGTGCGGGCCGTGCGTTTGTGGATGG
>JAWQUT010000167.1:1279723-1302115 GCA_033807755.1 Ellobium chinense
ATATAATAATATGTTGCAACCCGTTAGCGTGGTTAGCACTAGCAGTGAATATTGATAAAAAGATCATCAATATATATATATATATATATATATATATATATATATATATATATATACTTTTTTTCCCTCTTTTCATTTGTTCCTTTGTATTAATGTGACATTACAATGTATGTGGTTGGCTTATGCCTAGATAAATAAACTTGAACTTTAAGAAATCCATGCCCCGCTTATTTATTACATATAATGGCCTTATTAGCTAGATTAGACTAGGGATCTAATATGCGGCCTGTACATTCATTTTTTGCATTTGAAACAAAATTTAAGGTTAGAAAATCGGTAGAACAAAGCAGAATAACCAGCGTATCCCCTTGTATTATTTGCATCACATTATGAGATTTACTTTAATTAAAAGTCGCCGTAATCATCACAAATATAACAATAAAGAGAACGGGCTGTTTATTGTTTGTCCCAGGGCGGTCAGGAGCTTTTGGCGGGAAAAGTGTTTATAATAGCCAGCTGCTCGTTCCCTGTAGAATCTCAGTCATGGATCTTGACTCTTGACTCACCACCCCAGTGAAGATCTAGTAAAGTAACTTTTGTACGGCCTCTTGGACTCCAGATGTATATCTGTAGTAGTTTCGAAAGTTTTGTCTGTGACCACTTTAGACGGGACTTAGTTTGAACAGTATCCTCGTTTTCAAGTAACGTTCATAAATACAATCAATCAGTGTAAACTTAGTATAAGAACATGCTCATCAGCCTCAAGCCAGAGTAAGGTACTGGATACCAAGTGTCCTACCAACGCAAAGTACTAGTCTAGAGTAACAAATTCATACTCACGGAATAAGCGTACCTCGGAAATCAGTCATGGGAGATAAGATACTTGAAAATTTGACTCCTCTTGAGTTATGCTCCTTGAACTGTCCACAACCCAGCGTTAAAGTTATCAAATCCGTCTCTGCAGACCTTATTCCGTAAGGGATTTGCGATAAAGTTGACTGAGTCTGCTGTACCGGGAAGACTTTCCGCCACTGCTCTTAGCAACAATGTATACGCGCATCTGTTTTCATTGTACTGAGAGAAAATAGTTTGGTTATTGACGTTAAATTCGTATGTAAAGGCCCAGTATAATGTAATAGTTAGGTTATTGGCTCGCTCTAAAAAGATCACCATAAATATAGTTGTCAGGTTAGTGGCTTGAGTCGGGTCGACACAGCAGGGGTCATACTAGCCCGACCAAGCATAGAGCGTCCTGGGTAGACGTCCAACCCCCTTTCCCTTTTATAGAAATAGCGTCCCTTCTGGAATGGTGCATGAGTTCAGCCAATGACCGACACTGTAGCCAAGGGTATAAAAATTGCATGCTCACCCTTGTACGAGATCTAGAACTAAAACTGGAATTGAATTGAAGACGAGAACTAGAATTACTATAGAATGATTGCAATTATGTGACTTAGTACACTTGGATTATCCTGTACAGCAATAAACGTGTGTATACCTTATTTGATGAGTGATCTCATAACTCTGTGTTCTACACCATAAACTAACAATGTAGGGGACTTGTCCCCAACGCCCCATCCAACAACACCAAATGGAGTAACAACACAAAATAATATTAGCGAAGCAGCAACACAACAATTAGTGAAGCTACAACAACAGGCGGAGCTACAACAATAATATTTGAGCACAGTCCCAGCCCTGTTTCAAAACTTGAACACATTCTCATTTCCATCTTCATCGTCCGTGAGTTTTGGGTTTTGTTTGTTTTCTGCTGAAAATTGTCGTTCTGTGTTGTGTGTCTCAGAACTGGTATATATAATTAGACTGTATTAATCTGAATATTTTAATGTTCCTGGTCTTTCAGTGATAATGTGAAACATGTTTGATGCTTAAAACGACGGTCTAAAAAGCGTTCTCTGTGCGCTTGATAGACGACGATGAAAGCATTAGGCTAGACTCGGTATTTAGCTCAGTCAGAAATCACTTTCATTTTTAATATGGTGGAAATTACATGACATCATACCACTAATTCTTCAGATTTTGCAATTTCTGAAATATTGTAGGACTTTATAATGAAAGATTTCAGGTAGGTCTAGACCAGGACACTTTGTCACCATATTTTTTTTTCAAGAATTCGGTATTTCAACAGTTTACAATAACTCTTAATCTGTGAGAAAACATTTTATCGGTGTATTAGAATGTTGCCATTTCCAACTTTCACAGATTTTGTGAACTATGGTGTGTCTTGATTCAAAATGTTTTTTAAAGAATTAGGCATTTCAAAAGTTTACGATAAATCTTAATTCGTGATAAAACTTTCAATCCGTGTGTTAGATTGTTGTCATTTCCAACTTTCACAGATTTTGAAAACTGGTGTGTCATGATGTAAAATGTTTTAATAAGGATTAGGCACTTCAACAATTTACGATATGTATCTGTTCTGTAACATTTTATTGGCGTGTTAAAATGTTGCCATTTCCAACTTTCACATATTACATAAAGTACGGTGTCTCAGAATTTAATTTTTTTTTTTCGGGTTAGGCATTTCATTAGTTTACGATAACTCTTAACCTGTGTGATAAAACATTTTATCGGTGTGTTAAAATGTTGCCATTTCCAACTTTCACAGAGGTCATAAAGTACGATGTGTCATGATTCTAAATATTTTTACTAGGATTAGGCATTTTAACAATTTACGATAACTCTCAGTCTGTGATTTAACACTCCAAGTTTCAGTGATTTTATAAAGTACGGTGTGTAACGATTGAAATTGTTTTTTAAGGAATAGGCGCTTTATTAGTTTACGATGACTCTTAATCTGTGTGATAAAACATTTTATCGGTGTGTTAAAATGTTGCCATTTCCAACTTTCACAGATTTCGTAAAGTACGGTGTGTCATGATTTAAATTTTTTTAAGGCTTAGGAAGTTCATTAGTTTATGATAATTCTTAATCTGTGTGATAAAGCATTTTGTCGGTGTGGTGCCATTTCCAACTTTCACAGATTTCGTAAAGTACGGTGTATCATGATATATAGTTTTGCTTGTTTTTAAGGATTAGGCATTTCAACGGTTTACAATAACTCTTAATCTGTATGGTAACATTTTATTGGTGTGTCAATATGTTGTCATTTCCAACCTTTACAGACTGTGTAAATTATGGTGTGTCACGATTTAATTTTTTTCTCTAGGATTAGGCATTTTAAGAGTTTACGATAACTCTTCATCTGTGATTAAACATTTTATCGGTGTGTCAGAATGTTGCCCTTTCCAAGTTTCAGTGATTTTGAAAAAATAAATAGGAAGCTCTCTTACTCGTAGAGCGAGGCAACAGAAGATCTTCAGAGAAAGATATCCCCCGTCTAACAATTATTTCGGGCCTTTGACTTCCTGACACCCTAAAGGGGCTGGGCTACACTTCCCAAGTGTTCTTCTGTTGATTTTTTTGTCCCGCCTCGGGACGGATTTGAACCCGCAACCTCCAGTTCCTTAATTCCTTGCTTCATTTCATATCTGCCACCATGAAGCCATAGTGGAGTTGCATTTAAGGTATATTTAAACTTACTGTGCAACAACTGTGCTTGGTCCAAATCCATGATGAGCTTTTTTTCCGCAGTATCTGCCAGATCCTTCGGAGTACGTGATCGAGCCCGTCCTAGTATTCCGAGCATCTTGAGTAGGTCGAAGATCGAAGATCACCTTACCCCTTGCCTCTGCTTTCACAGCCATTACTCTAGCCGTTATTCCTGCTCTTCTTAGTTCGAGAACAAGGACACTGTACTTGGCAGTTTTGTACGCATGTTGCTCGTCCATCCTGGACTTAAAAGGCACTGTCAGCTCAATCAGCAGCCTCTGTTTTGAGTTTTCTGAATGCTCGACGATATCTGGTCTCATACTGCTTGTTCGGGTTCCTCAGGGTACGTCTGACAGCCCGGCAAATCTACTGCCATTTCCCAGTCGTTCGTACTATCCAACACTGTTGCCACCGGAGGGCTGGCAGATTTGGTGGCGGATTTGCTGCTGGTTGCTTGCCATGCGCGGAGGAAGTACTTTGGGACAAACTTGGCTATTTGTCTCTTATTTGCCTCTTGTCTGGCCTTGTCGACGGCCTCAGCTAATACCAGCAGGACTCTATTGTGGCGCCATGTTTACCGTCCTTGTGCCAGTGCCACTTTGCAACCCGATATCACATGCACCAAAGTTGCTCTCCATTGCAGAGTGGGCAATTAGCATCTGTGGTCTTTCTTCATTTCTTGAGGTTTGCGCCAGTGGGTAATAGGTAGTACACTGACCTGATGATGGCGCTCAATCGCAGTAGTGCCATTTGCCATATATCTTTCCAAGTCAGAGATTTTTGCAGCGCATTCTTCCATGTCGTCCTTTGTCTTTGCTTGACCTGTTGCACTGCTTTCTGGATTCATGTCTCATCCTCTGTATCTCTGATTTCTCGGATGACCATATCTCTTCGCTCCTTCTGGTTTGCCCTGGACCACCATTTAATGTCACCGTGTCCAAATCCCCTGCTGCTGGTTTGTGTATAGCCGATGACCTCTTTCAGCTGTAGTGCTTCCTTTGCCGCGTCGACTGCTGCACCGACTTTTCACTTCCTTCCGGTCTTCACCGTGGGTTGGACAGACCGAACCGATGCGTCTGATGATTCCTCAAGCATCCTTGCAAGTCTGGATTTCCCAGCTTTATACTCCTCCAATACCGACTTGAATGGAAGTGCTAGTTTGGCACTTTTGCAGTAGAGGGCAGTGTCTGTCAGACATAGTGGCACTCCTAACCACTTCCTTGTGAACTTATTAATCTTCCTCTCGATTGCCTCTATAGTAATTGAACTTATTTCGTAGACGAGCAGGGGCCATAGTAGCTCCGGTATCAGCATGAACTGGAGGCACCAAATCTTGAACTTGCCGATAAGGCCACACCGGTTAATACGCAGTAGTCCATCTTCTGGCATGTTCTTGGTTTGTTGGACAGCACTGGTATCCCGAAGGGTGGCATCGTACAGCCTGCCAAGGCTTTTCACTGATTCTTTGCTCACTGTTGGTATTTGTTGCCTTTCCTCAGAGCCAAGCTCCTGGATTCTTAAGCTTGAATTTTATGCGGCACCACGTGATCAGTTCGTCTAGATGTTTCAACATTTCCCATGCTTCACTCTCTTTTGAAGTCAGGATAGTTGTATCATCCATGAAAGCTTTTAATGGTGGCATATGACATCCATGTCCTAGGTCGGGGCCATTTCTTCCGCTCTCTGCAGCGTTCAGTATTACTTGCATGGCCAGCACAAATAGTATCGGGGAAATGGTACATCCCATGGCAATACCCACTTGTGGATCAGTCCATCGCGTCGTGTATTCCTTGGTGGACAATCTCATCTGAAAGCCAGCGAAGTAAATCCGCAGCATGATTCTTATTGGCTCTGGGACGTGGTACATTTCCAACTCCTGCCATAATATCTGATGTGGTACAGAGCCATAAGCATTTTCGAGATCCAGCCAGATGACATGTTGATCCAGCTCCTCCGACCTGGCCCTCTGAATGGCTTCCCAGAACATTGTGGCATGTTCTAAACATCCCAGAACTCCTGGAACGCCTCCTTTTTGTACAGTAGTATCGACGTATCCATTCTCCATCAGATAGGCAGTCAGTCTGGACGCCATCACAAGAAGAATATCTTTTCTTCCACATTGAAGAGCGATATGGGTCTGAAGTGCCCAATTTCTGAGTTTTGTTCTTTTGGGATGTATATGCCGTTTGCCTTCCACCATTCCTTGCTCACATGCAGCTCCTCCCAAACTTGCTTTATTAGACGGCACTGTCGCTTGAGTACGCCTGGGCATCTCTTGTAAACCACATAGGGGACTCCATTAAGACCCGGGGCCGATTTGCATCGTGCCTTATGTACAGACCCTGGATATCTCTTGTAGACTGGGAGGGTCAGTGTCGAATTTAACCCCTGGTTCTCCGGGCCATAGAGCCCTACCATGTGATCGAGTGGCGTGTCCTGTTTGTCGTGAGAATATGTTTTCCTCAAATACTCCTCTAGTGCTGCTTTATCTGTTGTCAGAGTAATAGGAAACTCTCTTACTCGGAGAGCGAGGCAACAGAAGATCTTCAGAGAAAGATACCCCCGTTTAACAAAAGTAGGATATGTAACGATTTAATGTTTGTTGTTTTTTTTTTAAGGATTAGGCATTTCAACAATTTACAATAACTCTTAATCTGGGATTAAACATATTATCGGTGTGTCAGAATGTTTACTGAGAGTATTCCTCCCAACAGACACGTCATAGCCATTCTTAACGATTTGTTTTACATTGAATAAGAGCAATAAGGTGTCTTTTTGGAAAGGGTTATACGGTTAAAGTGCGACTAAAGTACTTTTATGGGTAGTGCACAGAATCCTGTGAAATTACTATTTTAACATGCATCAGTGATTCAAACTTCCTACTGACCTGCTCAAACCCATCAAATCTAACGCGTTTCGAAGAAATCACAAAGAATAACACATGCCCATGCCCTACTGTGTTAGCGTTACCGCTGCTCGCCTCACCAGAAATACGTGACGTCACCAACACTGTGTACATGCCTGAAGGCTATTACGCGTCGGGCTCAAGGCTATTACGCGTAGCGCTGCACTCAGTAGGGCTCGCTCCCACGTGGAAACAATGGGTTATTGTTGTGCGCTAAACTGTGACAGAATGCTTGCTTACCATTCCTGAACTGATGGTCCAATAGTCTTCTCCTCAATTATATCCTCGTCATCTGTTTTTCGGCGCAGGGGCTCGAACTGATACGGCTCGACCGTATTTGCCATTGTTCTCGATCGAAAACACCGCGACTTCCGCGCTGACGGTACGGTTTTTTTCTTACAATTTCAGAATAGGTTAAAAGTTGTAAAATTAATTTCGAAATATTATTTTTTCGCAAAAATGATGACTTTTGATCTAAAACTTGATATTGAAAATATAAAAACTGTCGGAAATCACATTTTTTCTAGCACTTTAGTCGCACTTTAAACAGTTTCCATATTCCTTTATGCTTCAGTGTCCACTATGCCTCTACTCTTCCCCTCTCCCCCACCAAAAAAAAAAACAACCCATGCATCGAACGACCGCTTGTGCTAGACTAGGCCTACACTTAGTCTAGTATCGCTTGCCGTCGGCAGAAAACATTTCACCCCCTTACATGTTTCCTTCGCCCAAGCACTTCCGAGTTCCGAGAAAATGCGACTTGAAAGTCGGGATTTTCACACCGCATGGGCCGCCATAACTGATTGTGCGGTCAGCGCGGAATGAAGCGTGACGTCAAAAAGCGAGAGGCAAGCTAGTAGTAGTCTAGTAGTAGTCGTTGTACGAAGAGAATTATCCATAAGCAATAACTTTCTTTAGTGCTAAATGTTATGTCTTATTTTCAAATATGATCAATAAGACTTTTGTTGAAGACTGTGAACAAGTGCCCGACTTCGATCGCATTGTTGTAATCTTAGAAAAGGTAGGATACATATTTGATAAAAGGAGCATCTGTCTGAGCACCGAGTGAGTCGCTTTATTACTGTATGCATAGCCTATGTATGGTTGTGTGTGCCTTTATTTTCACTGTAGTGTTTAATGAGCTCTCATTGGTCTGCGATTCTGACACTATCATTTGCCTGAGGAGCACATTTAGATTATTAAGACGTTGCACAGCAGGATAAGATTTGATTGACAGTTAACTAATATCTAAGGCAGTGTTTTCTGCGCTCAGGGGCGGTGCTAGTTGCATCACTAGTCACAAATTAGTCAACATGTTTCGAAGAGCCGGTCAAACAGCTGGCATATCGACGCGAAAATAGTTTGCCACCCTTATGTTGGTCAGAGATGACGACGGGAATAATTTGTGAAATCTTTCATGGTTTGGAAAAAAAAGAACCGGTCTTCACGATCAAAGAAAAAAAATGAAATGGACTATAGTAATTGGCATGGATATGCCACGTTAAGCATAGCTTTAGGGACAAAATGAGGAGGGGATGGGGGAGAGAGGGGGATAGATGGATGAGTACAGGTACAGGGGTGGAGCAAAGAGGTTATGTTTACAATGTCTTTGGGGTTGAGAGAGAAAGAGAGAGAGAGAGAGAGAGAGAGAGAGAGAGAGAGAGAGAGAAAGAGGGAGAGAAAAAGAGAGGGATAGAGAGGGGAGATACGAAGCAATAAGAGAAAGTGAGAGCCTGAGTTGCTAAGGAAACAAAGCGAGAAGGCAGGTAATTAACAGTGATTCAGGAGACAAAAGCATCTTGGCTGCACTCTCCCCCTCTCTCTCTCTCTCTCTCTTTCTTTCTTTCTCTCTCTCTCTCTCTCTCTCTTCTTCATCCCTAGAATTGTACCCATACTAGGATCTATCTCATTCCCCTCCCTGATAGTGAAGACCGATTCATTCTTTTAAAATTACAAATGTTTTCACGGGTATCCTATAAAAAAATTAAAATGCTCCCGTGGTCATCTCTGACCAAACAAAGAAGGTGAAAATAATTTTCAGGTCAATATGCCCATTTTTTGACCTGCTCTCTAAAGCCTTTGATTGATTTATGACTAGTGACACAACTAGCGCCGCTCCTATGCACAGAAATTTGACTGTGGCGGCGTATAAATTATGTGAAAGTGCTCCTCGAGCGATTGAGAATTTTATATTGTCAAAATGAGAGCTCACTAAACCACACAGCAGACATCAATACAAAGATGGTGCAAAGCGACTGAAACGGTAGTCAGACAGGTGTTCCTTTTTCTCAAATATTAATTCTCCCTTTTCTGAGGTTACAGCACTGCGATCAAAGTCGGGCACTTACATTTCCGATCCCGAACTCACAAACTAAGAATACATAGAATTTGTAATGGAATGAATGGTTTTCTAACTAGTCAATGACACCTTTTTTGGAATTGTCTGTCATAATAATGTAGTAATATTCACAGCGCATTACATGCTTACCTTTTTTGTGGCAAAGTTTCTACGGAATTGTCATAATACTACCACAAAGATAATCGGGACAATCGAAAATATATTGTTCATTTCTACCATGACAATCGACTATACAAGAAGAATAACGAATGAAAGAATATATGTTTTGCGCCAAGATAAATTCTACAAATCAAAACTGCAGAAATCTAATGACACTATCGTGAGTGTTTCACCGCCTTATCTTGACTATGAACTTTCTCATGTATGCTTTCTACTTCCTAACCTTGCCTCTACTCCTAAATCAAGCATTACGCACAGAGTTCTATTATTGACAGTAATAAGTAATAGAACTCTGTGGCAGTACGTGGGAGAGTCCTTGGATATTGCTTCGTGTTCCGTGATTTTGCCGAGTAGCAAATAGCTGGCAACATTCTTCGCCGTAAGGTTGCTAGCACACCTGTACTGTGTGCCAAAGCTTGAGATCTACACTTCAGTTTTAGAGTTTAAGAAGATTTGTTTAAAAAGACAACTGATTTACAATTCTCTGTCTTTGGCTGGGTAACGATGAAATGTTATAATCTTACTGACAAGCTTGCCTGTCAAGTACATTTTGTCCCTTTTTATTTGTTTTACAATGGCATGTATTTCTGGCTTCAAATGACTTTTTTGTTCATTCATAGTAATGATTTGATTTTCTCCTTCGTGCTTGATGACGTTTGCTCAGACAATACACCATTATAATAAAAAGCATTAACTAAAATGGCCAGTCCATTACTGTCCTCAGTCCACTCTCTGAAAAGTGTACCCATCATCTCTTAATGATAGACTCTCTCATCTACCGAAATGGACATTGACATTATTATATTCTGAGTCTTGTCGTTGCCTACTGTCAGCATGCGCTATTATCAGTCTCTGTCCTTTACTGCAGGGCCGTATCTTTTCTGTGTTCTGTCACGTGATTGCCATTCTTTTTCGATCCATTCAAGCATACAATGGTCAGAATGCCTGTCTGGAATCTATGAGCGTTCAGTTAACGTCTCCCTCCCTTGCAGTGAACCAAATGACTTTCAGCGGATATATATATAAACTGTATATATACTATACATATAGTAGTGAAAGCACCCGCAAATTTGCAGCGTTATGATGCGAGGCAAAAGACCAAACTATATCTACAATATTAACACCGCTCCTCTTTTTGTACTTATTGTGCTCAAACACTTCATTGTGTGTAAACATATCGGTTAAGCTGAAAAAAAATGCTAAAAAATAATGATTTTTCTCAACGCCAGCCTCTCTAAAAACCAGCCATATTTGAGACTTTAGCCTTAAAACACCAATTTGACTGCAGACACCACAATAGTAGTGACGTCATGAGTATAAACATCAGTTTAAAAAATGGAACAGGTAATTTGGATACGAGAAAATCCATTTTCTACATATTCCTAAGACAATCACGAACAGCGCTGCCCACCAGTTTGTAAAAAAAAAAGGACCAGTTATGATCGGTTTGTGACTTGCAAATGATGAAATCAGTGGAGAAACTAATCCCCACGATGTGCATGGGAGGAAGCATTGTTTGGCTGTTGGTGTTAAATGTCATAGAGAATATAATATATATTATATAATTTTACGTAATTATCATCAAAATAATACTTGCGGACATTCATTTAAGGCAAAGAAATTATGAAAAGAAACACCTTCAGACCAAAAGGAAGGTGTATGCAAAATTTTGGGTTGGTTGGTGCACAAATAGTCGAGATATGGCTCCTACAAAATTTCATGAGTTTTTTAATAATATTTTATAATAATCGTCCCTCTTAAGCGGGCGTCGCGCTTAGGCGGACTATCCATTATAAAGTGATTTCTTAGCTAGTTGTGCGTTTCATTCAAGTTAAGGGATATCATTACTTGTTGCTAGAATGCTAGTGAGGTGTGACAACGGAGTCAGATTAAAATTGTATCTGTACTGTTTAAAATATACTTATTGCAGTCTTACTCCATTTTCAGTAGACTTGCAGAGCATATTATCAGTCATTCTTTGCGGGGAACGGGATTTTTGGTTGGCTTCAAAGAAGCACCCAAGCCTTCTCACCACTCTCCTTTATTAAAATTAAAAAACAATTTCTTTTAAAGACCGGGACATGTCTACATCAGAGGGAAAGAAATAATACGTTAAAATAAAACCGGAGAGAATATGAAAGGTCTAACATCTCTGAAGTCGAGATGTTCGCCGTCCCCCATTCAAGTGATCAAAAATAATTTGGGATCAAATTTACCTGCTCGTAAACACCGGCAAAGATAAGCGTCACACTTCTCGCTCCACATCTGGCCAGAGCGCGACGCGAGCGGCGTGTGTCAAAAAGCCTATACGCAACACGAATGATGATTATGTCTCTGTGAACGACACCCTGGATGAGTGTTGTGCAATAGCGCAGGTAAGGCTAGTAAGTGTCAATCACTGCCTAAGCTGAAGAAACGATAAAGTGTGGCTGACAGGGGGCGGGGCTTACTTAATCTTGATCCGTTGATTCTTGCGCGGGTTAAATGACCAGCGGCTAGGATGTCCGCTCTCATTCGTCCATGCATGCACCGAAGGGTCAACTGTCAACTGCTATGGGGAGCCATTGGGGAGGTAGTGTCAATCATTCCTCACGTAACGTAAGGGGGGGGGGGGGGGGGNCAGGGCCGTCGGTACAAGCTTCTTTGTAGCTCTCAGGTTTTCAGCTGATGGGTAAAGGTAAACAAGCACTGAGACACAGTACGTGAGTACGATAGTGACAGTTTGCAGCACTCCTGTCAAAAACAGCGTGTATATTACAGAAATTTGGCTTCAAGTCGTCTCGCTTAAGCGGGTTGCCGTCCCGCTCACATGTATAGATTTAAATAGCAAAAATTCCGTTCCCCAAGCATTCGTCTCACTTAAGCGGGCGTCCCGCTCAGGCGTGTCCCGCTTAAGCGGGTTCCACTATATCTATCTTCAGATAGGTGTAATTGTTTTAAAAATCACTTCTCGAATCTGAAATTTCGTGACTTTTCCTAAAAATCATTTTCCTCATTAGCTACCAAAAATCAATCAATTCCACCCATAAGTTAATGAGTGACCACCACTTTCTGACCACAACCCCCCCATAATGATGATCGGGTCGTATAAGACCCGATCACCATAATAGAGACAGTGATGATCGGGTCGTATAAGACCCGATGACTTTTAAGAGCAATTGATGGTTGGGATTTTCTTCTTGTTGCTGCTAAAATCGTTTAATAGCAAATACCGAAAATTCCATACCTCTGACTATTATGAGCTGTAGGTGAGGGCTTCCATTATTATTTTTACTTCAGGGGTTTTAATATTATTTTGGCTTTTAATACGCATTGTTAATGCGCTACTTAACAACATCAGGTTTAACTGCTTGTTGTTCTGGCACAGTTGTTCACCTCGAAGTTTTGATTCACACAATGGAGGGTAATGACAGACGAAAGAACATTTTAACACTTATCAGGAAAGTCATATCATAGATGAAATCGATAGCGAATAAAACAATCATTTTTACGGCCAGGACACAGAGTTCGAAGCAGACTAAGATGAGATGTTGTACGTAATAGAAGATATGCCACTTAAAAAGGTGTTCGTGAACCAGAGAGGACCACAGTAGTTTCAATAGCTTGTTCATTCTTATAAATACCATAAGATTCAAGGGATTTGAAGGTTTAAATTATATGTTAGTTAAGTGTTGTGTTGTCCTCCAGCAACATAATTAATGTATAATCATAGATCTACTGCAAAAAACGTATACCCATCAAACCACTCAAATCTCACCCACACGAATAAGGACTGGGGATCTTAAAATCCACAGATTAATCTTACATTATAAAAGTATTCGAACACCAGAATCGGGGGTATAGTCCCAAGTTCATGTACGCTACATGCTAACTGTCATCGTTTTGACAGGTGGCGTAAACTGGTTACGGAGTTGCAGAGCTGACATCTTTGCACTCTGGGCAGACCTATACATGCTCAGTCTTTGGCAGCAAACGACTTATGGTGATGCCAATGGTGCCGGTCGCCCTGTGTGTACCCTCCTGTCCCTTTTTCGCTGTAGCCTTTCCTTTTGACCGGTTCCTTTTGTAATCACAACCTCTTGCAGTCTGAGGTCCACAGCCTCCTCGACTGATATGTCTGCGGATAACAGGCGATCTTTCAGTAACTTGTCTATGTCTGTCTTATCCATCCGTAATGTCCCCACCATAGGGGCAAGAGCCGCCAGCCGATCAGTTCTTTCATTATCATGGACCCCAGCATGTCCTGGACAAAAGATCCTTGTGGTTCCGTGAAACCTGGAGGTCAGCATATTTGCTCCATCCACTCATGCTGCAACCATCCGTTTAGGACCTATAGGAGCATGGATTGTGAGTCTGTCACAATGACTGCTTTTGCTACTGTGGTCCCAGAGAAATACTTCAGAGCCGCGGTGACTGCCTCCACCTTCATTCTCAATACGGAAGAAGTCGTTGATTACTCTCCACACTACTCAGTGATGACCCTGTCTCTCAATGAGAAGCCCTATCCTGATTTCTAGCCATGCATCAGTGAACATGATAGCATCGTCTTCTCTCCAGTTGTCAGCAATGAGTTGCTTAATCTCGAGGTCGACTCTCCCAGGGACCCACTTCCTGCATTTCCTGCCAAGGATGATGATTACTTTTTGGAAGTAAGTCATGCGCTATCCAGAGTTGACCTAGTCCTCTCCGTCGACTAAGTCTTTCGCTGGGGGGACCAGAGCAGTAGTATGTTTTTGCTCAGTGGTATTTTTTTACTTGTGCCATCCATGACATCATCTCTTAAATCCTGTGCTGTGGATGTCAGCAGTGTTTTCATGTAGTGGATGTCTCTTGTCCTCCACTATTCACAATTAGCCTTGACAAGGACCTTGGCAAGCATATCTGGGTTTTATTGACACGAATCCCAGTATGTGTCTTATTGTCGCAATAAGGGCTTCTCCAATGCACCCCAAACGATGTGGATACCTTCACTCTGGATATATTCCAGTCGATCACATTGGGGTGGTGACAGCGTGAGGCTTCCAAGACCATAACTGACCCACTCTAAGACCAACTAATGGTGCAGAAGAGCCAGTCGACTCTATTCCAGGTTCACAGCTGCTGTTGATTTCAGCGTTGATCTCGTTTGCATCTCTGAATTATTCGCTCCCCATGGTGCCTTTACAAACAGGCTGCATCGAAAGGTCACCCCGGGATATTTAATTCTGTGCATTTTCTATGTTATGTTTCTGGAAGGTGATGACGGGGAGGTCAGTCAAGACTATGTGATTATTTAAAGAGCTGACCTCTTGCGGGTTGTCTTGTGAGCTAGATTCATCACTCCACTAAGCGATGGCCTGCATCGTTTCGTTAATGCTTGTGACTATCTGCAGTCTATCTGGGCCAGTCTTACATATGAGGATATCGTCTACAAACGTTAATGTCCTTCCTGGACCATAACATTTAATCCTTGTCACCCTAGCAGTGTAGATGTGGACTAGTACAGGTGAAAGAGGATATCCCTGAGGCAATTTTGGACATAAATATAAATGTATTCAGACGTCCATAAACCCAATAGAAGGGGGACTTTTCTCTCCATCAGAGCAGCTGCGACCCAGTTCACAAGCCATGCATTCCTGTCCATATATATTGATATTGTAGTCTATCAAGGCGTCGCGAAGTCCACTTTTTTTTTCTAAGTATCCTCCAGATCGATGGCCTCAGGCGTAAACAGTTAATTGAGAGCAAAACTTGGGCCAACCCATATTAATTTAAGCTTACAGTAGGACAAATGATAAGTAATCTAAAGATTACTCAACATTCTTCCTCCAAAAAATGACAAATTAAGAGTAAACTTCGCTAGTCTGGATGCAAACCCAATAGTCTCAAAGGCTCGAAATAACTACAATGTGTGCTCAGCTTACAGTTTTGTAGACAACACACTCGGATTTTGTAAGACCAGATCACGGGAGTGAGTAACTAGTAAAGTCGATCACCGCCGCACGGGTTAAAAGGTCATAAGTTCACCTAGGCTACATGCTAACCGTCACTGTATTGATAGAATGCGTAAACTTGAACGGAGAAACAAATCATGGACCTATCCACCTTAATGTAAGCCTATAATTTGATAAACGATAAGTAATCTAAAGAGTACTCATCCCTCTTCCTCAAAAAAAAAAGGACAAAATGGCATCAAACTTTGTTATCCTCGATGCAGCCATCTTTCTATACAGTCATCTAAAAGGCACAAAATAACCACTATGGGTGCTCAGCTTAAAGTTATGTAGACAATACAAAAAAAAAGTCATCGGGTCATATAAGACCCGATCATCACCGCATTTAACTAAAATTGATCATCGCCGCACGGGTTAACTCTTTTTGTAATTATTGTGCTTATATATGTCATAGAGTGTAAACATATCGGTTAAGCTGAAAAATAAACAAAACCGCTAAAAATTAATGATTTTGCTTGATGCCAGCCTCTCTAAAAACCCGCCATATTTGAGGAATTTGTCCTCAAAACACCAGTTCGACTGCAGAAACCACAGTAGTAGTGACGTCATGAGCATAAAGGTCAATTTAAAAAAAAATGGAACAGGTCATTTGGATATGGGAAAATCCATTTTCTACATATTTCTGAGACAATCAGGAACATCGCTGCCCATCAATTTTTTTTTTAAAAAAGGACCAATTATGGTGAAATCAGTGGAGAAATTAAGCCCCACGATGTGCATGGGAGGAGGCGTGTCTTGGCTGTTGGTACAGCCAAATCTAGGACTTGCATCTTTCTGTCGGAAAGCACCAGTATTCGCACAGGTGGTTCATTCTACTGATTCTGCTCCTTTTCATAACGATGATTATGTTCACTCTGCTACGTACACATTCTCGACCCGGCATCTGATACAAATGCTCGGTTTAAACTTCGGGGACGGGAAGTAAACATTTCATTTCAGGGGTGAATCGCAAAAACCAATGACGTATGGTCCATTTAAAAATACTGAACTGGGACAGTATTCACGAAACAAAGGAAGTTATCGTAATTCTCAAAATAAAACTTATGGACCGTTTAAGGCGAAGAAATTATCACAAGAAACACCTTCAGACCAAAAGGAAGGTGTATGCAAAATTTTGGGCTGGTTGGTGGACAAATAGTCGAGATATGGCTCCTACAAAATTTCACGAGTGTTTTTATAATATAAGATATATATAGATATACACACATCTCAAATTACATCTGATCTTGCCTGGGAGTAAGGCAAGCCAGGATGGCAGTCACGAGCCATGGTTGCGGAAGTGGGCTTGACAATCTTTTTTTTACTAAAAGATGGTGCACAGTGGATTCGGATTTAGCACCCCAAAATTGTGTAAGAACCGATAATTACAGACCTGATCCCAGTTATGCCGGGCACTTCATTCAAAGGGTGCTACACTTTAAATGATAAGTCGCAAGTCTTTTACTACAAAATTTCTGATTCACCCAATATCTAGACATGCCATGAAGGGATTCAAATAGATTACAGCTATCGGTTTTCCTTGAACGAACCAATGTAATGCCACTTTCGAATGCAACAGCATGTGAAAAAAAACAACAACACAATTTTAGCTTATGATACCTGCTGTTTTTAAGCTAAAAGCACATGTTCTTCTACCTTCAATATCGGCGAAACATAGTTTTACTTGTTGTCAACGAAGGTGTCTCATATGTATGAAAAATCGGACTGTGCACTGATGGGGTAAATTTAATGCTTCTGCTGTTGCATCCTTAGTGGTAGCCCACATAATTAGGTAGATTTAGTGTGTTAGAGGTAGTATGCCATCTATTACCCGGCTCTCAAATATTCAGATGTAGTACTGCGCAAACGTTCTGTCACAAATATCCATTAAAGCACCTCCAGTTACTAAACAAGACATTTTCATTTGAAATATATCAAATGTCTTTTGATATGATTGCATTGTTTTTATTCCACAGACGTAGATCTAGATCTAATTTCTTCCACTGTGCTCAGAGAGTTACACATGTCGTAACGACTTTAAAAAAAAAAATTCTCATAATCCCAATAAAATTGTGCTTGTCAACATAAAAATTGTCCTGGGACAGACGGTCACTACGTTACGTGGCGTTCAGTAAGATAATCCCCTTGATCATCACCGCAAAGCGGATCATCAAGGATTAGCTAATATAGCATTCAGTGAAACAAGGTTTCTAAAATGTGCTTCCGGGTAGCTAACCGCAGTCAGGAAGACTAGTCTAGTTATCATCACTTTTGATCTAGAAGCTTCCTGACGGAGTGTAAACAATATTGAACGTAAGTGCACCATGTTCAATATGGTCATCCCTTTCATTTGTCTTCTGCAAAGGGGTTTGCGGCAGTTGGCCAATGTGGCATGTAATATGCCCTGTGTTAGTCAACCGCGCTCAGGAACTTATATTTTGATAAAGTGTGACTGTGTGATGAAGATTCTTACTGAGATGTTTAAAAACCGCCGTGTTCAGTAATGTAATCCGTTAATTGCCTTCTGCCCCCCCCCCCCNCTTCTGCCCCCCCCCCCGACTGGCCTATATGGCTTTTAAAATTTCCTGGTTGGCAGCAACCAGGAACATTAGTTGACATCACTTATATATTGATCAAGATGGATGGCTTCATATGGAAACATCGCATAGCTATACTATAAAGCAAAAACACCCCATAACAGTGCTGCGCTGATTAGAAAGTGTATACGAAATACAGATTATTTCTTACATGCATTCAAGCTCATCTTTATCGTCAGTAAATTGCAATAAAATTAAATAAGCATGGTCCAGATATTGTTTACTTTCCAGCCAGTATTTTTTTAAAAATCTGGTAAATAATAATTTCAGATGGAAATATTGTCCCGATTGGCTGTGGGATAACAATGCGCTGTTTTGGTACAAACATCTTGCGCTCTTTCTGTCGGCGGCTTTATCCCCATACATTGTTTTGGTCATACTTCAGATGCTTATGTAAGACGTATGAACAGTGCCGGACAAGGATGCGATGTATTCAGTATGGTAATCCCTTTGATCAGAGTTTTCAATTTCAGTGAATTCATTTTGGACTGATTCCTTTGTGTAATCAAGTAAACGGAACATTCTGGAAAATAGGTGAGCATGAGAACATCCACTTTATGACATTACTGCTATACGGAATAGAGCAGGTGGTATCAGTATACATCCGTCCTTGCATTACAAATGAGGAAGGAAGGTGTGTCATTAACACATTGACGTTCACATTTACCCAGAAAGGAAACAAACATAAATAAACTACTTAGAAGCAGGAAAGGGGTTGAAGTGATATATCACCTATATAGATCCAGATAGGAAGGTTGGTCTTTTTCGTTTTATATTTTCTAGTGGTAAACTTGAGTAGGACCTCGGTCAAAATATGTCTTTGTGGATTTAATTTAATTGGTATCTTTCAGGGGATAATTTGAGTTGGGCTTGGTCAGAATTTGTCTAGCTTCGTTTCCGACACAAAATAATTCCAGCACTTCTCGATCAAGATTTTTCTTTAGTCATCCTTTCATCAAGTCACTAAAGGCTTGAATATTTGCCAGAACTAAACAGGAGTAAAGTATGATTACGTAAGCTACGTAGGACGGCTAAAATTAGTGTGTCTAATCATTGTCTCTATTATGATTTAGCGAAAAAGCTGGTGGGATTTGGTGGGATTGTGACCTCAAGTGCTACACACCAACAGCGGTTAAAGGAGTACAAATAATGTAATCATGGGATTTAGCACTGCCGCTTCCGGTTCTGGTGCTGATTTTACCTTGTCGCGTGGAAAGATGAAAGTTTTTATCATTTAAGGTTGAAAAGCAAAAGCGAATGGGAAAGAACAAAGCAACAATACTAAGATTTGTATAATAAGAGTGAGTTTGCATAATAAAGTGCAAACCGCCAAGTTCGCGATTCTTACAGTGTAATTTAACTTATTTTTAAGGTAATGCCGACCCACTGTGACCCAGCTGAAGACACATCATCATTCCACCGAAACCATGACAGAGTCACCGTCAATTAGTGTGCTCCAGAGGAAAAAGGAACAACTTTATTCTCGTTTCTACCTCTCACAGATAGTAGTTGCGTGACCCTCGTAAAATACACCCGGTGAAAGACAGATCTGTTCATGTTCTGAGACAGGGCGCAGTGCTTATGTGTCCCAGGAATCGATTAAGTTTTGGCATAACGTTACTTTCTTTCAGTGTGTCCTTTTTCTGCTAAAAATCATCATTACCCTAGTACTGCACCAAACTGTATATCAACTAATTTCTCTGGCGCCGATGATCTATTCCAATATAACTGATCCTGACTATGTAACTTATTACTTTCTACTTACCAATGGTGGTGGTAACAGTAATGGCGTAAAGAAGAGAGCTCGCGAAGGTCCACAGACTTTCCTCGTCCGTCCCTTCCACGCCATCCCATCCTTTGTCTTTAGTAATGCCGTGAATAAAATCCTGATAGTCCAGAACAGTACTGTTCACTTCTCCGGTTAAATTATCCATGCCTCTTTCTGTTCTCTGGAACTCCACAGCCAATGAAACCAGTTGATTCACTACTTTCTCGCGTTTGTCCTGTAAAAATCAGGAAACAAAAAATATTATTTAACATGAAGCAGTAGACTAATTTTTATTATACAATAAGTTTGGAATCCTGTTTCTAAATCAACTAAATTTCACAATAAGACATAAAACATGTATAAGTTAATAAGAGTAGAGCTTACACCTTAGTAAAGTAAAAAAAATGACAAATCTATGTCCACTGCGCCAAAATAATTAAAGGAAGGCTGCAGTGGCCATGCAGACCATGTTAAATCATACGATATTCTATTATTCCAGTAAAACATTTTAAGTATCTGTCAACAAAATATAACGCCTCTACCTGCCCCAGACAACCCACAGTCCTCATTCTTACACCCACTGCGCAGGTGGCGGCCATAAGCAGGGTTCTTCAGATCTTCCGCGTGAACCTCGGATTGCTCTAAGTCCGATAACCGCCTACGTCATCAGTCTGAGGGCACCTGGCGAGGCTGTGGGGTCAAAGTGCATATCCGTGCATAACATTGGCCGAGGCTAGTGATCAGCTCTATGTGGAGCGTGGAGAAAATGACGTTCCTGGCGCTAAAATTGTTTTAATGACCAAAATCTACTTCACCAAACTGTTCTTCTGTAGGGTATCCTCACGAAATCAATGTAATCCATAGATCTATATCACTATGCCGGCTTCTTCGCTCGGGGAAGAGGGAAAGATCTGTGTAATCTTAGCATTAGAAGCTGGAACCCATGATCAGACCTACCTTGTTATTAAAAATTTTGTAATTATCATTTCATTAAATAAAGTTTTTGTATCAAATGCCCCTTGGTGCATGAAAAAAGTATATGTTATACTTATCAAGGACTTAAGAATTCGCGCATATGATTTCATACCTAGTAAAGAGGTATACCTACTGATATAAATAACTTAATATCTTGACTTTCCCTTCCTCCTCTCCCACGTGCAGCTGATTAATAGGTAATACTGATACCAACAGACATTATAAAACATTGTATTCCCTTGAGAGTAAATACAGTGTAAAAGTTGATTTATCTCCTTATGTGTACATGTAGAGGAACCTCGATATTAAGTGTTGATTCATTTAATAAGTGTAACTTACCTTTGTATTAAGACTGAATTTCACGTGCACGGACTCATTATCATTCTGTCATTTCATTAATGAGGCACGTATTAACAAGTATATCAAGTATACCTCAATAATAAGTACACCAAGGGCATGTTTTATATGGGATTTTATTGTAATATGTATGGGCATGACTGTGCAGGTGTTTGAGCGTGGCACACGTGTGTGTGTGTATATATATATTTTAGTGTTGTGTCTGTGTGTATGTATTGGGATGTTTGTGGATTTGTGGATAGATGAATGTGTATGCGTTTCTGAGTGGTAATATAATATATTATTTTGATAATTCTCTATGTCTACAGTCTAGATTAGGCAAGAACATCCGATATAACTATTGAAGTTTTCCCCAACTCATTTGCTCGTTCACTGATATTGCGCTGCGTTGCACAGAGTAACTACTAGCTGCTGCAACCATCAATCATAGATTTTTTTTTTTTGGTTAGCAAGAATTCTGTAACATTTTGCTGATTTTAGCACCAGTACCAAAAAGTTCAAAAAGTTCTTGACTGCATGGTCTTAAGTTAGTGGTATTTCGGAAATTTCTAAAGTTTCGGAAAAAGGAGAAAAAATACTCTCTCCAGATCTTGACAATGTTATTTCCTATGTTCTAGTGGAAAGTTCTCTGACCGCAATGCTTGTTCCGAGGCATTGGTTGAACAAACTTCTAGGTTACGCCTAGCAGCCTAATCAGTAATACTAGTAGTAGTAACAGTCAACATCGAAAGCAGCACGAATTTGACCTTTCACCCATGAATAAATGAAGGTAACAGTCAGCCGCCGGTTCGGACGGCGCGGCTACAATAGATCGCTCGGAGGACTCAGTTTCAGCGAGCAGCGGTCTGAAGCACCCTATACGTCCTAGTGGCACGGTCAAGCTGTCTAGCCACTGCTCTGCGGACGGGTGATAGCATGTCAGTATGACTCTTTTAATTCCATTTTAAGCTGCAGATGTGTCAAAGAAAATCATGCTGAGGCAATAAAAATGCAGAATACTTTACCTAGCTTACACAGTTAAACTTTCTTTTTAAAACTGGATGAGGAGGCGCCTAATCAATAGCTGAGTAATACATTGTCAGAAAGAGCTGCCTATAACTGCTGGAACCTAAGGGGAGGGGCGGGTCCTGAGAGTGATTTTCTAAACACTTTGTTTTGCTACAAAATTTTTTTGAAAATGGTGTGTGACAAAAAAATTTTCACAAATTTTCTTGCAAAAATTGACTCTAGTTCAAAAACTACAGCAGATATTAAAAAAAATCCGATCCTAGGCCCTATGGGCAATAATACAAGAGTGTTATATGCAAAATATCATGCCAATCGGTCCAAAAATAAAAAAAAGGAGATACAAAAAAACGGTGCAAAAGTAGAGTTTTGAGATAATTGCATTTGAAAATTTCAATACTAAAAAATTTGAATAATTGATGAGGAAATACCTCAAAACATCCCTGGTTGGTATGCAGGGCACATTCGTGTAGTTGAGATGTAAACGAAGGTATCGACACCAGCACTTTGTTGATTATGGGCGATTAAATGATTGTGGCAGCAGATCAAATCAGCTCTTTTTGAGCCATCTGAAGCTATTTTCCTGCCTAAAACAGCCATTATGACGGGTAAAACATGCAAAATGTCAATAAAAGTCAAATGGTTGAGGTACTTGAAAAACGCAAAAACTCAAAATTGATATTTTGACGCGAAAATTCGATTTCAGGACCCGCTCCCCCCCT
>JAWQUT010000167.1:1315655-1333228 GCA_033807755.1 Ellobium chinense
GAAAAAAAAATGCTAGTGAAAATTAGGGTTGAACCGTTTTAAACATCTTGCGCTTAGAATATTATGTTCTTCAGCCACAATATTATTTTGCCTCCATTATTATTCTTTAATTTAAAGAGGAGAGTTGGACTGCATTTTAAATTACAGTTTAGTAAACAGTAATCTGATTCAGTGAGTGTAATCTTATCCAATAAAAAAAAAAAATCTGCCCCTACTAGAGCAAAAATCAGTCAGCATTTGTCTTAACAAACAACCTCGTGCTGCATACATAATCTGGAATATAGTTTAGTGTGTATTCTGCTCAAAGAGCGCCTACAGTTAATTAGCCTTATGTAGTTTCAGTTGTGTTCTGTGGCGCCCAAGAGAAAAGTGATGTAGCAACTTTACGCTGGGTCAGTCCAGTCTTGTCTTTTAATTGAAATTAGGATAATATTTAAAAGTGAATTTTGGCGGCGTTAAGGTTAGTCTGGGTATGTAAAACAATAAAATGTGCTTTATAATGGCATGACATTTGCAACAACACGACGGAAGTCTTGAAATCACAGACTCATGGGGAACATAGATTCCAATCCATAACAGAATGTAATATGTGGCACTTGCTATGTTATTGTGCTCCCACTCATCAGGAGGTGGTTTCCGACAGCGACACGATGTTTAAGCAGATTTTTTGCATTCAGTTATCTACTTTCTAATTTTTAAATAAACAAAGCTTTAATTAATTTTTACATCACATGCCCCAAAGGGGGATTTCAGCACTTTATAATACAAATTATCATTATGCTAGCCTATCTTTAGGGTTCACAATAAGATTAAAAAATACAGAGACACTTATAGGATCGTACAATTTATGATTACTATTTTCTGCGTAATTGAAGTTACCATACTTTGGGTAGCGTTAGGCCTAATTATTAACAACTATTTTTTTTTATGCTGATGCCAAAACCAAGAGCATCTAGGCACTCTACATTCCATTATGCTGTCTTAAATAGGGCAAGGTATGACATAGTAATGGACAACCCAAAGAATTTTCACTGGCACTTACATTCATCTATTTGCAAAATACCCGATACAGAACTTTCATGTATCATCCGCCCCACCCTAAGTCCCCTCGGCACCCTCACCCTCTACCCCTCCCCTCCCCCCACACACACACACACACACACACACACACACACACACACACACACACACACACAGCGGGATATTTTTTCTTTTTACAAATATAACAGTTTGTTTTTTATTCAGCGCTGCTTCATACAGGATCAACCCATGTCTGGTAGTTCCGTGAATGGCTTTGGGAAATGGGTCAATTCTTTCGTTCTGAAAGCATTTGCGCAGATGCTTCCTCATCTGGCTCTGGTTGAAAGTGACTTTCTCGAGATCGAGGTTGCCAGAAGCTACCTCTGTAGCAAAAGCTATTGAAAAGAGACCACAGTCAGAAGAGCCTCTCTGTTTCTGTGTTGCAAGTACTCTGGCCTCCACTGTGCCTTCTGTTCCATAAATTTGGACAACCTGGTCCGTCAGGTCTGGCGTAATGTTGTTGTACAAAGCATCTGCTACAACGACCTCTGTCCCTGTGGCAGCGGAAACCACCCAGTGGTTTCCTCTGGTATGGTGTATTTGTACACTTAAGTCGTGCCCAACGTGGTTGAATGTGCCCGTGGAGGCCAAAAGTCTATCTTGCCAGCCTTTAACATCTGAATGATGTTGTGACAAAATTTGTTGAGCTTAGCCACTCACTATCTTTAGCGACTGCAGGTGTCGGTGCAAGCATCAGGTTGTCAGCATGATATTTTCTTTTCTGACCTTTTAATCTGTACATATCTTTGTCGAGAGATTCCACAATCTCTGTGGGGCCATAGTTCTTCCTCTCCAACTTTCCCCCTTTCCTTGTGCTCTTGCGGACATTGGCGTACAATACCATGTCACCGGGAGAAATTTCTTGGCAGACGACTTTCTGCGACGTGCATAGTCAACCACGTTTTTCATCTGTGCAGCTCTCGCACTCTGAACAGCCTGTTCTCGACTTTCTCCAAGTGCAGCAAGCTGACTGCATCTTTGTTCAATTTCAGCATCCGCAGGGGGATCTTCAGAGGGAGAGATGTCGATGGGAAGCCTAGCTTTAGTTCCATAGACAAGTTCAAATGGGGAGTATTTTGTCGATTTGTGGATGCTGCTACGGTAACCTAAAAGATAAAGTTCCAGATCTGTGTCCCAGTCCAAGCGGCCACCCTCTGTGTATTTGCTTAGAATGGCTACAAGTGTTTGGTTAAAACACTCTGTGAGGCTGTTGGACTGTGGCCTGCACGCTGAAGTGATTTTGTGTTTGATGTTCAGCTTGTCACAGAGCATATCCTTCAGTGAATTGCCAAATCTTCCAATAATGGTCTTGAGAATCCGCTTGTGCTCTCGGCACTTTTGTCTTGGAGAGGATACGCCTCCGCCCACTTAGTTGTATATTCTGTCATGACCATAATGTATTTGTTGCCTTTATTTGTGGTGGGCAAATGTCCAATCAAATCCATACCCCATTGACTGAATGCATTGTTGGGTATGGGCACAGGGTGCAGATGAGATGATTTTTTGGGAAGTTTGTTACATGTGAGGCATGTGACACAGTCACCACAATAGCTCTTCACATCTTCAAACATGCCTCTCCAGTAGTACCTTTCAGCAATTTTTCCATAAGTCTTTATGACTCCAAGATGACCGCCCACTTCACTCGCATGTACACTGTGTAAAATCGTTTCTATCTCCTCTTTGTGGGGTGCCGTCTTTTTTGTGAACTTGTTTAAGAATTTGCTCATCCTTTGCAATGTAATGTGCCCAACGGCGCCTCATATCTCTCTTGGCTTCTTTTTGCTTTTCCTTAGGAAGGGACTCTATCTTTCCCCCCCCCATACCCTCTTTTTAAAGTCTATGCTCCGCAGGTATTTCACTACTGACATGTATTCTGTGCGCTCCATTTCAACGATAAGCAAAGCGACACAAAACTACTGAAACTTGGCAGTCCGCAGCTGTTAATATACCCGTTAGAGTCCCGGAAATGGGTTAGGCATATCTGTCATCAGATTTCCATCAAAATTATTTGGATAAACAGTTAAGATTCCTACAGTGTATTTGATTTACATTAATTTTTTTTCTTAGTCTTATATAGCTGGATTGCTGAATACCTGTATCAGATCAAAGATTATTAATGCAAAATAAAAACAGTAAACTCCACAAAAACTATCCCGTTAGCAGTTTTTCATTGAATGAGTCTAGTGCATATTCTTACAGGGTTACTAAAATGTCATGACTAGGTCCTTTTTTCTTCTTAGTTTTCATTCATTGATATGAGCTTTATGACTTCAAACGGGCCCTCTAAAACTTGCGTAAATATTGAACATGTTAACTTGTACACTATTGTACTGAACCCTGTAAACATTGTCATATTAATAGTACAACTATGAGGCAGGATAGGGCAGTTGGTAGAGTACTTTCCCCTCCCCTTCCCTTTCCCTAAAGGGGACTGCAAAATACATGTACACTTTTAACAGCAAAAAAGGGGGGTGGCAAAATACCACGGGGGACAATCTGCCACACGTAATGGGGGGCATTCTACCACGGAGGGGGACATTCTACCACGGAGGGGGGCATTCTACCACGGGGGGGCATTCTACAATCTCACATCGACAAACTCTGCATAGTTTTGACCCCCCACCCCTGTTTTCAATGGGGTCACAATTGATCAACTTTTTGGTCGTAAGTTAGAGTGAGCAAATTTTGTACCATCCTGAGCTTAGACCGTGATTCACACTATATCGACGGAAGCAAAAAAAATTCTTGTGGGAATAAAATATGTATCGGCCACAGACCAGACATCTGCTAATTTTTCGGGACCGAGCGGAACTAACGGTGCGGCACCGTTTTGTTCACCTTTTTTATTCATAGAACACTATCGATATTAGAACCCTTTACTATTATATATCCATATTTGTTGCGAAAAGTGATTTTTCGAACACGATCTGGTTTCTCCGTGCATGCTATATAATATTTGCAAGAAATTTTTGCAAGAGGTTTTTTTTTTTTTTGCAGCAGGTAATATTGAGATGTTTCATAGGCCCGACTTAGGTCGATAAAGGCGACATACAGTGTTTTCTTCCTAAATTTCATATATTCCAAAAGGGCCCTGAGAACAAACAATTTAACAAATCAATGATTCTCGGTGGAATACACAGAACGAATAGAATCTGAGAGTATCTTAGTGTGCTCTTCGAAAGCAGTCAACCTTTCATTTAGAGCAAGTGAAAACAGGTTACTTAGGATCATGGTTACGGGTCTATAGCTATCGGGAATATCAGGTGAAAACTTTGTTTTATTTCATAAATTGAGACTACGTGTCGTAAGGTCCATTGATGAGTTTACACATTCATTACAGCATTAAATAATTCTGTATAAACCTGTAACATTGTAGTAGTTAATGCCTTAGTAGATTCATAAGTAAATTACATCTTCGCCAGAGGCCTTCCCATTTTTCAGTTCTGTGACACATTTACTAACTTCCTGATCAGTGATTGCGTCGTCAAAAATAGCGTCAACTTTTGTCTTTATAATGGCCTATATCTGGATCGCAGTGGCTTGTATTGTGGAATAGGTGAGGAATTTCGCGTGAAAGTGAAGGAGTTCAGCAGCGGCAGGACCTATGAACAGATTGTAAATGTCGGAGCAAGATGGTGTTTATAAACATCACATTGAGATGCTCTTTTGTACTCACTTGGATTAACATATTAGTTTTTGTGGCCTTGATTCAGATGCTGATCCTAACAACTTAAGAAATTGTCCATTAGTTTCCTGGGTTCGCAACCCTCGCCAGGAAGCTTACATCTGATCAGCTAAAACTGTTGATTTTATAGCCCTTTTCCGGTTTCCCGTGGGACAGCCCTCGTATTACCCTCCCACTGTGAGCTGACATCCATCTTCTTTTGACAGTCCGCTGACTGAGCTCCACCTCTGTGTTCGTTTTCTCTCGCGGATAAGGGCGGATTGGCCAGACTTCAGGTAGGATCAGTACCGTCCTTATTCTGAAGCTGGTTCCTGTCAGAACTTTGCTTCTTTACAGCAACTCTTCTTTTGCAAGATGGGACAGTGAAACTGCTATCCAAAGTTACTTTTTACTGTCAACATAGAACCTTCCTCGTTCACCGAGCTGCTTATCCATTACCAGAGTGGCTCGTCTTGCTTTCTTCTCTGTACAGTATATATGTCATTGGCAACAGGAGACGTTTGCATAGGTGCAATTCTCAGGGACCTGCTCGCGGATAGCAAAAGGTAAGTTGACAATATTGGGTCCATTTTTTTGTGCATTTCCCCTCTATCATGGAAATAAGAGAAGTTTGCCACATCTGGCCGGTTTCTACCTCGAATGAAAAGCCCCATGCGGTGTACATCTTAAAGCTTTATTTCCCTCTCGATCCCCAATTGTCGCTTGAAAAAAAATCTGGATGGTCACTTGTCATCCGAGCTCTCTTCCAGTATTTCCTGTAAATAGCAGACGGTCTCTCATGCTTCGTAACTCGTTTTGTAACACCCTGACGTTACGACGGTATTCACTGTCGAGACTGTTATGCGTTTTTTTGGATCTTCCCTCGAGCTTTCTGACCTCTTGATGAGCGATATGGTATGATTCACGAACATACTGGAATGTCTCCTTTATGGCATTCACTTTCGCACGACCCCTTAAAACTCTCTTTTTATTCCTCTAACTTCTGTGTAGATTGTGGGCAGTTTGGTCTCTATCATTTCCAGCTTGGCCGTCTTTTCTCTCATAGTTACTATGTCCTTGTTCAGATCAGTAATGGACCAACGACCTGCTGAGCTCACTGGGGAGGATGCTCCCCTGGTTCACCGCCAACGTCGCACCGGATACAGCCTGGATAATACTTTGTTTTTAGGGGCCAGAGGTGCAAATTCTATCTGGAGTGTCGGCAGGAGGAAAAGCCTGTAGTCTCGGCATCATAAATATCTTCAGGGGTGTCTGCATGACCAGCAAATGTCATAGCACCTTTGGGAGAGGATATAAATTCTGCTGGCATTATACCGTGAGCGAGGGGGAGGCTATGCGCCTGTTAGGTCAGTAAGTGATGTAACATTTTATGTCGGAATTCTGCTTGGTGTATAAGCACAGCTCTGAGATATTCATCAAGGGCGTTGCTGTCGGGGCACATGGGAGGATACCTTTCACACACACACCTACGAATACACACTTCCATACACGCATCTTAGGCTTATGAGGGCAGTCTCTTCAATATTACAATATTAGTTTTACAAAGCAGGAGAGTTTTCACGTAGATCTAAATTTGTAGTATTAATGAAGTCGGTATATTTATGTTGGGTACCTTCGATAATAATATGGTATGTATCTTTTCGTTTCATGCTAATAAATAATGATACTCATCCCCAATATCATCATGACATACANTATATATATATATATATATATATATATAACCAGAGTCCGTGAAGGGTTCATTGCGAATCTTCCAATATCATTACGTGCTGTTTTGCAATGTACGTGGGTGAAACCAAAACTCGCTGAAGAAAAGGTTCTATCTCCAAAGAAGCCACATTATCAGGAAGAACACAGGAACCAAGGTCACTCTTAATTTCAGCAGCGAACATTCTAAGAATGAGATAAAATTGTGTACTCGTTACCACTGGGACAAGAGAAGGTAAACCGAGCTATTCTGGATAAGGAAACTTGACTGTATCCAACTGAATCCATGCTCCTCACTGACCTGCGACTCCTGCTCCTTATGTGCAAAGACATTCAAGCTCACGTATATTACAGATATATAGATAGGGGTGTGTGCATACACAGTGGTGTGCATATGAATGAGCGCATGAAAAAGGCAAAGGTATGTGAGAGGATAGAATCAGTGCGTGTGTATATGTATGTGTATCTGTCTGTATGTGTATGTGTCCGTGCGTGCCTGCGTGCGTGAGTGCGTGCGTGCTTGTGTGTGTGTGTGTGCGTGTGTGTGTTTGTGTGTGTGTGTGTGTGTGTGTGTGTATGTGTGTGCTTATGTGTATGCTAGTGTGTGTGTGTGTGTGTGTATGTGTGTGGGAATTGAGTTATTTCCTAGAATAAATATGTCTTGATCTCTCTTTCCGTCCCTCTGTTTTTCTCCACCCACCTTCTCTTATGACTGTCTGTTCTACTGTCTGTAATATATATATAATATACACATATTTGGAAACTTGGGAAAACTTGTACTTTTCTGAACAAACTACATGGTTACTGACTTCATATTTGGTGCGAGGGTACAAAAAAATACATCGTCATTATGACGGCCCGATTATTGACATTTGGAAACGCCGAATCATAAAAAAAACAACATTTAACCAACAAAATTCTGGTCCTTCTACGGCTATTGGCAATCCAATAAAATTTCGGTAGTGACGTCATGAACATTTGCGTACGCGGAAGTATTTTTCGGCGAGAGTGACAGTTGCGTTTATGCAGGGAAGAGAGGAGGTGATGGAGTGACACATAACACAAAATAAGAAAACTGTTCAGTGTCAAGTTTGGTCATCTCCTCCCCCCCCCCTTCCCCAGACCCCTCTCCTTTCCCTCAGGTAAGAATCATGTACTACCAGAGCACCCGCAATTGCGAGAATTTATGTGAAACGAACTACTAAACCACATCTACAAAAATTGACAATGCTCCTTATTTGGTAATAATTGCTTTCAAAATATGTGCCTCTTTAAGCAACTATTTTTGCCAAAGTCTGTGCGACAAGGCTGCGATCCGGAATCATGGATGAATGTTATCAAAATCTCGCTTTCAAATTTGGGGACCAGAAGTAAAGATTTCACGGCGGACCGCAAAAATCAGTGACGTTTAACCACTGAAAACACCTACCTGGGCCCGTAATCGCGTAACAAAGGAAATTTGCCTAATCAAAAACTAAAAGTTACAGACCGAAAATACCAAAAGAAATACCTTCAGATCAAAAAGAGGGTGTATGCAAAATTTTAGGTTGATCGGTGCACAAATAATCGATATATGGGTCTTGCAAATTTCGTGTTTTTTTTGTTTTTTGTATAATATATACCTCACACACAAGGATATGGAAACAATTACAATCATTACAGACGTCGCACTTGTGATAGGGAAGCTCGTAAATTTGCTGATAGGCCTCATAGATCTAAGTACTTTGTCCACGTGTACTGGCTATGGGTATATATAGATACATATAGACTATATAGATGTCACGACTGACCTTTGTATCGGAAAAAAATTTACACGTATGGAAAGGTCACGGCGAGCAAAATCTCAAAACCAAGATTCTTTCGGTTCTATGTATCTTTAGTCTAATCCCTCCCTTCACATTCTACTGATTCTCTCTTCTTTCGCCCAACACATAAAAAGAAAAAAAAACAGTAAGCTAATTTTGACGTAGCAATACACTCATAAAATTGTGCTGTTTGCAGCGTCAGGGGAGAGGGCAAGGATATAAACTTGTTCAGTTCACCTCACTGTATGCAAACAGATGAGCTTTCAAGACGGAGGAGAGTGGATGAAAGATGAGAAAATAATTAAGAGTGATCGAGTTAGAGCGAAGCTGAAAGTTTACACCGAAGAAAGGCTGCAGGGAATCTGGAAATTCAAAGTGAGCAAAGTGAGGAACTTGCGAACACAGAAATGGTTTACTGGCGCATTAGCGAAGAGTCTCTCAAAATAAATAATCACAGACTACCAATTTAAAACTGAAGGTCGGCAGGTGACTCAAATATTTGTAGTTTTGTCGGATCGATGACCGACTGTTTGGACGATGGACGCAAGTCCGACCTAAGGTATTCACAAATACGTGTTTACATTTTATTTGATGATATTATTGTTGCTTAATTCGGATTGAACCCAAATAGGACAATACAATGTCTGAAGTATTTAATGTTATAATATAAGGACAGCTAAGCTTAAAATTTGGTTATTTGGGCAACTAAATTGACATCGTGCAAAACAAAACAAAACAAAAGTTTTAAAAGGATTCGCCAAAGATTTTTATAAGGGTCTGTAAATCTAGTGCTAACGGCACAGCTCAACATATGACGGCCCGATTTTTGACATTTGGAAACGCCGAATTAAGTAACAGACACATTTTGATAAAAATCAACAAATCTGGTCTAGTTGAACTTATTTTAAATAAGTGTGGGGTGCTTAGACATCTCAGAATTGATCTCTGACGGTTTTAATGGGAGTACGTAAATGATCGCCACCGTCGGTAGACATGACGTCACAAGGAAGTATGATTTTATCCTAATACAATGGTGACATCAAATGAGAGGGACATTATGCCATCATCATTGTGATTCAGCACAGTGTGACAACAAATCCGGTTTTTTTTTTTTTGCTTCACGGCTTTGCATTGCCAATGGCAGAGAATGGGGAGGTACAGCTGATCGATTGTGCATTATGTTATATATGAACCCACGAACTTTGACCTAGGGATAAAGTACACTATCTTAAAGTGCGTTCACAAATAAATGAACAAGATTTGTCTTCGAGATATTCAGTCCTAATAAAGGATTGTTTCAAAATTTTGCATGGGCCACTAAATCAGTTTTTCATAACAGGAAATATTTTATTGCTCTTGCTCCTGTGTTCGTGGTAAAAGTTTTTTTCTTAAACGCCATTGAGGTCATTGCAACTCCCGCTCGGTCAAACATTTAGTACTTTAAGAGCAAAGTGACGAAAAACTAAAACACCAGGGCATACCTATGTTTCACTACGGTTATCTGCATCGTCGCTCCCGATAGAAGTAAATAGCAAATGTTAGGAGAAGATCAAAACAAAGTGCTGGAAATTAGATAGGACTGGCTCCCTGTCCTATGATTATGAATGGGGTCAGCATGGAAGTGTAACGATCTTTACAAGGTTTAGCTCTAGACAGCTGACAGTGTAGTCTACTCTTTCTATTGAAGGTTTGTGACACCTATTAGAAGGGCAAATCACTGATTGTGTACAACCCAATTAGACCTCTAATATATAAAACCCCTTTTTGGGGGGGCCATGCCAGAAGGTGTTAGGGTGTAGAAATATGTAAAATGACCTGTGATCTAAGTAAAGCATCCAATTTTAAAGTTTCAGGTACAACATGAGCCTTCTAGATAAAAAAATAAAATGTGTAGGCCTATGTATTCGCACGCGGTCAAAACCAGCCAAATGAAAAATTGAGGACCAAATCAGAATTTGAGGTGATCTTTTTCGAAAGACATTTGTGAAAAATTTTGGGCGTTTAACCGCCCTTTTTCTTCCCGTTAAAAGATCGGGCAAAAGAAGTACTTTAACCTCCATGGAAGAAATTTCCGTAAATCACAGTGGTATATGTAGAATAACACAAAATGTTAATAGGGCCAACAGAAGAAAAAAAGAATAGGTGCCAAAGACCTTAACCCCACCCAACCCACCCCACCACACCCCTACCGTTGAGAAAAATCACCACCCCATCCCTTCTCGGCCCACCTCATAGGCTCACATGGTATTGCCAAAGAAGCTGCATTTTCTTGAATTTTTTTTGGGCAGATGCACCAAACTTTTGTTTCTCCATAGCTTCTTCCCCAATTAAAAACACAATCACCCTTTAAGAAATGCCAATATGATCACTTTTTGGTTTTAAATGTGTGGTTACAAGTGGATTTTATCATTAAGGGTTGCAAATATGGTCAACAAAAAACTACCTGCTCATGCCAAGGTGTTTACAAGGAAATAATCACCAGCCAAGAGGGGTTAACTTTTCCCCTTTCCTCCCAATCACCCTCAGGTCACTCCTCTCTGATCATTCCCTACTATTTCCCTTCCAAATAGGCTACCATGGCAAAATTTTAGGGTTGAGCTGTAGGTTCATGGGAACTTTCAAAATAGCAAAGGGTATGTCATCAAGAGAATTAGTTATTTTGAGAGGTATCAAACTCTTAATTGGGCCATAAGAATGATTTAAGACAGATATTGCAGGAACACTGGTACCATTTTTTAGGGAAATGAATGTGCTTGACAGCTGAAAGTTGCATATTTCTCCAGGGAACTAACAAAGGCTATCAACACCTCATCCAATTCATCTCAGTAAGTCAGACTATTGAACATTTTCTGTGTCCCTCTGCAAATATACCTCACCACAGAAATATCATCCTCTGTCATCAAAAAAGCAAGATAGAGACACTTTAACAGTAGAGAATGCATCATTACTGACTACTCAAAACATATGTAGGAAATAATTAAATGTGGGGAGGGGTTAAGGTTTGTGACACCTATTAGAAGGGCAAATCACTGATTGTGTACAACCCAATTAATCCGCTAATATATAAAATCACCCTTTTTTGGGCCCCTGCCAGACAGCCGTTCAGTTCCCGGCTTCGCGAAGAATAGGAATGACGTGGTGCTAGCGTGTCGTACGAGGCGACTAAATGGCGAAAAAACAGGTAGTGACTCCCGACACAGAGTCACCTGGTCCTCCAGGTTGGGGGTTGGGTCACGGGGCTAACAACCCCTCCCTTAAAACAAAACAGTGTTACAGAAACGCATACAAACGAAAACCTGAATCTCTGCTTCGCTGATTGTGGAATTTCTCCAAATGGAGAACTTATGATGCGTGACAGTCAAATCCGAAAGGAAGCTGTTAGGCGGACGCCTCCACCATCATCCAAGTCTCTCCGGATTGGATCGTGGAACGTTAGGACCTTGTATGAGACTGGAAAAACTGCACAGGTTCTTCAAGAAATGCACAGGTACCGTCTAAACATACTAGGAATCAGCGAGACCCACTTGAACAAGTCTGGACAGAAACGAATGAAAGAAGGAGAACTTCTTATTCCGGAAGTGACAGAGATGGACCTCATAGAGAAGGAGTAGGAATGTTCATAAACAAGGCAACACAGAAAACATTCAGAGGTTGGGAAGCACATGGTCCAAGAATCATCATGGCCTCATTTGGAACAAAGAAAGAAGTCAAGCAAAAGGAAGGTAAGAATGTCATAAACATGAACATCATACAAGTATACGCCCCAACTAACGATGCTGAAGAGGAGGACAAAGACAACTTCTACAACCGCCTCCAGAGTGTGATAGACAAGCTTCCAAGTAAGGACATCAACATTGTCATGGGAGACATGAACGCCAAGGTAGGCTCCGCTAACAGTCACTAGGAGGAAAGCATGGGCAGACAAGGACTAGGAGAAGCAAACGACCACGGGGAAAGGTTCCAGAACTTCTGTGCATTCAACAGCCTAGTCATCGGAGGAACAGTCTTCCCACACAAGAGGATCCACAAAGCAACTTGGGTCTCCCCAGATGGAAGAACGGAGAACCAAATAGACCACTTCTGCATTTCTCGAAAGTTTAGACGCTCACTGGAAGACATCAGAGCTCTGCGAGGAGCAGATGTCGGGTCAGACCACCATCTGATCCTTGGAAAGATGAGGCTGAAACTGAGAAGGTATGCACAAGCCACAACCGGAAGTCGCCAGAGGTACCAAGTCAATATTCTGAAGGACCCTGTTAAGAAGAAAGAATTCAAACTGGAACTGAAGAACAGATTTCAAGCCCTGCAAGATCTGGAAAAAATGTGAGGTAAATGATCACTGGGACAAGATAAAGGAGGCAGTAAATGCAACCTGCCAAAGTACCCTTGGACCAAAGGACAACACCAGGAAGGAATGGATCTCACAGGACTCTCTAGACAAGATCAAGAGAAGGAGAGAGCTGAAAGCGAAAGTCAACGACTGCCGTACCAGAACTGAGAAACTCGCTGCACAAGAAGAGTACTCCAGAGCGAACCGGGAGGTAAAGAACTCCATCAAGAAGGACAAAAATACCTACCTGGATGGCCTGGCAGAAAAAGCAGAGAAGGCAGCAGCAGACGGACACTTGAGAATTGTTTATCAGACAACCAAAACTCTTTCAGGGAAATTTAGCAAGCCCACCCTACCAGTAAAGGGCAAGGAAGGAAACACCATCTTTGACTCAGCAGGACAACTCAACCGATGGCGGGAACACTTTGACAAACACCTGAACAGATCACCGCCAGACAATCAGATAGAAATTCTTCCAGCCAGAAAGGATCTCCCAATAAATAAAGAACCACCCACGAGAGAGGAAATAGGGCAGCTATAAAATCCCTGAAGTCACACAAGGCTGCAGGTCCCGACCATATACCACCGGAAGCCCTTAAAGCAGATATGGAGACATCAGTGGAAATGCAGAACGCCCTATTTAAAGAGGTTTGGCAGGAAGAGGAAATACCCACAGAATGGAAGGAAGGACACCTGATCAAGATACCAAAGGAGGGAGATCTCAGCAACTGTAACAACTACCGAGGCATATCACTCCTGTCCATACCAGGGAAGATCTTTAACAGAATACTCTTGGAGAGAATCAAACTGGCAGCAGACGACAAGCTCAGAGGAAACCAAGCAGGATTTCGCAAGAACCGATCATGTGTTGACCAGATAGCTACCCTGCGCATCATTGTTGAGCAGTCTCTGGAATGGAAATCACCCCTTTTAGTCAACTTCATCGACTTTGAAAAGGCATTCGACAGCGTTGACAGGGAAACTCTGTGGAAACTCATGAGACACTACGGAATACCTGACAAACTCGTCAAGCTTGTGAAGGCCATCTACGATGGAACAAGCTGCCACGTCTTTCATGAAGGACAGCTCTCAGAACCATTCCAGGTGCAAACAGGGGTGCGACAAGGATGCCTGCTGTCACCTTTTCTCTTCATCTTGGCAATTGACTGGGTCATGAAGGAAGCCACAAAAGGCGCACGAAATGGAATACAGTGGACACCTTGGCAACAGTTGGACGACTTGGACTTCGCAGATGATCTTGCACTGCTGTCACACACACACTCTCAGATGCAAGAAAAGACCGAGGAACTCAACAGTCTATCAAAGAGCGCCGGCTTACGTATACATCCTGGGAAATCTAAAGTGTTAAAACTAGGCACAGTCTCAAGCTCTGCTGTCACGGTAGAAAACACATCCCTGGAAGAAGTTGACTCATTCACCTACCTGGGAAGTATCGTTGACAAAAAAGGTGGTACGGAAGCGGATGTAAAAGCAAGGACTGCCAAAGCAAGGACTGCATTTAATCAACTATCAAAGGTCTGGAGGGCAAGCAACATCTCACTGCGTACCAAGATCCGGCTTTTCAATTCAAATGTCAAATCAGTGCTCCTCTATGGCTGTGAAACCTGGAAGACAACAAAGACAGTAATGAACAAAGTCCAGACATTCATCAACAGATGCTTGAGGAGTATTCTAAAAACGAAGTGGCAAGATAAGATACGAAACGAAGAGCTATGGGCAAGAACAGGACAAAAGGAAATAGAGGTAGAAATTGGACTCCGTAAATGGCGCTGGATTGGACACACACTCAGAAAACCTAGTGGAAACATCACCAGGCAATCACTGCAATGGAACCCACAAGGAACACGAGGCAGGGATAGGTCACGGGAGACATGGAAACGATGCACGGAAAGGGTCATGCGAGAAATGAAGCTCACCTGGAACGAGCTTGGAAAGATGGCCCAAGACAGGGAAAGATGGAATTCGCTTGTACGTGGCCTATACCCTGCTAGGGGTGAAAGGCATTGACGCCAGACAGTGTTAGGGTGTAGAAATATGTAAAATGACCTGTGATCTAAGTAAAGCATCCAATTTTAAAGTTTCAGGTACAATTTGAGCCTTCTAGATAAAAAAGTTCAAGTTCAAGTTCAAAGCTTTATTTAGGCTAGTAGCCAATATTCTCGATAATACATGGCATGAATCAAAATTCATAGTAATGGAAGAAAAAAAGTAAGAAAGAAGAAAGATCGGAAGAGAGTAAAGAAAGAAGGAAAGAAAGAAAGAAACATATATCTATAGCGGTAACTGATTTGTCCAGATCTTATTCGCTTCCCTCTCTCACCGCTTGCGGTTTCATAGGCAAATCAATAACTCTTTCATTCTTTAACAATCTAATATTATAAGTTATTCCATCCATATACATGTACATGTACTGTTAGTTTCATACCTCGCATTTACATAGACTGCTATACTGTTACAGAAACTATAATTACCCTCCCTTTTCACTCAGCTAACCATCCATCCGACCGTCCGTTCTTCCGTCTATCCATCCATCCATCCATCGATCCATCCATCCATCCATCCATCCATCCATCCATCCATCCATCCATCTAAACACAACATAATACCACAGCATCATGTCAAAACATAGTACAATATTCAAAATATCCATGTTTGTTTCACATATGGTAATTAGTCTTATATTCAACTTCATAACTACTGCTGCTCTCAACGTTCAATGGCCAGAAGATGTGCATTGTACTGTTTACATGTTTGTTTTGTATACCTTAAAAATGTGATAACTTAAGATTGCTAATTTCAGTATTTGTGTTGGATCTTGGTTTTGAAGCATGCATATAAAACGAATCATATCTGGCTTGCATTTTAACTGGCTTGGTAGGTATCTATCTTGTAATTCTTTAAACATTCGACATTCAATGAAGATATGGTATTCATCTTCTACACTGTCACACTGTTTACATTTTCTAAAAAAAATAAAACGTGTAGGCCTGTATTATATTCGCACGCGGTCAAAACCAGCCAAATGAAAAATTGAGGACCAAATCAGAATTTGAGGTGATCTTTTTCGAAAGACATTTGTGAAAAATTTTGGCGTTGACCCCCCCNCCCCCCCCCCCCCTTTTTTTCTTCCCGTTAAAAGATTGGGCAAAAGATGTACTTTAACCTCCATGGAAGAATTTCCCCAAATCACAGTTGTATATGTAGAATAACACAAAATGTTAATAGGGCCAACAGAAGAAAAAAACAATAGGTGTAAAAGACCTGAAGTAGCGAGAGAGACCAAGGGCAAGAAGTCGTAAGACACAAAACGCCCCGAAACACACCACAGATGAACGCCGTGGGGAAAAATGAACCGCGGCAGGCGATGAGAATATTCCATGTCTATGGAGAGAGTAAAAGAGGTACGTGCAGATTAAATTATTCAGTTATGTATAAACCTTTTTTCCAGGAAACCAAAATGCCTATGCACATCTATTCCGTCGATTATGTCGTTTTGCTGAATTCCAGGCAATGTAATGAGAGAAACTTTTTTTAAAAGGTAGCCAATAATCTGAGGGACAAATTTGCTTATTCTGCTATTCCGAGAGTATTTTGTGTTTCTTTTAACACAGTATCCCTTCCGCGCACGATCTCTGGGATTTTCTTTCTCTCTGGGACGAGAGGCTGGTAGTCTAAAACATACCATGGTTGCCAGATGTGGTTTTGTCGGTGCCAAATACAACATTCTGGAGTTGTTTTTTACTTTAAAGCCATTGGCTCCCGGATAATTGACTGGCTCCTAGGTTCTTTGTTAGTCCCACTGGAAGGAAGTCAAAACTGATCCACTCTCTTTTTAAAGAAGTATTTATCCTGCTCTCAAACTGTATGGTATTTCAAGTGATAGTGAGTTTGACATAACTGCTCAATTATCACGAATCAAAGAACGATCCCAAAACTGTCTCCATTTACAATCGTTTTTTATGTTGCTCTTTGGTGTGTAAAAAGATTTATGATAACTACATTATATCCAATACACAGGCAGGTGGACATTTTTTAGTATTGCATTGTGTTACTTCAAATCTTGACCCCAGTGGGCCCTTTCCAGAAAGGGTATGGCTCTTTTCTGGCACTGTTTCGCTTGTGAGTTGGTCGGAGAAAAAAAAATATAACAAATGATAAAAATTAATAAATAAAAAAAAATTTTTTTTTTAAAAATAAGATCTAGCAACCCGGACGGTACCATAACCATTCGAACATTGCACAGTTCGTGACGAAGACAGCTTTAATTCGCTCTGTTTAATGAGAAACATTTTTAAAATCGCTAACCTAAATCGATAACCTTCTCACTGCCTCTTTTAGATAGAGCAGAAGGAAGGACTTTTCAGTACTTTTTTTTTCTACAGAGAAAAAGTATCTCGCAGTAGTGTGATTGACTGGTGTCATCATTGCATAATGTTGTCATCGCTGCTTAATGATAATTTTATTGGTATTATCTGACATTGTCTGTTTAAAATATTATCTGTAACGTGAAAATGCCGGTGTTGTCAGAGATATAGCCATATCTTTTTTTTTTTTAACTTCTCATTAGCATTGGTGGTTTCAAACAGACAGCAATCGATATTTATGTTCTAGTGGAGGAACGAAATATCTGATGCAACCGAAAATACAAGATACCAAATATGCACCATTTCATAGCAGCAAATGAGTCCAGTGAGCAAACCAAAAGATATGTTTACATCTCGCCCTTTCCCCACCCACTCCCACCAAAAAGAAAAACAAAAGAAAGCATTTTTAGCGCTAGAATACCCCACAAAAAAATCACCTTCGCTACGCCCCTGTATCAAATCAACGCTGATTTTCAGTATTCTCAAACCGAACTCTTTAGATCCAAAATATTTTGTATTGTTATTGTTAAAATGAGCTTGTCTCACTCACTCACTCACTCACTCACTCACTCACTCAC
>JAWQUT010000167.1:1333325-1358122 GCA_033807755.1 Ellobium chinense
CACACACACGAATTATTGGCCTATAATCCAGCTAATGTGCGTTTCTAGTGTCTCTGTGAAAGGCCGAAAAAAAATCCATGAGGCCAAGCGAAAGTATTTCAACCGGTCCTTTTTCCGGGTGGATTCGACGGTTTTAAGAGTGGAAGAATGTTATCCAGTGACCCATGGCCTGGAGTACCCAAGTCAGCTGCGAACGAACAACCTGTTTAGTAGCTAAATCAAGTGATAAATGATTATCCCCCACACTATGATAGCCAAAATAAATAAAATTTGTGACCTTTCACGTGGTACTCATAATTATGCGCCACGTCCAACACAAAAGGTCTGTGAAAAATGGTACCCCAAATTTGCCATCTTATAACAAAAGGCATATTTGCACCATGACTTATAGTGTCTTTGTGCTTTTTTGTAATAAGATGGCAGATAGATGACGATAGAAAACCAGAGAGATTAAGATGTACTCAAGCCGTGGTAACTACGTGTGGTCACAGGAACTGGAACGATTAATTGACATATAATCACAAGTGCGGACACTTAAACCAGCTACTATGTGACTCTCTCAGATCAAGCCAGCAGGATTTGGAATGATGAGAGAGCAGGAAATGGTTGTTTGCAGTATTTTTCACATATTCAGGGTCACTCGCGTTTGACTTTCTGCCTGCCAGTTCTACAGCGATCGCCTATCTTTTCATAGAAGGAGTGCTTCTTAAGGCAATCGCAGTAATCAAGAGACAACATGCAAGTCATGTGACACAAAACCAGTGATCAATATCAAAACATTTATTTCAGTCCCAATAAAATTGCTGCTGTATTGATGTTCACGATCAGATCTGCTGTTAGCTGTAATCTGTAGACGAACCATTTTCTATCGATATGACTCTCAAACGATACTGTAGCTGCTTAAAAATTTTATTTTTCTGTATTTTTCTATAACATGTATACTCTTTTTAAAATTTCGACACACCTTGTAGCAAGTTTGATAACCCTTTGTAGCATCAGGATTGCCACTATGATTTTTTGCTATTTTATTAGCAACCAAAGCCAAATTTATCTAGGTTCCACCAGACCCTCTCAAACTGTATTCAATACAAATCACATATGATTTAAATGTATATTACAATTATAAAAGGTACAGATAAATTAATATGAAGTATAAAATGGAGAAAAAACAAATAAGAACAAAAAGACAAAACTAGTAACATCACCCAGAGACCACAAGAGCTAGACTTTTAGATGAATGGAACATTTATTTCTTAAAATTGTTTTTTTTTAATATCTATTATAAAAAGTGCGTAAAATGTACCTTCTGTTTTTGCTTTGGGTAATGATTCAGCTGAGTTTAGAATATTATTCAGAAGTTGATGGAAACTTATTTTTTTTAACCTTTTCAGTTACATAAATCAGTGTTTAATATTATCATTTGCATATCTGCCTATTACAGCCGACATCCCAATCCATAAATCTAAATGACAATCTAGCATGCTTTGGGGTCATTATTTTGGAAGATAAATGAAGAAGTGTCTAATAATATTGTATATGTATTTACAAAATTGTAAACTAAAAAACAGAAGCTTTGAAGACAATTCCAGTGTCAGAGAAATGGGGCCAGCGAAAGGATGGGATTGCATAAGTAACCATTCTTAAATTAATAAATCATCTGTATATTTAATTAAAGTAAATTAGACACAATAAGTAAGTGTCAAAGTGGTGGCATCCACCAATCAATCAATCTGTGTCAGCTAACGTGCAGTCGTGTGAAACTGGCAAGCCACTAGAGCACAAATTAAAATGCAGATCAAGTTAAGAGAAATGACATTCCAACGCCACTAGTCTTGTTTGCGGGGTTTGAAAATAAGTGCCTATCTGACCAGGGCCCCTACTTGGGCCACCTTATATAAAGCCAATAAAATCAGTCAGTCAGTCAGTTCAGTGGCCATCTCCTTTTCCCCCTCAGATAAAAGCTAAAAAAAAGGGTCTAAAATGCACAGATAATTAATGAAAATTCATAAAACGAACTTTTTTGTTTGTTCACAACTTGCCACTCGATTTTGCCACTTTTTGAGGTTCCTTCGCAAAGTCAGTACAAAAAAAAAAATCAGTTTTATCAAATCTAGTGAAATGATCATCTTAAGTGGCAAAACGTTATAACCCAGACTCCCTGATCGAAGAAAGGAATGTATAGTTTTGCGAGTGTTGACAACAGACAGTTATGATCTTGTTATCTGACAGCCACTGTCTTCTACCGCAAAAGCACTTCCATTCAAGTCGGTATTGGAGGAATATAAAGCTGGGATGCAAGGATGCTTCAGGAATCATCAGACGCATCGGTTCGGTCTGTCCAATCCACGCTGAAGACTGGAAGGAAGTGGAAAGTCGGAGCAGCAGTTGACGCGGCAAAGGAAGCACTACAGCTGAAAGAGGTCATCGGTTATACACAAACCAATAGAAAAGGATCTGGTCACGGTAACATTAAGTGGAGGTCCAGGGCAAACCAAAAGGAGCGAAGAGACATGTTCATCCTAGAAATCAGCAATGCAGAGGATGAGACATAAGTCCAGAAAGCAGATATTGAAAATAAAGAGTGTGCATTTAGTTGTGAACCCACTATAGTTCATTAGAGTGCGTTCATAAAAAGACAAACAATGTCTTCTAACAATATCTGTTTCTTTTTTTTATACTGAATGTTTCCAAATTCTGCGCCGGCTGCTAAACTAATTTGTCTCAACAGAAAGTCTTTTTTCCCACATCGTCTCGGTGTGTGCGGTAAAAAATTTCTTTACGTATAAAGATTATAAAATAAACGATAATGGGCAAGTTGCTCGAACTTGCATAGTTATTAATTATAAAACCTGAAAATGTAAACATTAAAGAGAAAGTTATGGTAGAAACTGTTTAAAGACAACAAACTCGGAAAGAATAATCAAGACTGCACCGTCCCACAGACCATATTAAATCATATGATACCCTATTATTCCAATAAAACAGTCTTTCAAGTGTCTGTCATAATGATATAACTCTTCTGCTGGACTCAGACATCCCACAGGGTTACATTGTCCAAAACCCGAATTGTTACAACCACCGCGCGCGTGGCGGCCATAAGCTTACGTCAAATATGTTCTCGCCACATGTCCAAGCTATCTAGCCAGTGCTCTGCGGACGGGTGATAGCATGTTGGTATGAATGTTTTAATTCCTCCGCGAACAGTAGATATGCCAAATAAAATCATGCTGAGGCAATATAAATGAAGAATATTTTTTCTGGCTTACACTATCAAACTTTACGTTTGAATCTGGAATACCAGAACCTTAAAAGCTGAATAATACATTGTCAGGGAGACGTGTCTGTACCCGCTGGAACGTAAGTGACGCCAGCGTTTTTGCCACAGACTTCTGCTGATCGGGGAAGGGGAATAATTCTGGACGCAAAGGCCAAACCCGAGGCGTGTTCTGGATTTATTGCGCCTTGATCTGGGACGGAGTGCCTCGTCTATGCAAGGCAAGAAAAGGGGCGCGTAACTATGTCAACAAAGAAGTGTGAAATTCCTGCCACAAGGGGGATAACCACGTAAATTAGGAACAACAGGGGAAATAAGCAGTGTATGCGCCCTCGAGTCCTCATCTATCATTTAGGTGCGAAATGGCATGTTTCGGGTGGATTTGGGGGAACAAACGAATCTGACCACCGACTTCTTTCAGCTCAACATATTAATGTGAAATCACTATAGGCGTGACTCTTACTTGCCAAGCCTTTGTCTACCGTATAAATGGAAGAGGCTCTGAACTTTGCAGTCAGTTGTTACTTGTTAGAGGCAGCATTTTATTTCATCCGTTGGTTGTTGATTGAAGACCAAGACGAAGAGATCAATTTTTTTCCCCAAGACAAGCAGTACAGTCGGTAAGCCAGCTGTACATTTCTTGTTGTTTTTCAATGTTAAAGGAAGACTGAACCGTCCTACAGACCATATTAAATCATACGGTACCCTATTATTCCAATAAAACAGTCTTCAAGTGTCTGTCATAATGATATGACGCCTCTGCTGGCCCCAGACAACCCATAGGATTACATTATCTACAGTCCGAATTGTTACAACCACTGCGCGCGTGGCGGCCATAAGCTTACGTCAAATACGTTCTTGCCACATGGCCCAGCTGTCTAGCCAGTGCTGTGCGGACAGGTGATAGCATGTTGGTATGAATGTTTTAATTCCTCTGTGAACAGTAGATATGCCAAACAAAATCATGCTGAGGCAATAAAAATGCAGAATACTTTTTCTGGCTTACTCTATCAAACTTTACATTTGAATTTGGAATACCAGAACCTTAATTAAAAGCTGAATAATACATTTTCAGGTAGAGGTGTCTGCAGATGTTGGAACATAAGTGACGTCAGCGTTTTTGCCGCGGGCTTCTGCTAATCGGGGAAGGGGAATAATTCTGGACTTAAGGGCCAAACCCGGTAACTCTAGCTCTCCTTATTGCGTCATATTACATATGCGCACGATAACAGAATGATGCTCTTTCTTCGCGAAATTGACTCGGTGGGCACCATAGATAATTTTTAGAGAGAAAAGGTATTGAAAAGTGGAAAATTATTTTTGATGTGCGTGTCCTACTTTAACTTTAAGTTTACCTTATCATCTCGTATGTAAATGGAGAATAAGTACTCTGTTCATCCACTAATAATCTTACAACTCAGTCTAATCCATACATTGGAATCTCCATTATTATATTGGATGGGTACAAACATTAAATTTGTTTTGTATTCTGAGATCCTGATAATAATGTTCTACTACTATATTTCCCAGTCTGTTTCCTAAACTAGAGAAAATTTCTCTAGATAATTAAAGATAAGGAGCGCGTATCAGTAAGGAGCGCGTTAAAGCAAAAACCCCGCTGTGTTTTGAAGCCAACAGGAACCGCCATTTTGGTTGCCTAACGAAGAAGGCACCTCGGTTGGCTGACTCGCTTCGCCATGTGGCGCCGCGCCTGCCGCCTTCACTTTGCCTCGGCTACTGAACTCACCGCCATGAGGCGTCTTAAGGGGGGTGGGGGGGGTGCGCCTTCTGAAAAGGGGGTCTAGGGGTTAAAATATCGAAATTGGGCTTTTGGTATTCTTAGACACTTTGACCTCTTCTGCTATGAGAAAAATAACCTTTGAAGCCATAAACATCCGTTTTATGCCCTGAAAGGGCACCTCTAGATGGTCATCTTAGCCTTGTATAAACGCGCTATCAAAACTTCAATTGCGATTTTCTCAAAATGTTCTTTTTTTCCACTCTTGTCCCTAAGGCTTTCTTATTTCTAAACCGATTGACTTCAGATTTGACATATATATTCCCAACGATATAGGTTTTGATAAAATGCATCCGTTTTGCTTGATTTTGTCACGTTTTCGAAACGAAGTTGAATGTTGGGTGGAAAATTGAGAAAAATACACATCCATCAACACAGATTATTTCAAAAATTTGTGACAGACATTGTATGAAAAATAAACAAAAAACAAATGCATTTTATCTTTTTTATAGAGCTACCATGTAAGTTTACAAAACTTAAAATGATTACATTCAATACTCTAGGAGCCTTAGGCTTTTGAAAATAGCTAATTTTCAAGACACAAAATTCAAGATGGCGGCGTTACCATGGCAACCGTATAGAAAACCAAAAAAAATTTCACACTTTTCCCCTAATTTGACCATGCCGAACCTGAATTTGAAGCTTAAAAAGTCCCTAGTTCAAGCGTGAACAATATCACTCCCAGGAGGCGCGCACCCCCCCCCCCCCCCCCCNCCCCTTAAAACGCCACGGCTATTGAACACGCCTCCAGTAACTCTAGCTCTCCTTATTGCGTCATATTACATACGCGCACGGTAACAGAACGAGGCTCTTTCTTCGCAAAATTGACTCGGTGGGCACCATAGATAATTTTCAGAGAGAAAAAGTACTGAAAAACGGAAAATTATTTTTGATGTGCGTGTCCTACTTTAAAGGCAACGAAGCAATGCAACAAAATTGCAATGACAATAAGACAAGTGAATATCCAAAGGTAGTCGGGGAAGTCAATACCATTTTGGTCATTGGTAACGCGCGGTGATGTTGCGAGTTGCAGCTGTCAGGCGAGCCAGTCATTTAAAAGCGATAGGCAATGGTATTTGTTGATCTTCAAGCCGAAACACTTGCATCCGCTGTTTAATCTGCGAGACGCCAAGACCGAGTAGTGAACATTAAACCACCTACATCTAATTATCGACACAGATACCTTTATAGGGCTTGCGGTTTTGGCTTTCTTGGGGAAGGCCACCTTCTGAAGTAGCGGCAATTTCTTGCGCTATTTTTCCGTCCCACCAAGAGTGTAGACAGTTCTTTTTGTAGTTGAAAAGGTTTGTAGTGTCCCCAGGTTGTATTTTCCGGGAGATAAGCTCGCAAGGTTGTCGATTTTTCCGAATATTTCGACATATCTGCGGTGGCAGTAGTTTGTTTACATTCTACCTTCGCTCATCACGAGCAGGCCACCTATTGTCGACATGACGGAGCTGGCTTCTGTAACACCTGTATTTATTAAATGCAAGGATTTGCTGTCACCTGCTAATGGTAAGAAGTTAACTGTGCTTGATATTAATTTTGTAGAGCAGCCGAGGAGACTGCAGGTATTAAGACCATTTCTGGGTGTAAGAAAATCGCTGGGGTCTACCCTTTGTATCCAACGTCAGATCTGGCACGCGCACGGCTCCTGGCGGCGGGCTTTTCTTTGAAAGGAAAAGGGTTTTTCCTGGCCCAACCGACCCCACGAAAGTCTTCGTTGTGAATGGGGTGGAGATAAGCACCAGCAAGTTAATAATCTCCAATCTTCCACTGTCAGTATCTCCAGAAGGAGTCTGTTATAAAACCACCCAAACGACTGGTGAAGTCAGTAACCATTCAGGGTAAATTTACTGCATATTTGTTTTACGCTGAGCGAGAGGAGGTGGAAAGATCAACCCCCACCACGGATACGCCTAAGGAGTCTGACACAGCTGAGAGTCAGAGCACACTCACGGGGACAGATCAAGTAGTGAGCGGTAAGACTAGTAGTAGTGAACCCTCATGCACGCAGGGTGGCACTAGCAGCTTGGGTAGTGTAGTGTGTACTAGGCCCGATCAGATGGTGAAGGATAGCATTCAACAATACTGAGCCTATTAAGTTAAAGGAACAGGGGTAGTTATCTGCTTCACAGCCTAAAAACTCCACGATATTTTTTGATAAATTTTCAACCCCTTACACGTTCCCTTCGCTTCCGAGAACATGCAGCTTGAAAGTCGGGATTTTCACACCGCGCATGCCGCCATAACTGGTCGTCCGGTCAGCGCGAGAATGAAACGTGACGTCATAAAGCGAGAGGCAAGCTAGTAGTTGTGAGAAGAGAATTATCCACATGAAAAAACTTTTCTTGGTGCTAAATATTATGCCATTTTTTCACATTAAGTCTTTAGGTGAAGACTGTGAACAAGTGCCCAGATCCAAAGCCCAGATCTGATCGCAATGCTGTAATCTTAGAAAAGGCAGGATGAATATTTGATAAAAGAAGCATCTGTCTGAGCACTGAGTGATTCGCTTTTTTAATGTATGCATAGCCAATGTATGGTTGTCTGTGCCGTAATGTTTAATGGGCTCTCATTGGTCTATGGTTCTGACATTCTCTATTATTGGCCTGAGGGGCACATAGGTTGTTAAGATGTTGCACAGCAGGATAGGATTTGATTGACAGCTAACTATTGTCTCAGGCAGTGTTTTTTGCGCTTAGGGGCGGTGTTAGTTGCATCACTAGTCATAAATCAGTCAACATGCGTCGAAAACCGGTCAAACAGCTGGCATATCGACGTGAAAATAGTTTGACACTCTAATGTTGGCCACAGATGACCACGGGAATGATTTGGAGAATACTTGTGAAATCTTTGGAAAGTAAGAACAAAGAGAAAAATGACAAGGGCCTTAGCAATTAGCATGGATATGCCATGGTGAGCATAACTACAGTTACAAGATGGGGAGGGGAAGGGAGAGAGAGGGGATAGATGGGTGGGCACAATTAAAGGGGTGAAGCAAAACGTTACATTTACAATGTTTTGGGGAGAGAGAGAGAGAGAGAGAGAGAGAGAGAGAGAGAGAGAGAGAGAGAGAGAGAATCTTTTTTTTTGTTCTTACCCCCTGTTTTTCTCCTAGATTCTTATTCCACCACCCTATTGCTCCTTGCCTTATCCCCCCCTCCCCCCTCCCTCTTTCTCTTCATGCCCACCCAACCTATACTAGGATCTGTCTCATTCCCCTCACTGATAGTGAAGACCAATTAATTGACTGATTCAATTTTTCAGAACTACAAAAGTTTTCACGGGTATTTTATAAAAATGCTCCTGTGGTCATGTCGGACCAAAATAAGGTCAAAATAAATTTCACGTCGATGTGTCCCTTTTTTTTATCTGCTCTTGTAAGCCTTCTTGACTGATTTATGACTAGTGACACAACTAGTGCCACTCCTAAGCACAGAAAATTTGACTGTGGCGGCGTCTAACTTATCTGAAAGTGCTCCTCAAGCAAATAATAATTTTATATTGTCAGAATCTTAGGCCAGTGAGAGCTCACCAAACCACAAAGCAGACAATACAAAGGTAGTGCAAACATTAATAAATAGACTCAAATAGTGGTGACAGATGTTCCTTTTTCTCAAATATTATTTCATCCTTCTTTTCTAAGGTTACAGTACTGCGATCAAAGTAGGACAGTTGTTCACTCAGTTTAACAAAAGATTTTTCTCAACGATAAATGAAAAAAAGGCATAACATTAGAGCCAACGAAAGGTATTGCATGTGGATATTTCTTTTTGCATAATGACTACTAGCTTACCTCTCGCTTTCTGACGTAAAGCATTATTCTCGCGCTGACCGGACGACCATTCAAGGCGGCCCGCAGGGTGTGAAAATCCTGACTTTCAAGCCGCATTTGCTCAGAAGCGCTTGGGCGAAGGAAACGGGTAAGGGGTTGAAATTTTATGAAAAAATACAGTGGATTTTTTAGGCTGTGAAGCAAATAGCTTCCCCTGTCCCTTTATAAGCTTGCAGTTGTGTACGGAGATCCCGATAGTGTAAAAGTGGGTACGGCACCCAATCAGAGTGAGCGGTCACAGCTCACTGACTGCAGTGGTGCAGTAGAGGGTAATAAGGTCAGAGCAGAGGAGGAGGAGTCCCCTATGAATATGACGTGTACTGATATAGTCTCGGAGAAAAAACTACCCAGCGATAATAATATTGCTAAAGCGAGGGAGGGCTTGGTCACTGAGGATTCTGCTAAGGACAGAGGAGAGGAGAAGGGCCAAGGACAGAGTCGCGGTAGAGCCCGCACAAAGAGTCACCACCCAGTCCACCGAGAGACAATATCGCCTACTATTTTTACGTAGGGGATACTGTACACAGATCTCTTTCAAGGAAGAGAGGCGGCGATCTTTCTCACACCCCGTCACCTAAGAAGCGTCATTCCACTAGCTCCAAAACATAAATCTGTAAGAGTGAACTGTGTGACCCCACGGTAACGACTCAGGACCGCCCAACGGACTTTGAACAGCGCTTTGGATGACACAAGCCCTTACATTTGTGACATGCAATGTAAGAGGTTTAAGGACTACAAATAATTTCAAATAAACTTGCACGTATCTTCAATCTTATAAAAAGAAAGAAGACAGACATAAGTTGCTTACAAGAAACGTATATAACACGTGAAGATGAGGATGAATGGTCAAGACAGTGGGCAGGATCTCTATTTAGTACACCAGGGACAAAACATAGTAACGGTCTAATTGTACTGCTAAGCAAAAGCACGGAGAGAGGGGAAAAACTTCACGCGGATGAAAGTATATTGATTGTATTAGGAGTGAACGGTGGAAATAAGTTCCTAATTATTAATGCTTATGCACCATCTGATAATGAACTTAATAAAATTTAATTTTTTAGGCATTTAAATGCTGTCCTTGATGAATATATTAAGCCAAACTTATACGTCATTATTGCAGGCAGTTTTAATACAGGAAGAATAATACAGTTGACATAATTGCTGGGAAATTTCACAATAAGGAAACTGTGGCAGCGTTCAATGAGTTTGTTGCAACCAATGACCTTATACTGTAGAAACATGGAGGGTTTTTAATCCTGAGACTAAAGAATATACATGGAAGCGCAATACTCCTTTAGCAGCTCTTAGACTAGACTGTCTTTGTGGATAGCGACTTCATTTCGAAAGGAAGAGGGTCATGTATTGAGTCATTGCCCATGACCGACCACAAAATAGTAATATTTAAATGTGAAATGGCAAACTTGAAACGAGGACCTTCTTTTTATAAATTTAATAACAAGTTGGTCTATGATCAAACTGTTGTCACAGAAATGAAGACCAGCATTACAAAGTTATCAAATGAACTTACGACAATGAACCCACATGATAAATAAATGGGAAACAATGAAGGTTAAGATAAAGGAAATGGTTATTACAAAGAGCAAACTTAACGCTGGTGAAAAACATAATAATAGAAAGTCTTTGGAACATAAACTTAATGAATTAGAAAGAAATGTAGCCATGACAGACAATACGGAAGAAATACTGCAAGAAATAAGCAAGGTGAAATCAGAATTAGAAATCATCACGTTAACAGAACAGAAAGGGGCAGCAATGAGAGCAAACATAAAATGGATAGTGGAAGGAGAATGAGGAACAGCATACTTCTTAGGTCTTGAAAAAGCCAGAAGACAGCAGAATATAATAGTATAACCAATTTATAAACAGAGAAGGGAGTTATCTACACTCACAGTGTTCAAAAGGAAATACATCAGTAATATTCTAACCTGTATAAAAAAAGGAAACTGAATATTAACGAGAAGGCAAAGCTGTTTCATGAAAATCCATTCATTCCACAAGTAAGTGAAGATGATAATACCAGGCTGGAAGAAGAAATTACAATAGAAGAGGTTGGACAATGTCTTAAGCAGTTAAAGAATAAGTCAGTCCCTGGCACTGATGGTCTAACGACTGAATTTTACAAGATATTCTGGAATGAACTGAAAGATGATCTAGTTAAATGTTACAAGTATAGCCATGAGCAAGGATCACCATCACTTTCCCAACAGATTGAAGTGATCACATTAATACATAGATAATGATAGCCCAAAAAATCTTCTGGAAAACTGGGGACCAGTATCTGTTGCTAATGTGGATTATAAAATAATAGCTCAAGTTCTAGAAGAAAGACTCAAGAAAGTACTTGCCTATTTAATTTCAGAATCTCAGTTAGGATTTATGAAAGGGTGACGAGCAGCAAATCTCCTGAGGCAGGTTGATGATGTCAGAGAGTATACAGAAAGTAAAAGGAAGACAGGGTATCTCTTGGCCATAGACTACAGTAAATGCTTTGACCGAGTTTCTCATGAGTACCTTTTTTACGCTATGTTTAGCTTTGGCTTTAAGGAAACTTTCATAATTGGATCACAACCTTAATGGGGGAGGGAAGAAGTTGTGTAAATAGACAGTTCGCGGCCCGACGGTCTGTAACCAATACAGACGGTTCCACGGAACCACTAGAAAGATGTTGCAAAAGCAGTTCGCGCCCGAACGTCGTGTGTACCGTAACAGCATGTAAGTTAGAGAGCCTACTGGGTGTATAAAGAGAAGACAATCCAGACAATCCAGACCGAGTGCCATGCTGAGCTGACACTTGTGTGCTCCTAAACTACCCCATGCTTTCAGTATAGAGTATACACATAGTTTTGACAAAGTGAGAATGTATGTACAGTGAGAAAAGGAATTCCAGTTACTCTGTTGGGAAATAGATGAACTGTTCCATACATACATATCACAGTCATACTGCAAGCGCATAAAAAACAGTAAACATCATAAAGTCATTGCTAGTTTCACACTGTTCCCTCCAGCTCCAAGGCTGTTCATTTTGAGACTTCTGAACTTCTGATGTTATCAGTGACTATTATCTCATCATCTACAACTGTTCATTTTGTTGCTGAGCATTAATCAAATGTTTGCATTCATTCATTTTCACTCCTTCCTTGTCTTGCTTTTCCGTATATTTTCTATTATCCCATCTTCTGTCACTCCTAGTTTGGTTCTTTTTCATTCTCTCTTTATTTTACCCATTCTACTGACTCCCCTCCCCATTCGGTCCCTACTAACAACACATGGCATGTCCATTCGCCTCTTTGATCCTGATGATCAGCTTCTAGCATTAGTGCCTACAAAAGATTTCAAGAGTATTCAACAAACTATTCCCATGGTCATCTCTCGCCGACAAGGGTGTCGAAAACAGATTTAGCGACAGTGTGTCAAGACTGTGTCACTGGGATATCAAAGCCTGTGGAAAGCCCTAAAAGTGTTTGTCAATTTATGACTTCTTATGCAACTAGCACCGCCCCTAAACGCAGACAACAATGCTCGAGATGATGCTTGACTGCCAATCAAACTCGGTCGTGCTAAAAAGCACTTTAAAAGAAGACTGAACCGTCCTACAGACCGTATTAAATCATACGATACCCTACTATTCCAATAAAACAGTCTTTCAAGTGTCTGTCATAATGATATAACACCTCTGCTGGCCCCAGACAACTCACAGGGTTACATTATCCAAAGTCCGAATTGTTACAACCACTGCGCGCGTGGCGGCCATAAGCTTACGTCAAATACGTTCTCGCCACATGGCCAAGCTGTCTAGCCAGTGCTCTGCGGACGGGAGATAGCATGTTGGTACGAATATTTTAATTCCTCTGTGAACAGTAGATATGCCAAATAAAATCATGCTGAGGCAATAAAAATGCAGAACACTTTTTCTGGTTTACACTATCAAACTTTACATTTGAATTTGGAATGCCAGCACCTTAATTAAAAGCTGAATAATACATTGTCAGGTAGAGGCGTCTGTACCTGTTGGAACATAAGTGACGTCAGCGTTTTTGCCACAGGCTTCTGCTGATCGGGGAAGGGGAATAATTCTAGACGCGAGGGCCAAACCCGGTAACTCTAGCTCTCCTTATTGCGTCATATTACATACGCGCACGGTAACAGAACGATGCTCTTTCTTCGCAAAATTGACTCGGTGGGCACCATAGATAATTTTCAGAGAGAAAAAGTGTTGAAAAACGGAAAATTATTTTTGATGTGCGTGTCCTACTTTAAATCTGATCTGACTTATATATGTTCTGATTTGAGCTCAGGAGCTGTCAGTCGGAGCGAAGAATGACTTTGTAATATGAGTATTATTTACCAGTAAGAATACAACAGGTACAACAGTGTTGAAATGTTGAAGCTACATGTTGAAACTGTGTTGCTGAGGCACTTTGAGGAGCGGTTGTTGGGACTACAGAAAAAATGTCTACTTTCATATTTATTTAATAGGTTGTGGGTTGTTTTTTTTTTCGGGCGGAGGAGGGGGAGGGCAATCAAACAGCCAGCCAACTTTTAAGACTTACTGAAGGAGAATGAATGTGGAAGTGGGTTTAGAAAGAAAAGGGAAAACTTTGCAAGGGGCTGGGGAGTGGAGGTGGGGAGGAAGTGGATGAGGGAAGTAGTTTGAGGAAGTGAAAATGCTTTAGGTTTTGTTGTTGTTGTTGTTGTTGTTCAAAGACGGATATTACAAAAAGCACAACACGAAGATCATTTAAATGTTTCCTCTATCCAAGTCCCTACAAGTTCCTCCTGTAAGAAACAGACCCGTTTTGATCTTCTTTTCAATAAAATAGAAATACATTGTTTACATTCGATCAGCTGAAATCAACGGTCAGTCGGTAAGAACACAATAATGACCACAGGTCTACAGGCACGCATGCATCACGAGGCTAAGATAAAACTGGGTCACACTCGTTAGGGGCCGTCGGACAGCTGGAGACCATGGTCTCAAAAATCTCTCTCTATGACCATAAACTGTGTGTAAAGAATGTAAAATTATGATGAATAGATGCACAAATGGCTGATCAATCATACCATCAAATTTATTCGGCGAAATCATTCGAATTCTTAGTTTAATTAATTGAAAGTATACGCAACTTAACGCGAGGTCTCGATACGGCTAGCCGTTGGTGTAATTCTCCGTAACGCTGGCGAAGCTGCCTCGATACGGGACGTCGGCGCAGGTAACGTTGGGCCGCGAACTGTCTAATAATGGAGGATGGCTTACAGACTTCTTTATGCTGGAGCAAGGGATCAGGCAAGGATGCCCATGCTCACCTTTGATCTACCTCTTAGTACCAGAACTGCTGGCACTTAAGATTAAACAGTGTCAAAACATAAAGGGATCAAATTACCAGAATATTATGAACCAATGAAAATACTACAATAAATATGCTGATGATACAGTCGGCTCCACATGAGTCGACGTCGCGTATCGTTGAAGGAAAGTGCTAATGATAGTTCTTTGATCAGTTTTTGTTTCCATAGCAAGGCACCTTAGACATGTACTGTTTGCTCGTGTCATAGATTGGCGTGTGTAGCATTTTATCCTTTGCAAGTGCTCGTAATGGATGCTTTCAAAACTGGGGAACTTCACTGAACCCATCTTGCCGAAAACAGAGTTTCAAGTCATTCAAAGTTTAGATCTAGCCACTAGACCTAGATCTATCTAGACCAGTCCATAAAGCACCGAAACAAGAAACCACACAGGTGTTAGCCAGCACGCATGACCCCATTCCAAGTTGACAAATGAAAAGAGAAGTCATTCATGGGTCACTGAAGCTGTTGAGAGTGGCAAAAAGCAGAAAGTCGTTACAGAGGAATTCAGCATCGCACCAAACAGCGTGTCCACTATAATGAAGAATAAAGATCGCTACAAACAGCAGTTTTACTCTGGTCAAGTCGATGTAAACAGACAACGAGCCCGACTTGCGGACCACGATGACATAGAATCTCAGCTGCTTAAGTGATTCACGGAGATGAGGGGCAACAATGTACCAATTAGCGGCCCTTTGCTGAAAGCCAAAGCAACAGCGATAGCATCATCCCTGGGAAAAGACTGGGAGTGCAATGAAGGTTGGCTTTCGCGCTTCAAGAAAAGACATAACATCGTGTTTACGGGGGGTGCGCCTTCTGAAAAGGGGGTCTAGGGGTTAAAATATCGAAATTGGGCTTTAGGTATTTTTAGACACTTTGACCTCTTCTGCTATGAGAAAAATAACCTTTGAGGCCAGAGACGTCCGTTTTATGCCCTGAAAGGGCACCTCTAGGTGGTCATCTTAGCCTTGTATAAACGCGCTATCAAAACTTCAAATGCGTTTTTCTCAAAATGTTGTTTTTCTCCACTTTTTTCCCTAAGGCTTTTTTATTTCTAAACCGACTGACTTCAAATTTGGAATATATCTATCCCATAGAATGTGTTTCAATAAAATGCATCCTTTTTTCTAGATTTAATTCACGTTTTTGAAAAAAAGTCGATTATCTGGTGGAAAATTGAGAAAAATACACATCCGTCAACACACATATTTCAAAATTTTTTTACTGACATTGAATGATAAATAAACAAAAAACAAATGCATTTTATTATTTTTATAGAGCTATTTTATAAGTGTACAAAATTTGAAATGATCACATTCGAAACTCTAGGAGCCTTAGGCTTTTGAAAATAGCTCATTTTCAACACACGAAATCCAATATGGCGGCGTTGCCATGGCAACCGTACACAAAACACAAAAAAAATCCACATTTTTCCTCTAATTTGACCATGCTGAATCTGAATTTAAAGCTTAAAAAGTCCCTAGTTCAAGCGTTCACGATTTCACTCCCAGGAGGCGCACCCCCCCTTAAGACTCTATGCGGTGAAAGTTCTTCGGTTGATGAAACCACCCTGGATCAATGGCGGGAAACCGTTTTGAAAAAGAAGCTCGCAGACTACCGGCCATGTGACATTTACAATGCCGACGGGACTGGATTATTTTGGCGCCTCCTCCCTAATATGGACTTTAAAGGCCAGGAGTGTCATGGTGGAAAGACATTCAGTGACCGCATAACAGTCTTGACATGTTCAAACTTGGACGGAAGTTACAAGTTGCCCCTTTTTGCCATTGGAAAATTTAAAACTCCAAGATGCTTCAAAGGACCCAGAACTCTCCCGGTGAACTACGAGTCGAACTCCAAAGCATGGATGACTGCAGATCTTTTCCGTCACTGGGTGAAGGACTTTGACAGAGACATGTACCAACAAAAGAGGAAAGTCTTGTTGGTACTTGATAATTGTACAGCACACCCCAAGATGGAATAACTGAAGGCGGTTGAACTTCTCTTCCTGCCGCCCAATACAACATCGAAGGTTCAGCCTTGTGACATAGGGATCATAGCAAACTTGAAGTGCCATTACAGAGCAGCCTTGCTAAAGAAGATGATTTCCTTCATCGATCAAGGAGCAAAGTTTGAGGACTTCAAGTTGACCCTTCTAGATGCTGTGGTCATACTGAAAAAATCATGTGGGAAGATAGAACCTGCAAGCATCTACAAGTGTTTCAGAAAAGCAGGATTCGTCACAACTCCTGAAGGCAGCAAGACACCTGAAAATGATGACACTGTCAATTCTGATTCGACTGAGCCAATTCTATCTGTCCTGTTCTCAGAGTATGAAATCACAGCAGCTCCATTTTCAAATCTTGCAAGTCTGGATGACGATGCACCGACTGCCCCTCCTACATCAGAGAATGAAGCAAGTGCAGAAGGAAAGTCAGAGCTGCCAGAGCAGGAAGATGATGATCAAGGGAAAGAGATTGCCCCTGTTAATGAGGCCAGTGTTGCTGCATCAATGGAGACATTGACCAAGTACTTCATGCAAAAAGGCATAGCTGACAATGCTCTCGAGAAGATACAGAAGGCTATAGATGCACACAGAATGAAAGCAAAAGAAACAATCATCTTTGAAAGTCTTTTTCAAATCTATGAAGGCCTAGACCAAAATGAAGTGGTATGCCACAAGCTGGAAGGACCCAGGGCGGCGAGCAACCCTTCACTGTCAAACAAAACCACCACCACAAACAACACAACAGAAGTNTAAAAAAAAAATTAAAAACAAATTAAAAAAAAAAAATTTAAAATGTACTAAATCAATAGATCTACATGTACTGTATTAGTAAACCTGGGGTTCGTCGTTTGAAAAACAAGGGGAGTAACTGTATAATAGATGTGTGTTTGGTCAAGTTGCCTCCCATTATATAATTTGACATTATTATCATAATTATCAATGGATGAGTAGATCTTATGGATAAGTCGATGTATTTCTGACTCCCCCAGAGACATCTATTTATCAGCAGTCAACTGTACTACTCTTTTTCTAAATGATCAAATAGATTTCAGAGACGTCTTATCAAAAATAAAACTGTTCTTCTACTTTTCAGGCTTGGTCCTCAATTACTGTAAATCACAGATAATGCCAGTAAGCACAAGTACCAGATTAACCCTTAATACTGAGGGGATTCAGGGGGTCAAGAAAATAAAAATATTAGAAGTAATATTCCAGACTGGTACCTCCACAAGTAAAGTAGAGGACAACTGGCAAAGTGTAATAGAGAAGGTAGACAGATACATAAGACAATGGTCGAAAAGAGATTTATCCATTCAGGGAAAAATATTAATCACTAAAACGTTTCTTATTCACAGTGCATTTATCTAATACAAGGTATTGGGATACCTGATACAGTAATGAATCAGATGAACCGTAAATTCTTCAGCTATATTTGGCGCAAGAAATACGCGAACAAAAATGCGTTTGAAAAAGTAAAAAGGAACATCATGTGTTCGGAAGAAGGAAAAGGGGGTCTAAAAATGATTAACCTACATAATATGCAAGAGATCTTCCTCATTGAGTGGGCAGTGCAACTTTGCAAAGGTGAAAATGTGTTTTGGAAAGTGCTACCATCCTGTTCCTTTAAGGAGATTGATGGGTTAAAAGTATTTAAAGCTAACATTAAATCAAGCAAAGACATCAGCATTGACTGTATCCCCTCTACATTTTGGAGGAGAGTAATCAACTCCTGGACAACACACAGAAACACAAAGCATACAACTAAACCACAAATCAGCAAATATTTATGGCACAACCAAGATTCACAATATGAAAATAAGGTACTCTTTTTTCATCACTGAGCTGCAGCAGGAATAAGATATGTAGAGGATTTGTTAGTAAATGAGGAATTTCCCACTTGGGATCACATACAGATGAGACTCGGTAAGAGAGCACAATTAATATTCGAGTATAACGCTCTGAGAGAAGTATTTTCAAAGTATGCCTTAAAGTTAACAAGTGAGGCTATCTCAAATCATGCTGTCATGTTTAAAGGAATAGACATATTAAGTAAAGTGATAACGGCACGGAATATTCGGACACTCCTCGTCGAGGAAAACTATGAAGCCCCGCACATCAACGCCTTCTGGGAAAATAAACTTGGGGTGCAGATTAATGAGCAGCACTGGACACTGGCCAGGCAAGCAACCACCGAGACTAGACTATGAATCATGCACTGGAAGGTCCTACATAATATATATCTTACAGCTACCTTATAATATAAGCTGAAACTAAGAGACACTGAATTGTGTGCATATTGTAAGGAGAAGGAATACATTGAGCATGTCTTCGTGCTGTGCCACGTTGTCAGACCACTCTGGCAAGAAATTGATTCTATAGTGAATTCTTGGTTAGGGAAAAGCTTGAACATTTCCACGAAAGACGTTTTACTAGGAATCACTGCACACGATTATGACATAAAAGGCCTATGCTTGAAAAGATCAATCATTTGACCTTGATAGCCAAGCTGTGTATTTGTAAATTCAAGTATGGGAAAAAATATGATCTAGTTACTATGTTGCATTTTCAATGCCAGTTAAGGAAACTAAACCTAACATAAGATTAAGTGAGAAGGCGAGTGTGAGAGTGTGAGTGTGAGTGTGAGTGATTTAGCACAATAGCAATAAAAAAAACAACGGCTACGATGAAAGGTGAGCGAAACAGAAAGTACAATGTATCTCCAATTATTGTTTATTATTATATTACTCTTTTGGTTATGTTTACTTCTTTTGAAATGTGATTATTAATTTAATTTTGCTTATTCTGTTTTTCTTTATATATATATTGATTATTATAATTTTGCCGCAGGAGAGTATGAGCTTGCATTCGTCCCCATCAATTGCTGAGACTGACCTGAGGCAATATTGTTCATGTACAGCGTTAAATAGACAAGAGCAGTGAGACCTCCATGGCATGAGTGTGTACACATAATATGAATGAAGGTGTAGGTAATTAATAGTATAACACAGTCATTGTTTATATGCACAATGTTATACATAATAGCCAACACCAGCTACAGACCCTCTGGGCATGAGCTTGTACATACAAGCAGCATGAATAAAGGTGGAAGCGATAAATAATACAGTACTGAGTACACACGCTTGTACAGTTTGCCCGTCGCGTCATGTCTAATGACCTATTTTAAAACAGATCCGTCACGCTAACAAAGCAGAGATCAGTGAGAGTGTCTCTGGTAGCTCCGACCTCGTGTAAGGTCCGATTACATAGTGCACTCTAAGGTATTTGTATAAGTCTGCTCAAGCGGCTTTTATTATTGGCTTTATGCATTTAAGAATATTTTATTTTATCACATGGATCGCATGTATTCATATATATACAGACTATATATATGCGTACCGGATCTATTTATATATATGATTTTATGTTTTGGTTTTGTTTATTTTTTATAATGTATTATCTATCCAATTTATACTTACTTCATTTATTCATATTTCATTTATAAATTTTGCTGAGCACAGTCATGTACATCACTATTACATTCGCAAAACCAATCTGAGCCATTTTAAAAAAAAATAAAAAGAGGGAAAAAAAAACCTTCTATGACCTCATTCACTTTACTCATTTCCTAACGACTGAATGTAGAGCAACATGCTATCAGATTAATAAAGTCTAGATTTTTTGTAAATATGATATGTGATCCATCCGCTGCTTTTATTCGAAAATGAAGATTCTTACTTTATTCATATTCTTCGTTTTTACAACTGATGTCAGAATCATGTCATCGAATGTAGACCTAGTTACGATATAAATACAAACAAAAAAAAAAACGACGGATCGTTTAACTTTCTTCAAGTTCGATAATGGAGGAAATTTAAAATATTAACATATTCTCACTGACATGGCAAATATGCCGTTTTCGTGAAATGATGAGAAATGGTTCATTGTTTTATATATTTCAACTATAGACTAATGCGAAGAGTTGGATCCCTGTCCACTCTATTGTTTTTTTCTTTCCCCAAGCACTGAAAATTCTGAAATTCTGCAAGACAAAAATATCGACACAGTAGATGTGCCTGAGTATGATTTCCTGGAGAAAGGTCTCCACATAGCTGTCTAATTTAATCCACAGACTCGTCCTCTCTCCACAGATAAGGGATATTCCCATCGCCCTCCACAGTCATCGTTTTCCAAGATGCGTTTCAGTGCGTTTGGTAACCTACCACTTCTAGCTCTTGGTCTATCTCGCTAAATCAAAGGAACTATAGATACTGATAAACCATTTGTTATCAGACAAGACAGCAATTTCTCCACTTAATGTGGAATAGAAACAAAAACATTATGAGACAAGATAATGATGAATGATATTATGGTTGAAGACATAAGACACTTCTATTCAAGTGTACAGTAATAGGTAATTCCCTGCACCACAGGAGGTGCTCTTTACCACATGGAGTACCTCCCAATAAGGTTAATTGCAGAAATTGAAAATCACGTTGCACTTTGAGCAGACATTGGACACACTCCATAATGGGGCATGGGCTACCAGCTGTTAAGCTAATTCACTTAGACAGGAAGTGCATTGGATCTTCTGGGTACAGTGAAGTGGTTTCACCCGGGGAATCCTTAGCTTCTATGATCCATTCACTCTAGATCTTGGCTAGAGTCTGTGATTATGTGTGCAATATTGATATGTTTTAGATGGCCCTTCGTAGCAAGCTCGTTACACAAACGTCAATTTGTAAGTAGATAACGACCTCGGCATAGAACAATTTGTATAAACGTCATATTTGATTTCCACACTATTTTATGCTTATAAATTTTAGATGACAGGCATCTGAGAGTGCCACGGCAGTGAAGTCGGAAAGGCGTGGCTGTTTCCGGTCACCAATAGGTGAATGTCCAGTCTGTTCAAATAATGTGGGCGGAACGCCTCACTCTTCATGTTTGTTTGTTTGTTTGTTTGTTAAAAATGCACAGGTCTCGTGTTGGGGCCCGTCATGTTCAGTTCCGTAAAAGAAGGACAATTAACCCCTCTTAAAACAAACGGCTTTGACATCTTTTAGCTGTGGTTTTGGGCCACTTACTTTCCATAATAATGATTATCGGATTAGCTATGAAGTGAGTAAAAAAAAAAAGCTATGAAGTGAGTACCTTTACTGTTGGTGAAACCCAACAGAATTCCCCGGCAATTTCAAAATACCTGGGTTGATAATGCATTTTTTTATCCTTCAAAAACTATTGGAATTAAATCTCTTCACACTACCAAGGCAAACAAGCGTAAGTCGAGCTGTAACTCCATGATCTTGACACAGGACAGCGCAAGAAGAATGTATGTCCGTCAGAAACGTGGAGTTACACTGTTCTGCCTCGGGCGAAGGAATTTATATTTGTTCTGTCGTTGCAATATGTAAAAATCGTTGGAGTTGCATTGTTTCTCTGAATTTTTTCTCCAAAACGGTGAAGAATTTGAGTTAAGAGGGGGGGATGNGTGCGCCTCCTGGGAGTGAAATCGTGAATGTTTGAACTAGGGGCTTTTTAAGCTTTAAATTCAGATTCAGCATGGTCAAATTAGAGGGAAATGTGGATTTTTGTCTTGTTTTGTGTACGGTTGCCATGGCAAGGCCGCCATATTGGATTTTGTGTGTTGAAAATGAGCTATTTTCAAAAGCCTAAGGCTCCTAGAGTTTTGAATGTGATCATTTCAAATTTTGTACACTTATAAAATAGCTCTATAAAAATAATAAAATGCATTTGTTTTTTTGTTTACGTTACATACAATGTCAGTAAAAAAAAATTGAAATATGTGTGTTAACGGTTGTATATTTTTCTCAATTTTCCACCAGATAATCGACATTTTTTTTCAAAAACGTGAATTAAATCTAGAAAAAAGGATGCATTTTATTAAACACATTCTATGGGATAGATATATTCCAAATTTAAAGTCAGTCGGTATAAAAATAAAAAAAGCCTTAGGGAAAAAAGTGGAGAAAAACAACATTTTGAGAAAAACGCATTTGAAGTTTTGATAGCACGTTTTTACAAGGCTAAGATGACCATCTAGAGGTGCCCTTTCAGGGCATAAAACGGATGTTTCTGGCCTCAAAGGTTATTTTTCTCATAGCAGAAGAGGTCAAAGTGTCTAAAAATACCAAAAGCCCAATTTCGATATTTTAACGGCCCCCTTTTCAGAAGGCGCACCCCCCCCCCCCCCCCCCCNCCCCCCTTAAGCGCTTTCATTTAAAAACACAAAATGCATTTATCTCAATTTTCATGAAAACTGGAGTTACATTGTTTTGACTATGGACTGCAGATCTGTATCCTTGCTTCATTTCTGTGAGAGAAAAGAATGAATATTTTCTGTATCTTGTATATCTTGCTTCATTGTTACCCGCCTGCCTGCCTGCCTGTCTGCTTTCCTGCGAGCTCGTCTGTTTGCCTGCCTGGTTACCTATTTGCTTCTATTATGCCTAGATCTATGGCAATGAATATGGCTAGAGAGGAAGGGTTTACGAGACTTTATTGCGTAGCAGCTGGCCTTGTCAAACACATTTTCACTATACAGGTATCATCATAAGCATCTGTCTGGTCTGTCAACCTATGTAGACTGGAAAGAAGTGGAAAGTCAGTGCTGTAGTCGACGCAGTACAGTGACGTCTATATTAAGGTCGTACTCGGAGAGCGAGACAAAAGAAGATCTTCAAGATTCCCCTGTTTATCTAGAACAATAGAACAGCCTTGGTGGCTGGTACTGTAGTTCGTTTTGTGAATTGCTTGTGATTGCACTGAATGTTGTCTGCTTTATTTTGTAAATTTAGTCCATGAAACTAAAATAAGATTAAAGATAAAAAGAGAATCATAAGTCTGAGGGTTCCACCTACGGGCAGAGATTAGACTAATCAGAATTGACTGGCTGGTTTACAGTTAGGGAACGAGCGGTAAAGGGCAGGCCAGTATAAATACTTTTTCCACCAAAAGGCTCTCACCGCTATTGAACAAACAATGGGACAAGCCATCTTCTTTGTTGTTATTTTTGTGGTGATGTTCAGCGACTTTTTACATTAAGGTCAGCCTATTAATGTGATGTAAATAACAGAAGAGGACTTCACTTGTTATCCTAATATGCTCTACCGATTTTCCAACTTAACTTTTGTTTGAAACTCGAAAAATGAATTTGCTGACAGCACGGTCGATCCCCGGTCTAACTGATTTCATACGGCCATTACATCTAATAAATTTGTGGGCATGGAATCATGAAATACTATAAACATGTTAAAGCACGCAGAAAAAAAGGCATTCGCTGTCAGGATCTTTAGTTGGCCTAATGTTTACCACATATGTTTAGACTAGATACATAATAAGCATCATATATTGCCATCGAATATCAATTTTATTATGAAGCACACGGACCGTGTAGATATAAATCAATAATTAATTTCACTAAAGAAACTTGAGCAACCAAATGCACATTCTGATCTCTCATTCTAATATGAGCCACAAGAAAGGACACATGACACAGAAGGTTTTGTCGCGAACGTGCAAATCAAATAAAAGAAATCATGAAGGTATTCAGAAATGAGTGAACAAGCTTCGATGACCTGAGATTGTGATGCATGGATTGAGATGCCTTTGCATACAGATTTCGTGTCAAAATAATCACTCACTCACTCACTCACTCACTCACTCACTCACTCACTCACTCACTCACTCACTCACTCACTCACTCACTCACTCACTCACTCACTCGCTCGCTCACTCGCTCGCTCACTCGCTCGCTCACTCACTCGCTCACTCACTCGCTCACTCACTCGCTCACTCGCTAGCTCGCTCGCTCGCTCACTCACTCGCTCACTCTCTCTCTCACATACACACACACACACACACACACACACACACACACACACACACACACACACAAACAAACAAATTCTCTCGGTAAAATGAAAGTATAGACTTTATCCCATGAGCCTAGAGCGCGAAATTTGTGACTCACCTAGCTCGTTAATAGTCGTTCCCTGTAGTGGCCAGTTAATTAGCGTATGGCGTTAACTACAGTGAACACCACTAATGTTTTGGAGTTTCCCGTGATTACCGCAGTGCGTTAACAAACGTAAGATTTATGCATACGGCCACAGTGGTGGTGTATAATCCATGAGTAAACGTATTGCGTTAACTGCGGTGAACACTACTAATGTTTTGGGAATTTTCTGTTGTTACCGCATTTCGTTTACTAACGTAAGGATTATGCATACAACTGCAGACCTAAAGTATTATCATGCGCAAGTCGAGACTAGGCTGTATCCTATTGCTAGGTGGTGCCAAAACTAAGCCATGGACACTTTTTAAACGGGGTAGTAACACAGAGTGCCCGTCTTGTTATTTGTAATCTTTGGAAGGAGTTTACTTCTTGTTGTTGTTGGGGGTGGTGGTGGTGGTAATGTGTGTGTGTGTGTGTGTGTGTGTGTGTGTGTGTGTGTGTGTGTGTGTGTGTGTGTGTGTGTGTGTGTGTGTGTGTGTG
>JAWQUT010000167.1:1358175-1373087 GCA_033807755.1 Ellobium chinense
TGTCTGTCTGTCAGTCTGTCTGTCTGTCTGTCTGTCTGTCTGTGTTGGTAGGTTACTCTCCCCTCCCATTTCCCCTCCCACAATACTGTTTTCTTTGTGCCCTTCTAGTTTTCTTCGATTTATTACCCCACAACACAGTCAGTTATGCATGTTTTTGCAAGGGAACATTACTTTATGTCTTCTGTCTCTTGTCTCACTCTCTATAGGCGATCATATTGTTATTGAAACATTTAGGCATACAGGTAGAGCATGCGAAAGGACGAGACGAGGAACTAAGGTCTCCATCACAAGGTGACACTCGGTCATAAAAGAACGCTTCCGTTTCGTCCGACCGTAACAACGTTCGTTTGGTTGTGTAGAATTGAGCATATTATTATACTGACACGTCGTATTTTGTGTGTGTTTTCTATACTCCTCTGTCATTGACACAACACGACTATCCTTCCCGGCATGTTGCATTGTATACCTTGTGGTCACTTAGTCAGTCTATCTCCCTGTCGTTCACCATTTCGCCCGTATGTCTGGACTTCTTTTCATTGTGTTTGACTGTTAGCTTGAACAGTCAGTTCTTTCCTGATTTCTCTTATAAAACCTTAAAAAATAGACATATCATACTCTGCACTAGTCTAACAAGCTCAGCCTACACGACTTAATCCAGACCATGCCCAAAATATGCCAGCCTAGAGATCATGTGATAACGTTATTTCGAGCTTTGAAATTGCTCAAGACGAGGGAAGCATAGTCTATAGCAAGACTACATCTGCCAGACCAGGAATGCAGATGTCGAATCTCTTAAGAGAGCGACGGCAGCACTATCTTTGCGCAGGGTAGCGGTAGCCGCAATAACCTCAACAGCTGGTCTTGATACACGTTTTCCTGTGCTTTCACACGGTATTGATGGGGTGAAGGGGACGAGGAAACGCTACATTGTATATACTCGAGAAAAAAAGTAAGTTTGCATCGCTAAACTGAGCACCGTAAGGATGTTCTTGGTCTAGCTCAGGTAACACCTGACACACAGATTGAGTATTTCTGAAGGAACAAAAAAGGCTGTTTGAATTCACTGCAAAAGTATTGAAATAAACACCCCCTCTAGGAATGAAAATTTAATGTTCAATTCATTCCCGGCTATGTCTTGTTATCACTACTCAATAATGCTATCTTATGGAGCCAAGGAGACATTGATTCGTTCATAAGTAATATTATTACAGTCTTTTTGCAGCGTTTGGACTAAAAATCGTTGGTGTTTTTGACGAGGAATGTGTCCCCTCAGTAGTTAAAGCTCCAGTTCGTCCTATTTTATGAAATCGATAAGAAGCAGGTGCGGAAGATAAATGGTCATTTGGTAAAACCCTGATGTTTTTTTAAAGCGATCGTTGAGCATAATGTGTCACGTTATATGGACGAGCACAGGACTCATCACGTGCTGTTTGTCTAAGACCAATGAGCTTGTCGATGGCGGGCTATCAGCACTGGTCTTACCGCAGGATTGTGAATTCCAGAATTGCTTCTGTCTTTGTTGTCCTGCCTGATAAGCATATCTACCTAAATTGTTTGTGGCAGTCTACGTTGCACCGAGAAACTGCATGAAGGAGTCCACCACTATTAGGACGCATTGTAGTTGATCTTCTTTGGCTGTAACAAGCCTGAAGCATGAAATTATGTTCCTGTAAGCAATAAAATGTTAAAAAGCCGTTTAATACTGTCTGTCCAATATCCCGAATACTACTCCGCCATGTTGTTGGCTAATTTTGGAGCTAAAAACATGTTGCAGTGTAAATTTCAAGACCCCCTCTCTTCAACTATTAAGTTTCCAGATAGTAATAAGAATTACACACTTGCCTTTCTTTCGTCTGTGTTCGATTTGCCCATTTTGGACGAGTTAACGTACACGCAGAGTGGGCGCTGCTTGGAGACCACTTGGACGCTGCTTGGAGGCCCCAAAAGGGGCGAGCAAGGGGAGAGGCGAGCATGCGGCCTGGAGGAGACAGAGCGGAAGCCACTCTTGGGCCGCTCCCCTGATCCGAGCAAGATGGACGAAGAAGGAATCCTTCAATTAATGATTTTGTATTGGTTACGAAAACGAAGGTTAAACAGACGCCGTTACTGGGTGCACACAATTTACCCGTGCCGTTCTACGTATGGTATTCCATCATTTAATGGAACAAGTATTTTCTGATGATGAAAAATGTTTCTCATACATAAGGATGAAATCATCTACTTTTAAGCTACTCCTTGACAAATACCTACAAAAAAGAATCACCAACTTTCGAAAACCATTGTCACCAGAGGAACGCCTGGTCATCACGTTAAGGTAATGCATGAATGAATAAATGTGTTTATACCCGGTCCACCTTTTAAGGCGACCTCTGGGTTACATCAGAGTTGTTTCAATTAATATAGGATCAATCAAAAAGTGTTGAAAACATGGTTAAAATATATTATGTACATAAATAGTTACATTGGTTTTCAAAATATTTTTATATAATGACATACTCTTTTGTAGATTGTGTGGTTAAGAAAATTTTTACTAAAGAAAAGCATGCGACAGAAGAAACAAAAACAATAAATACGATTCAGATGAAAAGCAACACATTTTTTAAAAATATAAAAATCGATAATTGTTTATTAACATTAAGTAAATGCATAATTACGAAACTTTTGAAAGGAGAATTTCAACAAAAACCTTGCACTGTACTATTTTAACCAAATAAGTAGTTTTCAATCATTTCAATAATAAATAAAGATAAAACAAAGAATTATAAAACTCAATTCAACTTAGTTAAATAATTTTCCCATCTTGGAAAACAATTCAATAAAATGTGGATCTATGCACACAATTATTTATTGCAAATTAGATTAGGCTAATGATTATGAAAATGTTTATATAATGTAATTGAACAACAGTTAAAAGCTTGATACACAATACTGCTCCTAAATAATTATGTGCAAGAAATTAGCCTAATAATGCTTTATTTTAACCACCTAAAGAACAGAAAACCCTTGTATTTTATACTTTTGGTATTGTGCTGCACTGTATTGATGATACACTTGTCTTGTGTATACTTTCTATAAACAGAGAAGTATTTTCCAAGTTTTTCAAAATATAAAAGACGAGAACAAAGACTGAATTTTAATTCAAGAGCGGTAAACAATTTGTTTACGATCTTGAAAGCTATTTAATGAAATATTATGCACTTAGATATAACTATTCATTGAAATTGGTAAAGTGATTATTATTAATTGAACAACAGTTTTAAAGATTGACACATAATACACATGTACTGCTTCTTTATAATTATGTTCAACAAATCAGCCTTTCCACAGAATAATGCTTTATTATAACCACATAACAAAAATAGAAGCTCGTAGTTAATACTTTTGGTATTGTGAATGTTATGCACTGTATTGGTGATACTCTTCTCTTGAATCATTTGCAGACATGCGGTTGGCCTGTGGCGTTTTGGGGCGTGAAAGGGGCGAGAAATTTAGTGCAGCACTAAACTACTACGCTGCGTTTTTTGGGGCCTCCATGGTGCCTCTGTGGTGAGAGGGAGTGGCTAGCAAGGGGCTTCCACTCCGTCTTACGCAACGCATATATATCTTGTTGTCTTAATTTTGGTCGCTGCAAAATGGTGCGAGCAAGGGGCGGCCAAGTGCAAGTGGCCTCCAACCAAGCAGACCCCACTCAGCGTGAGCCCGTATATATAGACTATATTCAAGGAGAAAAGTAAGTGCGCATCATAAAAAAGAGTACTGTGCATGTGTTCCTGGGTGAACTCAAATAAAACGTGTTTGAGTATTGTACATTTACTCATGCAATTGCAGTTGAACCGCAGGGGCGTAGTGCGGGGGTCAAAACCAGGTAGTCAAATTTGCACATTGATTAGGGTCACTCTACATTTACATTGAGGGGAGGTAAGGTAACATGCTTGAAACAGAGAAACACAGTATTATAAAGCACGATTTGCTTTACTACCTAAAGCAGGACAACAACAACAACAACAACAACAACAACAACAATAACATCAACAACAACAACAAATTCAGCGACTTTTTGTTTACTCTTTGTAGATAAGATTGATGCCTTTTTCCTTCGCGTGGTAAAATGATCAAGGATGGTGCCATAAAAGGAAAAGAGAATTTTAATGACACTGTTTCGATCAACTTTGCTTGCATAAATAACATTACGTTTCTTGTTCGTGTTTGGTTCATAGTTGAACGTGTGGAGCCTTTTAGTCGTTGTAAGATATTAATCGAGCGCTCAGCGCAGGCAAACGTTGGCTGCTTCCGAAACAGTTATTAGCCACGTTTACTGAGGGGCTTAACTAAATACATGCCGTCGAAAACACAACATTTCAAATTATGTAGGGTTTAGACATAGACTAGATCCAAATCTAGATCTACATTAAAAATTTGATCTAAATTACGATCTAGCCTCTGTTTGAAGCACCGAGACAACACTGAAGCATTAGCTTACAATAACACGCCTGACCCCATTCGAAGTAGGCGAATGGATGAGGGGAAATCACTCATCTCACGTTTTTCATTGCCCTTTTGTATTCTGTAGTCATTTAGATTTTTGCCTACAGGCATGGAAATTTTAACATTGCTGGCGGGCACAACTGGGGCTCAGTCTGGGTGGGAATGCTGATTTTTGCGCCTAATACAGTAGAAGAGGAACTGCATGCGAGTTCAACAACAACAACGTAGTCAAAATCCAAAATGATCACTAGACTGGCTAAGCAGCCGAGTTGCGCTTGGGGCTCAGTCAGGGTGCAAGTGTCAATGTCATTCTTTTGACATAGTAGAGTACTCGAAGCGCGGCTTGAGGGGTTGGCCTTTATAGTGAAACATTTCAAGTGGCTTGCGCAGGTCTTTTTTTATTTTTTCTTAGTCTACTGTTAAATGCTAATTCAAAAAGGGCGATGAGAGCTGGCATTTCTTATTTCATTACTATTGTGGTAGTCATCTGTTCTTTTTAAGAACTGTGTGAAGCATTCTTTTCCAAGCGGTAGTCATTGACTATTTGACTACCATTACGCTACGCCCCTGTTGAACCGGATTAATAATGGGGGAGATCAACACAAGCAAAGACCAAAATTGGCAAAACGAGAGCGCAGATATAAAAAAGACAAATGTGTAACTAAAATATCAGTATCCAAAAACTTAATCGTTGAAGAAGTCTTCAAATTCACATTCAAACACACTTTTTACACCGCCAAGATTGAGTCAGCAACATGGTGGAGTAACAATCAGGATAATAGCTGCTGGATCGACGGCCTGAATGGTAATTCAATAATTCATGTTCACAGGAGCAGAACTTCCTGCCCTAAAACCCTCTACAGCCAAAGTGGATCAGTTACATATCGAACCAATGGTAGCCGACCACGAATTACCACCCCTGCACAACATCACTATGTCCGTCCATGCACTTCCAAAATATGTTTTTCGGGGGAAAGTGGACTGTCACGAATAATTCAGGTAAGACATTTATCAGACAGGATAACACAGTAAAAACCGAGAGAAGCAAAGATGCAGTAGACCAGTAATGACACTCGGCATCGACAGCTCATTGGTCCTAGACAAGCACACATGACATGACACGTTTCCCTAGGGATCGCTTTCAAGAACAACCGAGTTTTACCAAATAACCGTCTGTTTTCTCAGATCTGTTTCACATCCAGTTCATTAAATGGGAAGAACTGGAGCGAAAACTAGGTGAGACAAATTTCTCCTCAAACAACCAACAATTTTAGCCCAACTTCTGTAAGAAGGCTGGAGTAACATTCCTCATAAACAAATCAGTACCTCACTGGCTTCATGAGATAGCGCTATCGAGCAGTGACATGATTATCAATATCTTACCTCAGAGGCTGAGCTCGATTAAACTACTATCCAGGTCATTTAAGCGGGGTTGACCTATAAGCTCACGTGAAATACCTTCTACCCGCACAGCCAAGCTAGCCAGTGCTCTGCGGATGGGTGATACAGTTTTCTGTATGAATCGTTTAATTCAGCAGTAAACGGCAGCTGTGTCAAACAAAATCATGCTGAGGCAAGAACACCTTACCTGGCTTACACGGTCAAACTTTCTTTTCAATTTGGATGACCAAAATCTTAATTAAAAGCCGAATAATACATTGTAAGACAGGGGTGTCGGAAGTTGCTGGAACTTCAGTGACGTCATTATTTTTGCCATACGCCCCTGCTGTTCGGGAAAGGTGAGTAACTCTAGACGCAAGGGCAAACCCCAGTCACCCCAGCTATTTTTATTGTGTCATATTCCAGACGCATGCTCTTTCTTCGCCGATTGTCTAGGTATGCATCAAAAAAAAATGTACTGGGAAACAGAAAATTACTATTTTACGTGCGTGTCCACTTTTAAGAAATAACAACTGGCCTTTGCAGGAGTTGCCACGGGGACGACGCTTTGGGGCCGCTAGCCCGAATCCCCCAAAGAGCGGTGTCTGCGGGGTGAGGAAGGCTACGACCAGTGTCCGAACCGGGGGGCTTGGCTGATGGCAAGGCCTAGCCCAAGATCTCCACACATACCTCCACGAGGTGGCAACTGGAAACGATCAGCGCCCCTGGTAATGTTACCGGACGTGATCGGCAAAATGTGATGGGGCTCTATGCCACAGACACAGGCCAACGGGCCCTCGGGGCAACGTGTCTAGGTTCTCGCAGGTGGCCGAAGGGTCTTGCTTGACCGATCTGCGGTCGGAATATGAGTCAGCCGTCTCGCCATCATAGGCGGGGGGGACATAGGGACAACGACACAGTTGAGGCATGTGTTTCGAGCGCTTAGGGCTACACATGCCCGACGGCGTAACGACCGTGCCAGTCATTGATGGGGCCACGCAGGGGAGCCGTGGACCATCGCACTCTTTCCTATCCGGTGGGCGAGCTCTACCCCAGGTGGTCCGACTGCCATAGACAGGAGGACCGCCGTCTCTCAAAGGGTATCTCGCAACAGTCCCACGCAAGCTGAGTGCCCAGCGGTAGAGTGGCCAGGACCCGGAGGCGGGGGTGAGCTGAAGGGACCCCAGTCTGGGCTGCCCTGGGGATACGGAATAGGGTGGGTGTTCATCTTAGTGAGCATTCGCTAACCCCGCTCGCTTGCAACAGCAAACCGGTCCGGGATCTTTATCTTTTTTCTTTACCCAATGGACCGATCGAGTCACAACTACCGCACGCAGGCCCTATACCATGGTAACGAATACTTCTGGTGTTCGCGTGGCACTAGCAAGTACGTCATGAGTCCCTTTATAATTTCAGCTTTGTGATTGTGCTCGCTCGCAGCCTTAGACCCTTCGGAGAACGGGGGCAGTCCGCAGAGCCACCGATTCTTAGGGCGGGTGGCCCTCCATCCCACTTCCCCTCGAACGCAGACTACCCCCGTGGAGTGGCGAGTCGGGGTAGCCAGCTAGGACCTCATTGCACCCAGAGGCCCGAAAGTAGGCCCAGTCATTGGCCTGCCGGCACGGTGATCCTAAGCGGGAATAAGCTACGACTCCACACCCCCATTTCAATTCTGTCCGGAGGTTACCACCCGTCCGGCCCCATAGGAGTTCATAAAAAGCCTCTTTGCAACTCTCGGGCTTCCCCCCCTGTGTTCTTTGGGGGGGCGACTTGGCGAACTCGGTGGGCGTGGAATTGACCACACGAAATGATCAGTCACCCGGCCTTTGCAGGATATTTGGGACGCCCATCGTAAACGTGTATTTCATAAAATATTTCAACATTAATCACTTTGGAAACCGATTTTTGCTAACAAAGTAAATTCACGGATATGATCCACACCCAATATGCACATTTAGCGCTGTGCCAATTTTCGTAACTTTAACGAAAAGTGCAGAATTCGGTATTTCTTAGGCCTTAGCAGCTGTACTAAGCTGTTGGAGGCTAAGAAATGATTCATAAATGTGTATATGTGTGTGTGTGTGTGTGTGTGTGTGCGTGTGTGTGTGTGTGTGTGTGTGTGTGTGTGTGTGTGTGTGTGTGTGCGCGCGCGCCCGCGTGCGTGCTTGAGTGAGCATGTGCGTGCGTGTGCATTTCTGTCATCTGTCAATCATGTTTTTTCCGTTTCTTGTGCTGCTTAGTTTGTACAGTACAGTATTTAGTTGCTCATTGTGGAATATGTGTGTTTCACTTCTAGGTTGTTTTTTTTTAAAGATTAATAAAGTGTACTTTATCTCATCTTGCCAGTATTCTCCTCTCCAGCTGACCCCATGGTCCTGAATGAAGACTCGATATAGGATAGCATCGGAAATAGCTGGCTACTAACTGGCGCAAATATCGTTCAGAATGTCATTTAACCATATAGGCAGCATTGTGTCGTAAATGATGCGATATGTATTCAGCACAATATTTCAACCAACTTGAATGTAAATTCATTACTGATACAAGAGGGATGCTATGGAGCTGAAACAAAAACGAGAAGATGCAGAGAGGCTTCAGCGGTGGCATTAAAAGAACGTAACAAGTATAACCATCATTATCAGTAGCAGCAACGATAAGGCAATGGATGAGAGAGAAAGTCACTCTTACTACTGTTCGTCAAATAACAAGAACCTTGTTGTCTCTCCGTCAAAACAACGAAATATTTCCTCAGGGAAATCTATTCGAAGGACTCCCAGTCAGCTCATAACAAGAGACCAAAGAAAGAAAAACCGAAGGAACTTTCTTACTGGTAATGACTGATTATTTTTAATTGTATATATTTGTTCTCCAGGTCACGATATTATTGCGCTGCAATCGAACAACAGCAAAACATAAATATCTCCAGTATAGCGATATGTTTTCCCTATAGAGATGAAGACTAGAATACTTTCATAAGCCTTGCTTAGGACCCCAATACTATTATAACACCGTGACCAAAAAGATTAATCTGAGAATGTCATGAACATAACGATCAATATTTAGCATTTATGTCACACCTTCCCTCTGGCCCCGACAGGAAGCCTATTTGTCGACACAACATGGCCATTTTGCTAGTTGGAAATACTCTTACCTCAAGTCTATCGTGTAATAAGGCTATGAATCATGGCAGCTGTATATCCAACTCACTATGTCCATGACCACTCACACCCATTATTATACTCACCCGAATTGTGCTCCGTACACTGTGCTCCGTCTGGTCTTCCAAAGCCTGGAAGATAAATCCTCCCATTATGGTGTATGCAACTACCAGAGAACAAAGACCAATGTGAGAGAACAAGAATGCAATGAATTTTTTGCAGTACTGAACACATTTCCTTCGCCTCTCCCTCATGGTACTCTCTCTTCTTTGACGCATTCGACGTGTAGAGGAAGGTAAAAGAGGTGGCAAAGGTTCCTCGCTCTGCATGGGCTCACTGGGCAGAGGTTCGAATCTCAACTGCTTCTTCGTGTAATCCAGCGAGAACTCGGGTTCGAAGACGTTGTCGTCAATTATATCCGTTTCCTTGCTGACTTCCAACTTGCTGAGGTTGAGCTCATTTTCAATAGTGATAAAAGTATCACTGGGAACCTCACTTTCGATCAACTCATTTTCAGGAGTAACAGCTAAAGCCTTCTCATTTCTCTTCTTCTCTCTGAATTTGGCCAAACGGTTTTTAAGGAGGATGATGGCAGTCAGTGAAAGTTTTTTAGGCTTCTGCAACTCGGTGTCCTCTGTGTTTTTAGCAATATCCTGCTTCTGGCTGGAACCTGGCAAAATAGGGTCAGGACTGATGAGATCTCTTGTTTTCGTTTGCCATTTTGTCAATTTTTGCTCTGGTGAATGTCCTGCAGATTGAGTCGACAGAGATAGAGTCTTCTCTTGTTCTTTTTTAAAATATGTATCACCTGTTGACGCCAGGCGGATGTCCCCCAATGAGGAACGATGATAAGCCTCCTTGTTCTTTTCTGTATCTGATGGTAAATACGTATCGCTGACTGCACTATCTCTTCGTTTCCGTCTTTTTGAGAAACTGTAGGATTTTTTCTTGATTTTGGTTGTCTTTTTTTTAAATAATGAATTAATTAGCCAAGTCGATGTTTGACACTCTCTGTCCACCATAATTTTGAATTTGGTCTCGTCCACAGTTTTCAGCGAGTACTCCGTCACAGGCGATTTAACCATTGTTTGTTCTTTATTCGCAACCTTTTTCTCAGGTTTAGATTTTGAATCATCACTTTTCTTTCCACTCCTTTTCTTTTCAGTCTCTTTCTTTTTTTCCTCTTCCCGTGTCTTCTCGTCTTTTTTCTCGTGGTTCTTTTTCTCATCTATTTTCTGTTCATCTTCCTCTGTGCCTTTTCTTTTGAACGACCTCCTTAACGCTGATTTCGGATCTTTGGCTTTTTTGCTGTCTCTTTTAGTACCTGCCATTAAATGCCTCTTCCAGTTTGCTTTGGACTGCTCCTGGAGATAATCAGTCAGTGAATATAAACCAGAAGATGGGACTCCATGCATGCCAATTTCAAGCCCATGAATTAAAGGAAAGTTTGCTATATGTTTTCGATCGGTTTCTGAAGCGCCTTTTGCTATATCAGCTATCGGTGAACATTTTGTTCTGGGTTCTGATTTTGCTCTGATTTCAGGTCGTGTATTTATGTCAGTATCTTCAGTCTTGATCACTTCAGACACCGGTATAAAAGTGTCACACGTGGTAAAAGCGGTAATATTTGAAGATGATGCAGCTTTCGAAGATGTAGCAAGTTCTCTTGTAGGAACATGAATGGGGTCGTCTTTGAACATCATTTCCGGACGTTCCTCGGTAGATATAGGAGTATGATGCCTCTCTCCAATAGGTGACTTTAGTATGCCTTTCCTTGGGACCTTGGGTGAAAACTTCATCTTTTTTAAGGGATTAGGCGAAACCTTTTCTTCCATTTTGATTAGGGGCTGAGACAATAACCCAATCTTTCCTAAGCCACAATCGCCGTCTGTATGGGTCGGAGCAAACTGAGATTCTGTGGGAGGTATGCACGTATGGACAAAAGAAGGCGAGCTGTCGTTTGGAATGGCGGGTTTATAGGAAGTGAGAACATTGGATGCACCAGAAATACCATGTGTACTCTCCGAAGCAACAGGAAATTTACGGCTCTTTGACGGGGAAAATGTCCTTCTGTACTTTTGTTGGGCCATCGTGCCCATTACTGGAACTGCTTTTTTATCCCCGCTTTCTGGTCTAGCCTTGTCACCATTCAGTATGCTAGTCCCGTCTAAATTGGTCAATGTTGCGGTGCTGGCTGCTGATAAGCGTTCTTCATCAGACTTGACCCTCTTTCTTCCAAGGCTCGAAAAAGTGGCAACAGCTTCTTCGGAGCCACCATGCAATTTTTTCTTGCGAGCAGTGGTATCGCTTATAGATGGCCCCTGTCTGAAAAACCGCCGTGGAGAATTGTAACGGCTGTCGACATCACTCTTTGAGCGGCGAACACCTCTAGGTATATATTTCGATCCAACTTCCAGTTTCTCTTTATTAGTGCTTAATGTTAACTGCGAATCACTTTCCACATCTCCGTTGATAGGGAGACAGTGCAGTTGTCTCTTGTTCCATGTATTTAGATCTAACTCAGAGAACACCCCCTTTTCGGTCTGCTCTTGTGTTGTTTCAAGTAGTTTTTTGAGCACATTAGGGCTTACTGTGCGCCTTCGGCGTTCCAGCTTGGTCTGCGCCGAAACTTCGACTTCTTCTGGAGGTGTTGAGAATTTTGTCTCCTCATCGGCAGAGTCATCGCTCTCGCTATCCATGTATCCCTGATCTGATGATCGGAAAGAGGAAGCCATGGAGTTGACCTGAGGGCTGGAAGATACGGAGCTGGACTCCGCTGCTACCACTTTGCCCTCAAACTTCGTCCACCCTGCTGGATTTCCAGAATCTGTAAATATTTTAAGTTCTTCTCTGTTGAGCTCCGTGCCATTTAAGGAAAAGCGAGGAGCAGTTATTCGTGTAGGCGAAATAGGGACGCTACTCACCACATATGGATTTGATGATTTTCGGCTTGGTGGGGATATTTGTTTCACCAAGGTTTCCTCCTGATTCTTTTGTCGTATGTGGCGATGGATGGTCGGGGACGCATCTTTAGAGGTCACGCCTGAATCACTGGATTGACTAAGTGCCCGAGGGCGCGATGGAGAAGATGAAGTCATTTGTCTAAGTTCCAGAAGCTTAGGAAATGAAGCTTTTCGTGTCGCTGTCAAGATCTTCTCATCCCTTTCAGGTGTTGTGTGACGGCTGAGGCATGAAGAATCTCTGGAGGGCTCAGCACCACTATCGTCATGAGACGACATACTAACGTCGACTAATGTTTTTGTGTCTTCTCCGTCATTCATGAGGTCATTTCTGTTATTATCCTCTGCTTCTCTCTGTCTTAACTCGGTCAGCTGCTTTCGAAGAATATCTGCTGAGGCGCTCATCAGGCTGCTTTGTGACATGATGTCAGCCCTTTCATTCTGTTTACCTATTTCACAATTGTGGTAGATTCCATCGCTCATGTCAGATCCACTGGCAGTTGAATTCGCACTTAGGCTTTGAGAAAATTGTGGATAGGATGAGCATTTTGTAAAGGCACTCACTTGAGGCTCAGAGCTATGAGAGGGATTCCTTTTTAATCTTGGAGACCGGTTGCTATCAGAATAAGGTGAATGAATCTCGGCTGAAATGGTGCCCGCTAAGCTGGGCGATGACGTAAATATAACGCCAGATGTTGATATAGGAACATCTCCAGATCCTGTGATGTCGCGTCGACGAGTTGATCGACCCACAGAGTCAGCACGCCGCAACCTCTGTTCCTTGACGGCATCGCGCACGGTCATATGACGTAGCCGATCTCGAGGCTGGATTCTGGAATCAAAAGAAAGGTACGGAGACGTTCTCTTCAGGTTACCTCTAAATGGTATCGGGGTTCCTGCAGTTTCATCCTCTCTATAGGACAAAGTATTTGGCCGATGTTTCATTTTGACGTCTTCGGCACTGTCATGTCTCTTGGCCCTCTCACACTTAGAATCGTTACTCAAATCAGTCTCGGATTTACTACGTTTCTTTCTCTTGAAGAAGCCTGAAAACCGGCTTCTAGAGCCGCTCCTTGATCGTGATTTGGAATGATCTCGTTTTAGAGGAGACTTTTCCCTTCCACATGCCACTGCTCCTGCAGTGTCGTGGCGAGAACTGAGTTCTTCTGCCTCCGGTGACACGCTTTGCTGACACCCCCGGACACTGCCCTCAATGACGTCCATAACATGTGGTAATTCTTCTTGTGTAGGTTTGGAATGTGAGTCGGGTGAACTTGGCGAGTTTGAGAATGTCTTTTTCGATCTTTTGCTGGAACATTTCAGCTTACTCTTCCTTTCCTTTTTTGAATCTTTTTCATTTTCACTGTTACTTTTCTCACAAGACTGCGAGCTCGAACTTCCATCTTCCATTTTCTTTTTATAACTCCGAGAAAGCACAACCGATAATTAACCTCTCGGAATGGAATTGCCCCCTCTTATTGGAGACATTGCGTTGGCTCTGGACACTGACCCGTTTAGATGTAGCGGGAGGTCACTGATGTCAAAACACAGAGGACGTTATACAGTCCAGATACTTCATGTTTTTCTACAGCTGAATCCCTTTGCATTCTGCACCGGCATTCTCATCATTTGCCCACACTTAAGCTTGCCTGCGAAAGAGAAAATAAATCATTCTGAAACTAATATAACATTAGCATAAAAACCTTCACTTGCAATTAATGATAGTTCTTTATCAAAAACATTAAGTCAACAATCCAGCCATAATGTGTGGCATTTAATTTTCAGACATGTTACGTGCTACTACGATCATATGGGGAGCCTGTAAGGTGCTTTTAACGAAATAGAGGTCACAGATTTTACTAGTAAGTGTTGTCAGAGGACAGTTTAAATGCATACATTTAACTGGTGACCTATTGTGAAAATAAAAAGTGTCCTACTTTCGATTCACAATCAGATTACATACATTTCGAAAGAATACAACGTCATGCAGACCCAGAGGAGTTGTTAAATATCATATCTGTCTTTTCAGAAGAATCGCAGTTTCAAGAGGAGCTAAAACTCGCTGACCATGCGCTAATAGAGGTCTCATGTTCTGTAACAATATAAACTTTTGCATTGTACTCCAGGAATATTAAAAAAAAGAGTAAAATCACTCATTTTGTCAACATTCCCCGCAGGATTCAATGAGCCACCTAGACAGTGAGATCTGATATAATCAGAAAAAAAAAATAAAAACTAAATGAAGAGCTACGTGATAGCTGACTCTCACTGCGTCGGTACTCAGAAAAAAAAAGATGAAACAGACGAAATAAAGAATGGGAAATAAAAATAGATAATTACGACAGGGACGAAGGCTGATCTTTATGATAGGGAAATCCTTTCACAGTAGAAGAGAGGTGATGTTGTTGGTATTAGGGAGACTTACTTTTTAAAAAATGTTATTTTCTGGGTGCCAGATTTTAACTTAATGTATTTAACGTATTATCATGTCAGAGGCAACTTACTTGGTGGCTTGTTAGTACTTTAGTATTATTATATTGAAGACTGTCAAGTAGGTTTGACTTTCGAGCCGGCAAATGTACTTGTAGTGTCCTTGAAAAAGACTGTGTACTGCTTGATTCAGGTGTGCGTGAGTGTCTGGTTTTCGCCCTAGGGAGGACCAGTGACGGTATGCATAATCCTTACGGTAGTTAACGAATTGCGGTAACCACGGAAAACTCCCAAAAATTAGTAGTGTTCACCGTAGTTATCACTGAACATTAATTAACGCCAGGATTATGCATACTGCCACAGAACGCTGCTCTGCGACGACTAACAATGGCTTTTTTGGTTTGTGATAATGTAGAATGTAAACGCACTGCGTGCACTGCTGTATACAGGAACAGGTAGAGAGAGAGAAAGAGAGAGACAGAGAGAATATATATATATA
>JAWQUT010000167.1:1379062-1394518 GCA_033807755.1 Ellobium chinense
TGGCGGACGACGGGTGTTCCAGCTCTCAGGAGAGCGGCTTCCTCATCGCTAGCTGGCCACGCACTGCCCCAGTCCTAGAGGTTGGCCACCCCTCCAAGACCGGGAATGCGTAACCACTAACAATTTTAAAATTAAAGCCAATCAAACCAAAGAACCGAACACCCCACGCTAGCCGCGCCATGACGCAATGACCATGAGTCCGAGATGGTCAAACGAAACACAGGCCATGTGTACTGGCCCCGTTACGCAGGTCTTACATGGCTCGTATACATCTGGAGCAAAGGGAGTTAAGGGGTTGGGGGACACATTCCCCACCCTTCGATCATACATTAAATGGTGGTAATCATGTGCGTAACCGTGACCTGCTTCCTTAAAGTTATCCTCAAATTCTATGAGTGGCCTAGCCCGCTCATATATATATATATATATATATATATCCATCAGACAGTTTAGAAAAAACTGATCAAAGAATTTTGTGGCCACAATACTCGGATACAACCACCTGAGAGGCTTTTCCCCCAATCAGGGCATGCTTCAAGCCGTGATAAAATTCTATGAGACAATCTGAAAGGTCAGGAGTTCCTATATCCACAGCAATTGAAGAGCCTTTTTCCAAAACTGAAATGCACTTTTGTTGAAAAATAATAAGCTATATGAAAGCTCTCTCTTATGTGTTCGGCCGAAATGTATACACATTTACTGTACAATTTGCACAACAAATGGTAAGGCACCATTTCGCTAATGAAGTCACCAACTGTGCCATACTAAGACACACAACTGAATATTTTTCTTTTCAGACTCTTTGCACTAATCAAATGGACAGCAACATTCATCGCCCAACAGTGGAATCAAAGTATGTCATATTTATACGGAAAATCTAATTTAAGCTAGCTATATCAAACTCCACCCTCATTTACTCATTATTGAAGCTTTACAGTAATATCAAATATAGTGTCCATGTGTAGTTTCTTTTGACGAGACAAAGGAGAGAGAGGGAGAGAGAGAAAGAGAGATAGATGGAAAGAAAGAGAGACAGAAGAGAGAAATAAAGAAAGATAAAGAGTGAAAAGAGAATATGAGTGAAAAGAGGTATTAGAATTCTTATCCAGGGCTTCCAGTTTTCTGCGCTGGTGCCGTTGCTTGTTACGGTGCGTTAATATAGCCCTAATCGTGCGCTGGTGCGGAAATCCCTCCTCCCGAGAATCGGCAAAAACTCTGCACCACATGGCAACAACATTTAAGAAATTCCTGTTGTTGTTGCTGTTGTTGTTGTTGTTGTTGTTGTTGTTGTTGTTGTTGTTGTTGTTGTTGCTGTTGCTGTTGCTGTTGTTTGTTGTTATTGTTACTGCAAAAGAAGGACAAGGTCTTAAGGGGGCACTTTTAATGGTGCAAAGTACGATATTCTCCGCCTATGACCCGCCCGGGGGCTGCCAAGGCCACCTGAATCTCAGCAAATGTTTATCATAACTTTAAGGTCAGACGTAATGCACACTCTTTCTCTCCCTTTCTCCCTTTCTCCCGTTCTCTCTGGCCGGTTTTGAGGTATCTTTTCATTTCTAGCGGACGCGGAGATAAGTTTGTAAAACTTCTAGATCTACCACTGAATACGACTTCAAACACATGCAGAGAAAACTTCCACCACTCACGGTTTTATTATAGTCTCCGTATCCTCTTTATGTACATTAAAAAAGCTTACATACTGATGGCAGTTCATTACATGACAGTATGGACTATTTTTTAATACTTCGCTTACTGTAAATTTTCGGTTACTGTTATGCATTTTAACAACACGTGATGAATCGCTTCTTACTAGGTAGAAGAGTTTTTGTGTCCCAATAAAGAACAGAGGGGAAAAACTATATGTGCCTAATATTCCGCAGATTTGTTTTTATAGGCAAATGGAGAACTCTTCTTATCATGAAGAATTCAGTAATTAATCTGTTTGTGTCAATTTTGCGGACATATGGTAGATCAGCGAACTAGTGCTATATCATTTTCGTATGATGTCAATTATATACCGTAGACAGAAATTTCGGCCGAACATCTCAGCGCGAGTTTATAGTTATATAGACAATCTTCTTTAAATCGCCACCAAATGTCTTAAAAAACTATATGCACCATAAAGGAAAAACTCGATTAATTGCTTGTGTGTTAAATTTCCAGCCAATGGAGTTTACCAGAAGAAAGAGATTAGGAAAAACGTGTCCACTATCAGGGCCATCCGGTATCAAATTTTTATTTGTTACAGAAATCGAGAGTAACATTTATATCCACAAAAACGCTGATTTTATAGGCAAATGATCAGTAATAAAGGATAACTTCGAACTTCCGTAAGGCATATTTGATGAATTAACCAGTATCAAATTGTGCGTCAGTCGCGATTTTCTCAGCTTTGTGGGTCCCCACTGGTAGCATTAATCTATGCCTCTCCCAACAACTACAGTATATCTCAACCTACAAAAAAGCTAGGTCGATTTCATGTAATGAAACTAAAACGCAATATTATGCTTAAACATAGACACGCACGTCAAAAATAATTTTCTGTTATCCAGCACTTTCTCTCTCTAAAAATTATATAATGGTGCCCACCGAGCCACACTGGCGAAGAAAGAGCATCGTTCTGTTACTGCGCGCGTATATGACATAATAAAGACACCTGGAGTGACCAGGATTTATCTTTGCGTCTAGAGTTACTCCCCTTCCCCGAACAGCAAGGGTGGGGGNGGCGGTGGGAATGTGGTAAAAATGATGACGTCACGAAGTTCCAGCAACTACAGAAACCTCTATCTGACCATGTATTATTCAGCTTTGGTTTTGGTCATTCAAATTCAAAACTAAAGTTTGACCACGTAAGCCAGTTAAGTATTCTGCATTTTAATAGCCTCAGCATGGTTTTCTTTGACACATCTACCGCTTACAGTGTAATTAAAAAATTCATACCGACGTGTTATCACCCGTCCACAAAGCACTGACTAGACAGCTTGGCCATGTGGCTGGAATGTATTTTAAGATAAGATAAGATAAGATAAGATACTTTATTTATCCCCATGGGGAAATTTTTCTTTGTTACAGTGATGCATACAATTTTATACATACATTAACAGACACAGACTCACTCACTCTCACACATATTACATGATACATGCGCCGCCCCAGTCACTCACTCTGTCACGCTGTCGTCTTCACCCTTCACTGCTCACACAACTTACACACTGCAGTTCACTGTGCACTTTAGAAACACTCTAATGGCCCTAACCTACGGAAAAGAGGAGTCCCGGATTATTCGCACTGAGTGTGGAACGAATGAGTTTCGGTACCTCTCTGTTTTTGAGTCTTCCACTTCTAATGGATGTTTTATATTTGTTAAATAGAGGATGTTCATTTTCTGAGAGGATTTTTGTTACTGCTGTGACATAAAGTTGCTCCACTGATGGTAAGTTGTGTCCAATTATTTTTTCCACTTTTTTAACAATACGATTCAGTTTGATCTTGTCATTTTGTGTGATGTTACCACCCCAGCAAGTTAGACCAAAAGTAATAATACTCTGGAGTGTTGACCCGTAGAAAAGGCGAATAAGGTCGTTTTGCACATTGAAAGATTTGAGCTTGCGAATGAAATAGAGACGTTGATTTGCTTTCTTGTAAATTTCGTGCGTGTGATTGTGCCACGATATTTGACGTAAGTTTAAATGGCCGCCACGCGCGCAAAGGGTTTAAGACTTCGGATTTTGCATAATGTAACCCTGTAGGTTGTCTGGGGCAGGCAGAGGCATTATAATATGTTGACAGACACTTGATAGACTGTTTTATTGGAACAACAGGGTATCGTATGATATAATATGGTCTGTAGGACATTGAAAGTTTCCTTTAATGAAGCCAGAAAGTTCCTTAAGCCTTATTTTGACAGGATACAAGACATGTACAAATAAAAATTTGTGGCTGGAGTTGTTTGTTAAATAGGGTATGGAACTTCACACTGGGACTCAAATTTGGCAAGGTATCCTAAAATGGCTAAGCAGAATTGCCGAGAAAATGTGTCTCTAATCTCAATTAGCCTTTGGGATCCTCAGGGGCATTGAACCTGGGGAACCAGTGTACAGTCTCGCGAAAGGCAACATCAAAAGACATGGCTGGCTGAAAAGTCAACCTGTCAGTTGCCAGCCGAGAGATTTATAAAAGAGCGTATAGCCGCAAGAAGCCAGATGGCCGTTATGAAGCCAATTATGTCGACAGGTCTGATCGCAATAATTTGCTGAACGAAGGGTGATGTAGACAAGCATGTAAATGCATAAGTTTGGTTGTTCCCTCTCCCACCCTCGCTCCTTTCCCCACACAGCGCAGGGACAGCTCAGTTCATATAGTAACTTTAAAAAATCACATACTTTGATTTCACTCTTGGGCGATGAATGTTGCTGTCCATTTGGCTAGTGCAAAGAGTCTGAAAAGGAAAATGAAGTAAAATCGCATGACTGATGATTCAGATAAAAATATGTAAAAAAAAAATTAATTAAAATGAAAACAAATTACATGGATAAAAAAAGCTGCTTTCGCTTTTGGCAGGCGAGTGCGAAGAGGATTACTGTAAAAGGGAAGTAGAAGTGTGTGTGTGTGTGTGTGTGTGTGTGTGTGTGTGTGTGTGTGTGTGTGTGTGTGTGTGTGTGTGTGTGTGCGCGCGCGCGCGCGTGCGTGCGCGCATGCAGTTGTGTTTCTCTGCGGGTTGACGTGCCCACTCATAGGCCGGGAGCACAACTTCTGGATGCATTCCTTTGTTTCGGAGGCTGAAACCCACCTTCCCCCTTGAACTGCGTCTTTAACTTCATGAATGCGTTTGGGTAAAATCGGTACTTAATTGTAAACACCTTTTTGCTGTTATTATTTTCTCATCACAATACTTCCACTTGTATTTATCTCTTTGATGCGTTGCTCCTAGGTAATGATTATCATCAAGCAACTGTTCTCCCTCTTTTAATTACCTTATTTCCTTTTATTCATGCACTCTTACATAATTCTCTCTCTAGATGAGCCCTCTTCACCCAGTCATAATATCGTTTACTCCTAGTGTGATATCAGTATTTATTCATGACCATGTATCAGGTCTTTTCTTCCTTTTAGATTTGTAAGCTCCTGTTACTTTCTGTAAGCTATTACCGTTCTCAGCCTGATAAATCAGGGTATTCCTGAAAACCTTTACGATAAACGTTTAAATTACTTTTCATTACAGATTAAGTAGATTCTGTAGACAGTTGATGAAAGAGAAGTAGAAAGAGAGAGAAAAAAATAGAATGGAAATACTTCTCAGACTGTATCAGCTCTTATCAATAGATCGGCGTACACATAATTTTTGTGAGTGGCTTACTCAATCGGAGGAAAAAGAGAGAAGGAGAGAGAGAGAGAAAGAGAGAGAGAGAAGAAGGAAAGATAGGGAGAGAGAAAGAGAGAGAAGGAGAGAGAAAGAGAGGGAGAGAGAAAAAGAGGGGGAGAAGTCGTTTGTGTTAGTGGAAATGGTGAGTCCCATAATACATAGTTATATATTAGCAAAAAATACCAAGTCATCTCATGGTTGTATGCGCTTCGTCGCTAATAACACTGTCCCCTCTTTTTGTCCACACTGTCGGGCGTTCAAGGCTAAACTTAATTCCCGATATTACCGACGTAGGTTTGTTTGCACATTATTATCTCCACAGCCATACCCACTCACTCCTAGACCTCTATACTCACAGAAACTATAAGGAAAAGGAGTAACCTGGAAGAAAACTTAGAGCTAGGGAAATAAGTAACCTTACTGTTTTTTTCAGGTTGCATTCTATGCGAGCATAACCAGACTGATAATGCTCACCACTTTCCAGCAAGGACGAGTTGATTTTTGTTTTGTTTTTTTGGAAAGGGGGGGGGAGGGAGCGGGGGAGGGTGAAAGTGAGGGCTAGAGAACACGAAAGTCGCCGGGCTCTTAGATGTATCTAGAGGTATTGCTGGTGTTGGGCAAGACGGCTAATATGTTTCACGTGGGGTGAGTGGTTTTATGATGGTCTCACGGTAAACAGATTGTGACTAGAAAATGGATGACCCATACGATGGAATCCCAGAGAGCATGGACGCTTATCTTAGAGAAAAGCTTTAACGTATTATCGGTTGTTTCCACACTTTTATCATCATTGTGCGGCACGATAAGTAAGAATGTATGTGGTGAGGCTATTGTTGGTCTCTTATTTTCTTTGCGTCGTCCCTTCCATGGTAAATAGTCTTTAAAAATCTTATATATATATATATGTCTGATCGTAGATCGTAATCCATAGAGAATGTTCCTTTGCAACAATCATGATGCATATTATGTTTATTATTGAGAATTTGCCTGACTAGATGCATACAGCCTTTCTCTTTTGTAAAGAAACAAATAACAAACATATGTTCAGATTTATATGGATAAACTTCTGTAAATCGCCACCAAAAGTCTTGAAAGAAAAATATGCATCCGAAAAAAAAACTGCTTGTGTGCTAAATTTTGAATCATTGGAGTATACCAGAGTATACCAGAAATCACGACAAATACCCGCCGGGGGGAGTAGGAAGTCCGCAACCTGGCCAAACAGTATTATAGTCGAGGAAAGATAGAACTGTTATATAGGCAAAATTCAAAAAAGTGCTTTATTCCACATCTCGATGCCAGATAAACTATATTATCTGCAGCATTGTGATGAAAACATTAACGAATTCCATGTGGGGGAATATCGTCAAATTGGTCGAATAAGGAGACAAGATATATGAAAATAATGACTCATTTGAAGCAAGGTATAATGTTACAAAATCGCGCTCTGCACAAAATGTATGAAATTTAGCAAGCTGTAGGTCTATGGTGAATGGCCATTTACATGAGATTTGTAGGTCTACTGCATAAGGTTTACAGAGAGCACGCAATTGACGTGACGCGGTAGTTTATTTGCAAATATAAATCCGTCCGTCGTCCATCGATAATTCAGCATTCTTTTATTTTCCCTCAATCATTTGCAAGTTCTCATCTGTAACATATTTATCATCCATCGGTTTTTATTTATCCGTTGCCCATTGATTATATATCCTTTATCCATCAAATATCCATTTTTACCTATTATTTGTCCATCATCCGTTCTCCATCCATTTTATACATCAATTGTCTAATTTCATCATCCCATCATCTTCCAATACCCATACATTATATATCTTTTATTCCTCCATGATCCGTCATCCAATTATCATCTGCATGTGATATCTATCTATTATTCCCAAAACTAATATCTATGTGTATGACTTCCATATAATCCTTTCATCATTCAGCTTTTATTCATTCATTACTTATTTACTGTGATCTGTTATCTATCTCTCCATCTTCCACTCAACATCTATATATCTATGTATTATCCTGCCACCATTCATTTGTCTTCCATCTAAAATCCATCCATTAATAGTCATTGATCCATCTCTTATATATGTATCTAAATTCCTCCACCATCTTCATATGAGCCACCTATCACCTTTTCATAATCCACCCATTATCTATCTATTATCAATGTATCCATAATCCATCCATTGGGCATCTGGAATATTATTATTTTATCCATTCTTTCTCTTTCCATCAGGCATCTATTAACCATCCATCGTTCATTTATCACTCGTTCATCATCTGTCCATAATTAATGCTTTACGCACCCATCATTTTTATCTCTTCATCATCCATCCATTATTCATTTGTAATCCATCCGTTATCTATCATCAGTCCAGCATAATTTCAATACTGGTTCCAGAATAAAATAAAAAAAATCGGACATCTTAAAATCGACAACATAAACGTTTGCGGCAGTCCTTAAAAGTAATGTGACGCCCAATGGTTCTTACGAGGTATTAACATATAATGTTGTGTTGTGAGTGTTGGACAAATAAGAAAACATATTTTTAAAATTTCAATGAAGTGCTGTCATGAAACGGATATCACGTCCACATGACTCGATCCATCCTTTCAAAATGAAACTTCCACAAAATTCGATCAAAATCGTCCACAATTTGTGGTCTTACCAGCAGTTACGGCCATAATTCTACCGTGTAATCTGTGCCAATGATGCAAGCTTTACAGCACACTTAAAATGCAGATTCTTTGCTCAAAGTTCAGTCTGTGCTATCGTTTGATTCTTAAGCATTATTTATCCAGACACCGCACCTGTGTTCTTGGCTTAGTAAAAGTAAACACTCTTACCTCCTCTTACCCTTTTTCCAACAGCTCTTGATGACTCACAATCTTTATTAACAGCAAGGCTGAGCAAAGTTATATTTCTGTACATCTCATTATTGACAGTTAGATATTTATGACCACCTTGAGTGATCACGGACATGATGTCTGTTAAAGCCGGAAACTTCACTCTTCTTACACAGTTTGAAGGTGAATGGGGGAGGTTAAACCAGATAAAACCAAGGCATCGACTTAGCCAAAGCTTGACGGTGCTGAACTGCAATATCTGATATATATATATATATATAAATACTGTAATGGCGATGTAAAATGTATGACATCCAGTGCTACCTTGTTCATTTTGGCTGTTCCTTTTTACTGCTCAGAGTCAATATATCTAGAATATAGTTAACTGCGAATATGAGACACTGTTCTAAAATTCTCGGTGGCAGCCAAAAGCCACCCTCTTTCCATACACGAGTCATAGACATGTCTGTTTCTGCTTTAAAATGCGCAAAAAAGTTCCCGGGACCAGATTTCCGCCATATTAAGGTCTAAATAAATTTTCCAAATGTGCAGATGTCCCAAAATAATTACGCAGAAATTTCGTTCTGTCAAACGATGGGAACCAAAATATGGTCCAAGGTTAAAATGACAAAATTCGTGATGGATGTGAAATCAAAGAGAAAAAAAGTTCAAATCTGAAATCAGATAACTCAGAGCTCGAAATGAAAGGACGTCATACCCTAAAGCCTTTTCCTTGTTTAGGCTAATTTAAACCAAACCCACTAATAGGTAGAAATAATCTTCTGTGACGTCAGCTATGTAGATCGGGTGATGTCACCATCACTACCGCTTTTCTGATCATAACCTAAAGAACCCAGTTGATGGAATTACAGAGGATTCATGTCGTGTCATTTTCAGATGGATGTTTATATTGCGTCATCCCTTAAAACATGTCGTGTCCCTTCTACAAAATAAATAAATTCAGTAGAGATACAAATTAACGCCAACTATTCTTGATCAAAATTTTGGTTACCCCCCCCCNCCCCCCCCCCCATCATTTACTCACTGACAGCTTGGATGAATAAATATGACCTACTATTAAAAATAACAGTAATATTATTGTCAGTAATATAACCTATAATAATATAGCCTGGATAATTTACAGCGACTAGAGAGATATTATTCTCTAAAAATTGAAGAGCGCGCGCATTCTTAGTGGTCAGTGGTGAATTCGTTAATATTGAAACCCGCCTTTGACTACCTTGAGCTTATCTGCTATTTTAATATGGGATGCTAGCCAGTTTTGGCTCTATGGCCGTCTAAACTTGAGAACCGTTTTAGAATACATTATCAGCTGCTGACGTTGTGCTTCGGCATGAATAATTTTCAGCATACAATTTCCTGGCACTTTAAAAGAAATGCAAAGTAAATTAAAACATTAGCAACGTCTTGAAATTAACAAAAATTAATACTGTAACAAAATAGTCTAAATCTACCCCGTACTGTAAATCTAACTGAAAACAGTACTGACAGATAAACTAACAGGCAGGCAGGCAGAATAGCTTGCAAACTGGCGGGTGGGTAGGCAGGCTGGCAGGCAAGTAAGCAAAGAGACAGATGGACAGACAGACAGACAAATAGACATGCAGGTGCAGAAAGATTGTCAAATAGATAGAAAGAAAATCAGACAGGTAGACAGACAGACAAAGAAGCAGACAGACAGACAAAGAAGCAGACAGAAAACAGACAGACAGTCAAATTAGCGGACAGAAAGACAGACAGAAAGGCAGATAAAGTGACAGAAAGACAGATAAACAGAAACAATTGCAAAACTTGAGTCAATACATGAGATTTTATTATTATTTTATCAGTACATTATTGAGAGAGGGATATGAAATGAGAGCAGATATGAAATCTCAATAACAGGCCGTAACGATTTGACAGTATGGGACTGAGAGCAAGGCTTGAATCAGGCATTTCCATTGAAAACAGTTCTTTTGACCAACTGGTTGACTTTCGAAAGGGTGTCAGTGACAGCTCGTGGTCATGAAACTTTTCTTTTCATCTAAAAGGAAGTAAACCACTGCAATCAACACGAACTGTATGCGTGCAGATCATAACCAGCCAGACTGAATTGAACAAACCAGGCATTGTTGTGCCTTGCAGACAGCCACGCTCATCATTCTAGATCTAGATTTCATTGGCAAAGTTGCACCGACAAAATCATTAGAAAGATGATATTATCCATGGTATGAGCTACTGCTTCTGCATTGGGGGTATGGNGGGGGGGGGGGGGGGTCACACACATAATTATTTGGGGTAGTGTTAATTTATAGTATAAACCCAAAGCGTAAAGGTATCCACGAATGCTAGGCTTCAGAAATTGCTCTGGACCTGTGAAACCTGAACAATTACATTAACAATAACAATAAGCTTCTAAGCTCAGACAACATCCAGTAAGTTGTAAATGAGCAAGTATAAAGATGGTCGATATTTCTCTAATGATAAGACAAAACCAGACTATCTGTGCGACCAAGTCTCTTCTATACTTATTAAGTTATTGCAATCGCCACAGACTACCCTAATAAGACTACAGGCGTGCTAATCGCGTTTTTGCGAGTCAAATCTCGTGCCCATTCCTTTACCGGCTGTGACTGCATCCCCTTTAAAGTTGTTTTCCTACTCGGTCGCTCACAGTGATGTCACAGCTACGCTTGGCTTGCTTTGTTTACCTTTGGCTCGGAGTGGAAGACGCCAAGAATTGTATGTATCATTCATTGCGTGAATAAATTGCTTTGATCTTCATTATATTTTTGAGATAATCTAGTCTACTCAACTGCGTACTGTACATTATTCCTTTGTGGAATCCGTACCCCTCTCTTCCCTTCCACCCCCTTTTTCCCTCTCATGATCCCAATCCCTGTTTTAAGCATAAAAACAAACTGTGCTATTTTCTCGCACTATGGCAACAACTACGTGCAATTTCAGTTATCTGCTATGAACAGTGAAGGATTCCCCCAGTTTGGGGGGGGGAGGGGAGGGGGGAGGGGGCATCCTAGCAATTCCCCTTCTTTGATTTGTTGTCATAGCAATAAAGAGAGAGAGAGAGAAAAACAGATAGATGGATGGGAATCGAGTGAAAGAAAGTGTTGATCCTTCATAGAAGTGCTTTACTGCAGCAACACGTCATCTGAATTCTAAAACTCTACACATAAATCAGCTGCGATTTATGTAAACTACTTTCAGTCTTCAGTGTATGGACGGGAAACAAGGAATAATTTTGTAGTCCATGGCTGTCCGAGTGCAAGAAATGCATTTTTTTAAAAAATATGAAGTTGAAGATCACAACCGAGACCTTTCGTATCGGCAGTGCTACTTTCAATAACCAGCCATCAGTAACGAATTGTAACTAATAGTTAAAATTCAGGGACTGTCCCATTGCCACCGTATTGAGTTGCAAGCATGGATGCCTGAACGGCTGTGTCGGACCAACCCATTAACAAGAGTAACATATGCTACAGACCCCGCATGGGGAATCTTAGGGTAGTATTCCTATTAACCGACTTAAAATCCTTGGCCAGATTTGTTATCGTACTACAGAAGGCAAGCAACCGCGATTTGTAATTTACACCCTGTCTGGGAAATGTTTCGATTATTCGTTGTCTTTCTCTCCAACGTGTATACTATTGTAGGAACTCCGCGGACTCGAAATCTGCCTGAGCGGATTCGGTTCTAAAAGTGGTAATTGCGAGTCTTCCTCCACAATTCTTCGGAACGAGTCCTTGCTTGGAACCGGTTTTCTTGTACATGAAGGGCTCCTCAGCACACTATAAGCAATGTCTGGGCACTAAGCCTTGGCTTTTGCGAGTCTCCCAGAATTTGAATTTCGATGACGGAGTCAAAATAAATGTGATGACTGAAGATGAGACAGTTTTATACTGGCACATGTTTTTTTCTTACAGCTATATTAGATCTGCTCCCATGATGTCGTCGCATTGGAATGACTTCCCATCAGTGGGGGCTAGGCTCACAAAGCTATTCTCTTCCACAGAAAGCATATATCCATTAGTAATGGCAACAATTTTAATTCCAATAAATGTTAACTGACTATCCCAAAGGACATTCTATTGTCATCACTACCTCCATTACCACCACGACCACCGCTACCGCCGCCGCCACTATTATAACCACTGCTACCATCAACAATAATGAATATTACCAATACAACCACCACCATCACCACCACTATTCATATAACTGCCACTGCTGTTGCTGCTGCCACAACAACACTTATAATAACAACAACAGTAACTAATAGTATTAGTTCTACTGTTGCTTACTATATCACCACTACTGTGTGCACTACTGCTACAGCTACAACTGCTTCTGCTGCCATTACTACAATAAAAACAACAACGTCTGCTACCCCTATTATTAAAAAATAGACTGGAGGCAGTGAGTAGAGGAGGGAACGAGGGGGGGGGGGGGGNGGGGGGGAGGGGAAACGAATAACAGGCGTGAATAGATTATTTGTCTTTAGCAGAAGTTGTAGTAATAGGTGTCGTTGTTGTTGTATTTGTAGCAACAGCAGCGGGAGTAACAATAGCAGCAGAAACAGCAACGACAGCAACAAAACCATCAGCACTGGTTGTAGCAGTAGCAGTAGAAGTAACAGTAGTAATAGCAGTAGTAATAAGCGGTGTTGCTGTTGATGTTATTGTTATTGTTGTTGATGTTACTGTTGCTGCAGGTGTTGTTGTTGTCACTGATGTTGTTGCTGCTGCTGCCGTTATTATTGTTTTTGTTGTTGTTGTTGTTGTTGTTGTTGTTGTTGTTGTTGTTGTTGTTGTTGTTGGAGCAAAAACAGTAACAGTAGCACCAGCTGTAGTAGTAATAATAACAGTAATAGCAATAGATGGAAGTGGAGAAATAGAGATGGTAGAGATGGTAGTTAAAGACATTGGTAGTGGAAGTAATAGTGGTAGTGGTAGTGGCAATGAGGGTGGTGGTGATAGTAGAAGTGATAGTAGCATGGTTCTTTTGGAATGGTCAATAAACTTTGATTGTGATTTAAATTCTTGCAAGCTACTGATGCAGCATGCGCTTTTTATGGTAAAAAAGGGATTCTCTAGCCCCCATCAACTGACTAAGCAGCGTCGTAATCCCCCTACCTCATTCACCATCTGCAAGAATTTTATGCAAGGCCTCCTATCCGTCCCNCCCCACTCGGTGAAAAGGCTGTCCGAGAAGATCGAATATCTATTGTAACACGAATTGACCTCGCTTCCGTGTTCTAATCAAATTAGAACACAGTTTTACTACAGTTTTACCCAGGGGCGAAGGGTCCATATAATCAAATAATCATTGATTACCAGCTGAAAATGCCGTTGGTCGACCTTGGCCTTCGTGGCGAGGTAACAAGAACACCGCCGAATCCTATTTATTTGCTCCTTGTCAGGCCTATTCTTACTTATATTCAAATTCACAACCTGATACCCCTCAAATTTTCTCTGCTCTATTCACTGATTAATAGGGATAAAGAATAACCTGGACACCCCTACAACCAAATGTGGAGTGGCCTCACAAAAAAACTCAACGAAAGCAAGGAAATGTCCCCGGCTGGTCAAGAAGTGCTGCTAACCAAGGTCTCCGCTTGATTTGTGGAACTTTCACCTATTGCGGTTTAATGTGATGCGGAACAAAAATAACACACTGGTAAAACAAGACACTATTTTATTGCATTTAGTGACACTCATTATTATCAAGGGCCTCTTCATTCGACAATAGTTAACACTGTTGCTGACAAGTGACATGCCTTCAGTCGCAAGTTTATGACCACTCTTATTTTTCGCTCAGTTTAGAAATGAATCCACACTTACAGAGAGCCACATGAACAGTCTTTCCACACATATACCTCCATTCACAAGCCCAGTGCTGGTGTCGCCAGGTTGCCTATTTTATAGTGAAATGTAGCTGATTCCCAAAATCTTTAGTTGGGGAAAGCACCTTGGGGTAGATTTATTTTTTTTATGAAGGGAGGTTTCTGACTTTCTGAAACATGCAAACAAACTTATTAAATACACATAAATTCTTCTTAGGAAATAACATGAATAAAAAACTTCTTGGAAAAGTAATTCAGTTGGCCCCCCTGTTCTCAAAACCGGCAAGATTTGACGATGGCAATACCCATAAAGGCCTATCTATTTGCAAAAAGGCGGGCTCGGCGTTATGGTGTAGACTGGGCCTGAAAATTACTTTTTCAATAAAATTAGTTTCTTCTTGTTTTAGTTCTGGATATTTGGCTAGAGGTTGAAACGGGGGAGGGGGAGGGGAAGGGGGTCGCTGAGCATAGAGCGGTTTGTCCAAAGATGTTAGTCAGTCTGCTACCCAAGCAACCAAAGGTCTTTCTTTTTAAAGCTTGACAGATTGTCACTCCCCTACAGTCTGGGGTATAATCCTGGAATAGCACCGATTTAGTCGATACCATTTATATTTGGTATCGGCGGTGCTGTTCCAGGAGTATATAGGCATGAGACTAAATGAAGCGCAGTTTAATATCGATACCGAATCGCAGTTCAATATCGATACCGAATCGGTGCTATTCCAGGATTATGCCCAGTCTGGATGGGTTCTTCCTGCAAGGTCGTGTTCCCAATGTTTAATTTATTTGCCTAGGCCTGCTAGGTCTTGCCTAACTGGACCTAAATTCTACAATTTTGGAGCCATTACACCTTGGTGATTGATAATATACATCTATTTTTGTGTGATCCTGGCCCTGTAACTAATCTGTACTTTTTTTGTGCCTTTTCAGCCAACCTGTTTCTAACTATTCAAACTTTTGTTGTAGCTTTTCAGGAATTGTGATGATGCCTACGGATTTTTTAAGTCCATACTCTGTGTTACAGTATCATACTGTGAACATCAACAGGTATTATACGCACTTCCGACTAATACCGCATGCGTAACTATAAGTGACAATCATGTTCAACTATGATTACCCTTTTGATAAAGTCAGCCTTCGCCCCTGACTTTACAGTGATCTAATCTCAGTAAATGCAGAGTAATACACGACCTTAAGGTGCACTTTTTATTTTTTTCACTAATCAAAACAATGCGAACAGCTGATCTTTTGTCGGCAGCCTATGCTATGACAACAATCAATGGAGGCAGAGAATACGAGAGAGAGAGAGAGAGAGAGAGAGAGAGAGAGAGAGAGAGAGAGAGAGAGAGAGAAAAAAGAGAGAGAGAGAGAGAGA
>JAWQUT010000167.1:1418012-1434292 GCA_033807755.1 Ellobium chinense
CCAGTACCAAAAAGTTCTTGACTGCGTAGCACCATTACCAAAAAGTTCTTGACTGCATGGTCTTAAATTAGTGGTATTTCGGAAATTTCTAAAGTTTCGGGAAAAGGAGAAAAAAAATACTCTCTCCAGATCTTGACAATGTTATTTCCTATGTTCAAATGGCAAGTACTCTAAACGCAATGCTTGTTCCGAGGCATTAGTTGAACAAACTTCTAGATTACGCCTAGCAGCCTAATCAGTAATACTAGTAGTAGTAACAGTCAACATCGAAGGCAGCACGAATCTGACCTTTCACCCATGAATGAAGGTAACAGTCAGCCGCCGGTTCGGAAGGCGCGGCTAAAAATAGATCGCTTGGGAGACTCCGTTTCAGCGAGCAGCGTTCTGAAGCACCCTATTAGGATGGCCTGTGGCGCCGCTGCGGCGATTGCAATCAATAAGTAATTGAATAGGTATAGAAGAGACTTGGTTGCACAGATATTGTACAGTAGTTTTTCTTATCATCAGAGAAACAACGGTCAGCCTTCAACGGCTGTCGTGGATATTTTATGTCCCGCAGAGAGGGTTTCAAATTCGTATAACTTTTGAACGAAAAATTATTTCGCCTCAACATTTCATGTATTCCTCAAGTTCCTTATTTGCTTCAATTTGATAGATTTCACATTTTTTTTTAAAATCTTAAAAATAAAAGAATAATCATGTGTTGATTTCACTATGTCTTTAAGGCTGTCGTGGGGCATACAAGTATCCACATGTTTATATAATGATCTTTGAATGTAGCGAGCCGGCCGTCATGGGACACGCAGCTGTCCATACCGTTTTAATAGAAATGTGATAACTAGTGGCGTTTTGGCACTAAAATGGGCTTATCATACCAGCCATGTTTTGGTGTTATGTCTGTCGGTTTTTTATTTATCTTTATTTAAATAAGACGCTAAAATTACCTCCTATAATGTCTACTGATATAAGTCGCTATATTATACGACAGTATAAAATAATATGATGCTTACGGATATACGGTTAGATTCAAGACTGAAGGACAAAGATACCTCTAATTAGCAAAACATCCTCTATAGAAGACATGTGAGGTGGTAACTTTTCAAAAATCAGTCAAATGCTGAAAAAATGCACATGCAAAATATCTAACAATGGGTCTATATTGTGGACAAAAATGTGGCCTTTCTAATATATCTGTTAAAAAAGTCAAATAAAACGCGTACCAAAATATTTGTTTTCGGCAAAAATGTGCGCAAAATAAACGCAACCACATTTTATCGTTCAACAGAATATATAACATTACAATGAAATAATATAGTACTGCATTTTTTCCTCATTCTGTTTCATAAATAAGAATTCAGTTTTGAAAAGAGCGTGAATTATTCTGTGCATGACCATTCTACAAAAATAAAAAACTGCCATGAGCCTTGGTAAGGAATGTTACTCTATGTTCCGTCCTCCTCTCTCAAGGCATAGCCGCACCCTCGCTTCATAGTTCCGAAAAACGAGCTGACATGTTGGAAAAGCAATGGTGTGGATCTCATTCTCTGAGTTGTACTGCAATTCTTGGTGCTTTCTGAAGCTATTTGATAAAGCCTGTCCTTTATGTAGTTTAGGGGGAAATAAGAGAACTGAAATCAGGTAAATGGGGCACCAACTCAATGTCCGAAAGTCTGCTGATGAGACGCTGTCCGGACTTGTCTTTCAACCACTCAAGAGTGACATTTGCAGTGTAAGGTGTAGTCCCATCCTAATGAAACCATTGGCAATCACGGAGAAAATGACGCTGCCCTAATGCTGTTCAGAACGGCGTGAGCATGGCAGTGTAATATTCTTGGATCACCGTCACCATCCTGAAGCCAGGTCACGCAGGGGCGAAGGCGGTATTAGTCGGTATTAGTCGGAAGTGCTATAATACTCGTTGATGTTCACAGTATGATACTGTAACACAGAGTATGGATATAAAAAATCCGTAGGCATCATCACAATTCCTGAAAAGCTACAACAAAAGTTTGAATAGTTAGAAACAGGTTGGCTGAAAAGGCACAAAAAAAGTACAGATTAGTTACAGGGCCAGGAACACATAAAAATAGATGTATATTATCACTCACCAAGGTGTAATGGCTCCAAAATTGTAGAATTTAGGTCCAGTTAGGCAAGACCTAGCAGGCCTAGGCTAATAAACTAAACATTGGGAACACGACCTTGCAGGAAGAACCCTTCCAGACCGTATGGGAGTGACAATCTGTCAAGCTTCAAAAAGAATGACCTTTGGTTGCTTGGGTAGCAGACTGACTAACATCTTTGGACAAACCGCTCTATGCTCATCGATCTCCTTCCCCTCCCTCATTTCCACCTCTAGTCAAATATCCAGAACTAAAACAAGAAGAAACTAATTTCAGTGAAAACGTACTTTTCAGACCCAGTCTACACCATAACGCCGAGCCCACCTTTTTTGCAAATGGGTAGGCCTTGCCGGTTTTGAGAACAGGGGGGCCAACTGAATTACTTTTCCAAGACGTTTTGTATTCATGTTATTTCCCAAGAAGAATTTATGTTTATTTAATAAGTTTGTTTGTATGTTTCATGAAGTCAGAAACCTCCCTTCATAAAAAAATAAATCTACCCCAAGGTGCTTTCCCTATCCAAAGATTTTGGGAATCAGCTACACTTCACTATAAAATAGGCAACCTGGCAACACCAGCACTGGGCTTGTAAATGGAGGTTTGTGAGTGGCGAGACTGTTCATGTGGCTTTCTGTAAGTGTGGATTCATTTCTAAACTGAGCGAAAAAAAAAATGGGATCATAAATTTGCGACTGAAGGCATGTCACTTGTCAGCAACAGTGTTAACTGTTGTCGAATAAAGAGGTTCTTGATAATAATGAATGTCACTAAATGCTATAGAATAGTGTCTCGTTTTACCAGTGTGTTATTTTTGTTCCGCATCACATTAAACCACCAATAGGTGAAAGTTCCACAAATCAAGCGGAGACCTTGATTAGCAGCACTTCTTGACCAGCCGGTGAAATTTCCTTGCTTTCGTTGAGTTTTTTTGTGAGGCCACTCCTCATTTGGTTATAGGGGTGTCCAGGTTATTCTTTATCCCTATTAATCAGTGAATTGAGCAGAGAAAATTTGAAGGGTATCAGGTTGTGAACGTGGGTCAAAGTAAGAATAGGCCTGACAAAGAGCAAATAAATAGGATTCGGCGGTGTTCTTGTTAACTTGCCACGAAGACCAAGGTCGACCAAAGGCATTTTCGGCTGGTAATCAGTGATTATTTGATTATATGGACCCTTCGCCCCTGAGGTCACGGCAGCTAAAGACGTGCCAGGCTGTGCATTTCTGTGATTATGAAGGCCTTTCAAGTACATACGGTGGTGGCTGACCGGCTTAAGAGATGCAGTTTTTTAAAATTATAATTTGATGTAGCTGGATACCAAGCAATGTGCTTTGCCTGAAAACTAGACGTCATCAATCCACGCTGGTTCGCTTTCCATTTTGGCCTCAAACTAATTACACATTAGCACCCGGGCAGCATTGTCAAGACTGGCATCAATGTCAAGATCACTGAGTTTAAAGGAAAGCTGAAATCGTCATATAGACCATGTTAATTCATGTGAAACTATTATTCCGATAAAGCAGTCTTTCAAGTGTCTGTAAACATGATAAAATGTCTTTGCCTGTCCATAACAATACAGGGCTACATTATGCAAAGTCCCAATTATTACACCCATGACGCGCGTAGCGGCAATAAGCTTCTGTCAAATACGTTCTAGCCGCACGGCCACGCTGTCTAGCCAGCGCTCTGCGGTCAGTGTGAATCTTTTAATCCGTTAGCAGCAGCTGTGTCAAACGAAATCATGCTGAGGCAATAGGAATGCAGAATACTTTACCTGGCGCACAGGGTCAAACTTTATTTTTGAATTTGGGTGACAAGGAGGGAATTGAAAACCGAATAATACATTGTCAGATAAAGGTGTCTATGCTGGAACTTCAGTGACGTCACAAGCCGCTGTCATTTAGGGGAAGGGGAATAACTCCAGACGCAAGAGCAAATCCCGGTCACTCTAGTTCTCCTTGGTTCGTCATATACACGGGCATGGTAACAGAACTATGCCCTCTCTTCGCGAAAGTGGCTCGGTGGGCACCATAGATAATTTTAAGAGGGAAAAAATACTGGAAAACAGAAAATTATTTTTGACGTGCGTGTCCAATTTTAATTTTGTACGAGACAACCCTAGACCACGCAACAAAATTGGTTTGCGACTCTCACTAGTGGTGTTTACAGGGGTGACGTGCACTCTTCGCCTCTAGGACATTTCCAGGAGTGTATTCTGCAAACTCACTCATAAGCTTGATGTTTTGCTCTGACCTTGCGCGTCTAAGACCCCATGTGACCGATGGCTAAGGTTTCAAACGGTCCCATTCTCCGTGAAATGTTTCAGTCATGCGTACATTCTGCATTTTTTTCAGACCCTTTCGATCGAGACGCTCAAACCCGGTGTTAACACTAACAATTGTTTGTTTTAATGACTTTGTTGTTAGGGTCTTCGACAGCAAACGTTTTCGACTGATTTGACCAAGGCATCTTTGAACAGAGAAAAAAAAACAAAAACAGCGGTAAGTTAGTGAACAAATTTCTATTTTCAATACCTGTTTAAGCATAGTCTATCGGTGGTGCAAAGGTATAAGTGCGGAAACAGATAATTCTAAGAGTGTAAAGCCTGAAATTCAATTGTCACACACATACACTACAGATTTAATTTTTTCGTTAGATCAGCTAAATTCATTGACCTATGACTCAGATGCTGACCACTGTAATTTGAGGATTATAGTTGTTCACTACGGATGACATTGGTATCGTTTTCTTTCTGTGTCAACCTGTACATGTCTATCAGGAATATATAGGCAGAAAGACAATATGCAATGGTTAATGTCATAAATCATTCACAATGCTTTTGAACCTGGTAATTTTCATTTGTCTCTTTATGGAAATTCCTTTCTCAGAGACATGACTGTGAACTGACTAATGCGTCAAAAATATATAATTTTACTCTATTGGAGGGTCTCAGCTTTGCGGTTCTGATAATCTAATGTAAATATCAGCTCATCCCTAAGCACTTCATGAGTCAACTGTCGGTCGTAATTCCTGCAAAGACAGCTGTTGACTGAAGAAACAATGCCAGACGATGAAACATGCCTAGCTTGTCTATTAGCCTGTAGTCATGCTTTCTTGCCGATCTATGATCAAATAAGTGGAAACGTGATGATTACGATGAAAAGGAAGACGCGGAAAATCGAGCACAAACGACGACGTAAACGAAAATGATGGTGCTAATGACAAGAGAAATGACGATGAAAGCGATGAAGACCTCAGCTCTGACGACGACTATAAATGGATGATGATGATTGGTGACAATAAACATGTGCACTTCAAAATACAGCACACATGAAATAATTACTTACTGCAGGTACGCAAATGCTTTCTTTAGCTCCTCCAGAATGAAATCGACCGATATGAAAAAAAATGGCGAGTTATTATCGCGCCTAGTCTATATCATTATTATGATTTTCTTCTTTTCCCCGTTATAATATTCATGGGCCATGGGTACTTCCATGCATCCCGACGGTTTTACAAGAAGATGTGTCTTTTTACTATATATAAAAAGTATACCCCACAAAAGCCGTAACGCAGGTTTTCCCTATTCTGTTAAATAATGAGTATGGGGCACTGTATGCTCCACAACTGCCGTAATGCATGTTTTCTATTTTCTGCTGTATAAGGAGTGTGGGGCACTGTATGTTAATAGGGTTCAGATCTTCCGCGTGAACTTCGGATCGCTTTAAGTCCGATAACCGCCTACGTCATCAGTCGGAGGGCACCTGGCGAGGCTGGGGGGTCAAAGTGCATATCCGTGCAAAACATTGGCCGAGGCTAGTGATCAGCTCTATGTGGAGCATGGAGAAAATGACGTTCCTAACGCTAAAATTGTTTTAATGACCAAAATTTACTTCATCAAACTGTTCTTCTGTAGGGGATCCCCACGAGATCAATGTAATCCATAGATCCATATCACTATGCCGGCTTCTTCGCTCGGGGAAGAGGGAAAGATCTGTGTAATCTTAGCATTAGAAGCTGGAATCCATGATCAGACCTACCTTGTTATTAAAAATTTTGTAATTATCATTTCATTAAATAAAGTTCTTGTATCAAATGCCCCTTGGTGCATGAAAAAAGTATAGGCCTATGTTATACTTATCAAGGACTTAAGAATTCGCGCATATGATTTCATACCTAGTAGAGAGGTGTACCTATTGAGATAATAACTTAATATCTTGACTTCCCCTTCCTCCTCTCCCACGTGCAGCTGATTAATAGGTAATACTGATACTAACAGACATTATAAAACATATTCCCTTGAGAGTAAATAAAGGTTGATTTATCTCCTTATGTGTACATGTAGAGGAACCTCGATATTAAAGTAGGACACGCACATCAAAAATAATTTTCCATTCTTCAATACTTTTTCTCTCTGAAAATTATCTATGATGCCCACCGAGTCAATTTTGCGAAGAAAGAGCATCGTTCTGTTACCGTGCGCCTATGTAATACGACGCAATAAAGAGAGCTAGAGTTACCGGGTTTGGCCCTTGCGACCAGAATTATTCCCCTTCCCCGATCAGCAGAAGCCTGTGGCAAAAACGCTGACGTCACTTACGTTCCAGCAGGTACAGGCACCTCTACCTGACAATGTATTATTCAGCTTTTAATTAAGGTTCTGGTATTCCAAATTCAAATGTAAGGTTTCATAGTGTAAGCCAGAAAAAGTATTCTGCACTTTTACTGCCTCAGCATGATTTTATTTGGCATATCTACTGTTCACAGAGGAATTAAAACATTCATACCAACGTGCTATCACCCGTCCGCAGAGCACTGGTTAGACAGCTTGGCCATGTGGCTAGAACATATTTGACGTAAGCTTATGGCCGCCACGCGCGCAGTGGTTGTAACAATTCGGACTTTGGAGATTGTAACCCTGTGGGTTGTCTGGGGCCAGCAGAGGCGTTATATCATTATTACAGACACTTGAAAGACTGTTTTATTGGAATAATAGGGTATCGTATGATTTAATATGGTCTGTAGGACGCTGCGGTCTTCCTTTAAGTATTGATTCATTTAATATGTGTAACTTACCTTGGTATTAAGACTGAATTTCACGTCCACGGACTCATTATCATTCTATCATTTCATTAATGAGGCACGTATTAACAAGTATATCAAGTATACCTCAATAATACGTACACCAAAGGCATGTTTTATATGGGATTTTATTGTAATATGTATGGGCATGACTGTGCAGGTGTTTGAGCGTGGCATACGTGTGTGTGTGTATATATATTAGTGTGCGTGTCTGTGTGTGTGTGTGTGTGTATTGGGATGTTTGTGGATTTGTGGATAGATGAATGTGTATGCGTTTCTGAGTGGTAATATAATAAATTATGTTGATGATTCTCTATGTCTACAATCTAGATTAGGCAAGAATATCCGACATAACTATTGAAGGTTTCCCCAACTCATTTGCTCGTTCACTGATATTGTGCTGCGTTGCACAGAATAACTACTAGCTGCTGTAACCATCAATCATAGACTTTTTTTTTTTTGGTTAGCAGGAATTCTGTAAAATTCTGCTGATTTTAATACCAATACCAAAATGTTCTTGACTGCGTAGCACCATTACCAAAAAGCTCTTGACTGCATGGTCTTAAATTAGTGGTATTTGGGAAATTTCTAAGGTTTCGGAAATAGGAGAATAAAAATACTCTCTCCAGATCTTGACAATGTTATTTCCTATGTTCAAGTGGCAAGTACTCTAAGCGCAATGCTTGTACCGAGGCATTGGTTGAACAAACTTCTAGGTTACGCCTAGCAGCCTAATCAGTAATACTACCAGTAGTAACAGTCAACATCGAAGGCAGTACGAATCTGACCTTTCATCCATGAATGAAGGTAACAGTCAGCCGCCAGTTCGGACGGCGCGGCTATTGGGGGGACTCCGTTTCAGCGAGCAGCGTTCTGAAGCACCCTATAGGAAGTTGTTTTTTTTTTTATCGACAGCCGGTAAAGGTAAATATAAGCAAAGTTATGCACAAGGGTAAAACATTCTAAACGACTGATGAATAGTGTAAGGGCAATTAAGTTACTATTCAAGAACACTGATATACAGATATGTAGAGGTGAGTAATTGCCATCAAGAAGATGCGCTAAGACTTTTAGAAAGTTGGAACTGAAAATTAAACTTATGTTGCAAAGAGATAAGACAAAATATATTCAACCGAAAATGGAGATGTCAAACACGGCAGCTCATTTCAATTTTGAAAACAGCAAAAAGACCTCAAAATATCAATGCTTGAATACATGCCATACTTTATCGCATTCGTCCACACGGATAACGTTCACCTGGCTGAAAATGTTTAGTCAAGAGATTAATGCAAGGCGAACTGTATATTTATTTCAAAGCATATATAGGCTACGGCGAAATCGAGTTCATCCTATTTCTTACATCTCTATCCGAATCTAGTTGATCATTACTTTTTATATTTCATTATGCTTCCCTTTCCTCCGTTTTCAGGTATAAAGATGCCATTTTTACCCGGCATCAGGTACCGGTACGTAATTTTAAACAGTCTGTAAAAGATCAGAAAATTGGCCGTGGGGAAGGGGAAAAGAGGGATTTGAATATCAAAGGCTTAGATAAATACAAAAACTTTTAGATGCAGTAACCTTTGTAGGCTCAGAATAGGTGGAGTTTTGCCACTCAATAATAAATTGTGTGGTTGTTGTCAGGTAGGTAAAATTATCCTGTTTATTGTGTGAAAAAGCCTACAATATTAGGTTGCCTGATTCATTGCCAAAGTTCTCAAATTCTGAACGGTTTGGGGGTATTTTTCTCTGTGTCAGAATCTGGAGGAAGATTTACACAATATGTGTGAGTTTGGCAAGGATCCCTTGATACGTGTATATGGAATGTAAAAGTTTATATAACAACAGTTAAAAAACATTGGTATCTTCATACATTCACCTTCTTTTATAGTAACCGCACCTGTTCAAACACTCTCCTTACAGAGGTATAAACTTACCCATCAAAGTATCATGCTCAGAGAGTTAAAGATGTACCAGTTTCAGCAATATGATTCAATAAGTACAATTGCCCCGTCTAAGCACTTCCTCATTTGAAATTCAAAACGATACCAATAATATTCGGTACATTAATAATTGAAAGTCTGATAATTTTTGGTACATTAAACCAATCCAGAAATTGAGCAAGCTTAAAATTAAAGAAATTCACTGGGGAAAAAGCCTGACCTTGAATAAGCGAAGTCAGTATATAAATGCAAAGACTGCACGGTGATGGCTGGGAATGACTTCGTTATGGATTTCATTTGCAATATTGTGTAAATAACTGCTCTATGTTTTTGTGTTTTATCCTATTTCAGGGGAAAAGAGGCGTAAAAATTAATTGATACCACTACTCAGCAATTATGAAAGACTTTAAAAAAAAATAGGATATTGTAAAGCAGGAAGCCGTCTCAGCAGCAACAAAATCAAACCTTATTAATTACGACAGCATCTTATGACCCTGATCTTCATGCAAGCATAAACTATCTGTACTCCTATAAAAGTCTAGTTGTAAGTCTCTTCTTACCTATTTCATAAATTTGAATACGTCACACACTTGAAGTTATGGACTGGTTTTATAGTATGGCATTCAACTGCATCAGGTCCTGGATTTAAATGCAAACACTTACCTTTCTCAGTAGCCTCTTCAAATTCCCTTATTAATCCACTTGTATATAGACATCTTATTAATGTTAGTTACACAGTGATGATGGTAAACCTACCCTCATCTGTATCAGTACATTACAGATTTCGTTAATATGATTATCTCATCATAGCATTTAATCAAAAGTAACCTTTATTCTACTTCATCTAAATCTATGTCGCATTCATTAACTGCGCAAAACGCTTCTTATTACAAATTGACTATTTTACATTTGAATAAAATGCATACACTGTGAATAAACTAGCTTCATTTAGGCATTTCAAGTACATATTTATTATATCAGTTAATTACGTTCAGTGAGATAATAATTATCTAAAGACCACGATTCTTTAGAGTGCAATGAGGCACACTCTATGTCTATGGTTACTGAAAATGATTTTTTCAATTTCAAAACGCATATTATATGTCCATGCCTAAAGCTTTGCATTCGAACCACATTTAACTCCCATTAGCATGTAATTAATACTTCCAAATTTGACCTTTTATGTAGCTTCTCATGCCTCCAACATGCTGAAACTAGTTTAGAATAGTATTTAGAGTTTACTGATGATCATATTCAAACACCAAATTGCCATGCCATTTGTTTACTATAATATTAGTTAACATCAGCACATTGTTTTCAACAAGTAGACGCTGTGGATATGTCTACCGTCTAAACTCAGACATTCATGTGCATCGGTATAATTTTGCACACTGACTGAATCTATTAGTTGTGCTGTCTTCGTGCTGGTCAGAAATCATGCGGAAATATGAATATTAAGAAATGTCGAGATTACTGTCTAACTTTGTGTGTTACAAACCTAGCCATGTCAATTATCACTCTAGTTTGATATCCTCTGCACAATGTGTTTAATTTTATTAGGGCAGATGGGATTAATGAGGTGAGGGAGTAGTGGCAGTACCTCTGACCTAGGGGCAGTCACTTTCTGGGTGGCTCCGGGCCTTGGTCCACACTACCCCACTCAGGAAGCTGTTAAGGCATAACAGCGGCTTTACCCCGGGCATTTACAGTCTCGATGACGGGCAAAACTATGTGCGGGTAGCTGGTGGGGTGATCTTCCTAGTGACACAAACTATGCCCAACACTGGACCTCTGTGATTGATGCAGATGCCACACAAGGTATCACACTACTGCCTGAAGGGAATGGACAGATAAGTACGAAAAGGAGAGTGATACTTTTCTAGAAAAATTAGAAACCTGCCGGAGGCTGCGCTCAGTGCGCTGCGAGTACGCATAAACATTCGACAGTTACTATGGTCCAGGACATGACGATTCGACTGTCTCTTACTCTTGGCATACTGACTACCATAAAGAAGTCTACTGAATTTGTGCCAGCAGACAGCTAGTGGCAGGGAATGGACATTGGTAAGCCCTACCTTGTTTATGTGGCTTCCCAGACATCCAGCAACGAGGGCATCCATTTGGAAAGGACGTACCAGCACTAGACCAACAAGCACCACTTCCTAACGTGACCTTTGCCTCAAGGTTGGATATTACAGATTCCCAAGCAAAATGTCATGAATCAAAACAATAAATCACCATAAGAGCTTGGGCATCGCCTAGTTAAAGGTCCGCGCCTGGCAGTGGGCTTCCAGGCTGCCCTGGGCGAAAAGTCAAACTCAAAACAAAACTCCAAAAAGAAGAAGAGGCTTCCAAATGAACAACAGAGACCAAACCAAACTCTGAACATCACTCAAACACACGGAACTAGCGAAACTCTTCTCTGACAAAATATACATGTGGCATTTTTTCAAGAAACACTATACAAAACAGGTTAAACTGGCTATCCCCGTGTGTGCCAAGAATGCAGAGGAATTGTCACCTACTTAAGGAATGACATTCTAGGTGAAGTAACCAACATAACAACAGCCCAACCCACATACATCCAGGAAATTCAGATACGGTACAGTGGGTCCAAACACACTATGTACAATGTTTACAGCCCCCCTGGAGTCTGGCTGCTATCTTCCAGACCTGCAGCATGTCCAGTATACTAAGACCATCAAACATAACTGGAGATTTCAATGGACACTCCCCTCTCTGGCGCTACACAGATTACAACAACACAGGACTCTACATAGAAGATCTCTGTGGAACTATAAATTCAATGGTAATGCAGAATGAAAAATCACAGCCAACTCTCCTATGTCCTATACCGTGCGTCCAACAATGCCAGTCGTCCAGGTCTCACTATTTTATCCGCAGAGTTAAGGAGTCGCTGCAGCATATCGGTACTAAAGTAGAGACCTGAAATTTTGCAGTTAGATGTAGAATTGGTATAGAAATGTAGCAGTGCCAGTTGAATACAATCATTTGACCACTTCTACTATTCAGGTATGAAGATGCCCATAGCACCTGGCATAAAAATCTGCACTTTTAAATAATCCCTATAAAATCAGAAAACTGGCCATGGGGAGGGGGGGGGAAGGGAAGGTTGGATTTTAATTTCAAAGGCTTAGATAGGTGCAAATACATGTGTAGACTCAGAATAGGTGAGATTTAGTCACTCAAGTATAAAATTTGTGGTTGTTGCTAGGTGGAGAAGGTTACCCTGTTTACTGAGTGAAAAGGCCTAAAATATTAGGTTGTCTGCTTCACTGCCTAAGTTCTCAAAAGATAACTGGTTCAGGTGCATTTTTCTTTGTGTCAAAATTTGGAGAAGGAACTAAACAACATGTTTGGAAAGTATTTTGACACGGCACCCCAGGATAAGTTAATGAGAGGTGTAAAACCTAATATAGCCAACAGTGAAAAGAACATTGGCATCTTCATACCTAGTTCCCGCCTAGGGGATTAGGCGCGATACAAATGCAAGCTACTATTGTTATTTCGTTGCATATTTTACATAAAGTACAAACATACGTCGGTGAAAACATGACATGCTTCCTTTACGAAACAAATTAGTCTAACAAGTTTTGCTACTCATCTTCTCATTTACTTGCTGGCGGCTATGGATAAAATACTGCAACCCTTGACAAATACACTGTCACTGTCAAAAAGCTGGTAAAAGCAACATATTATTACTGACAGCTACCATTAATGTGTCCATCCATTTGTCCCATTATGAGTCGGGTACAAGGATGTCTGAAGGGGAATGTTTTGGAGGATTTCGAGGCGAATAGTAGTAGGGAGTCGGGGGTAGGGGGATGCTTGAGACTCAAAGATGATAGCTTCCCATATAGCACAAAAGACATAGACTAGCCCTGACTAAGTGACTATTATACAATCTGTTCAACAAAATTTTGTCTCTCAAAAGACAATTTTTCTTCCTTTCTTTCACTCTCTGTGCCATTGTCGGCAATTAAAGGAGGAGCTAGAAAATATTATTATTAATACTGAACTATTATTATTATTGCGGGTCGTTATTTCGTTATTATAAGGGTGATTCTCTGCCCTTTGGCCTGGTAGCGCAGAAATTGAAAGAGCCTAAAAATGCTATACTTTAAACAGCATTTAAAACAGCATTTTTATACGTCCAGCTGGCGCTCAAAACTTTAAAAAGCTTTATTCACTACAAGAAATGATCTGATGTTATAGATGCAAATGAGCAATAAGCACTATAATAGTCGCGGTCTAAGGTGTTCCGACGAAAATGCTGGGTACATCTTAAGTCTATATCACCTGCTGCTACGCTGATTTTAGGTGGGGAGGGGAGGAAGAGGTGTCGAAGATCTGTAGCTGTGCAATTATGAAAGAAGCAAAGTTTTTTTCCCACAAAAAAAAAAAAGAAATTGTGAGTGATTTTGCAATTTTGGGTCTTCTTCTATTTCTTCTTCTTCTCCTTTTTTTTCTTCTTCGTCTTCTTCTTCTTCTTCTTCTTCTTCTTCTTCTTCTTCTTCTTCGTCTTCTTCTTCTTCTTCTTCTTCTTCTTCTTCTGCTTCTTCTTCTTCTTCTTCTTCTTCTCGTCTCCTTCTGCTTCTTCTTGTGAAAGTCCCTCACCTCAGAACTATCAGCCCCAGTGAAGCCTGGAGTAAGGGTAAATCATTGAATTGCGGATTTCTTCGATCTGTCTAAATGATATGCCGCGCACGTACCATTCATTGCTATTTAAGACAGGAATAACAGTTTTTACTGTTTATCATATCGTCTAGCAGTAAAAATATCAGCTAAATATGATCTCATGTGATTCCAGAACTTGTAAACGCTAATAAATAGGAGAAAGTTTATAATGCTGCTTCTTAATGCCATCAGAAATATTTTATTAGTTTAAGAATAATTGAGATAAGAGGCCACGCAAAATATTATGAGAATTTTAAATCTGGTTATCGTACTAGTATTATTAGGGTTGCCAAGTTGATAACTAGATCTAATATCACTACTGCTTTTATGTTGTTTCGTTGGAGCTGTTTTTTATTGTAATTATAGCTGCATTTGTGGTTTATGTCACTACCATAATAACAAACATTTACTAAAACAACTCCAGCTACAAGGCCATGGCTAATGCTACAGCAGTCACTATTTATAAACAATTTCTTCTGGACCACAATAACAACAACTGCTACTTCTCCTTGTTGTACTTCTTTTCGCTGCTACTTCTTATTACTATCTACTATTACTACTGCTGATCGTTATTATTACCACTATTATCTTCTACTATTCAACCAATTTCTATTACGACTACTTCTTCTTCTACTGCTACAACTTCTACGTCTACTACTACTACTACTACCACTACTACTACTATGACCACTACAACAGCTACTATTACTGCTACTGCTACTTCGACTGCATAAAGGTCATTATAATGACTTTTAATTCAAGATTTCTCAGCGACAGAACTGAATAGGCCAGCCATCTATGTAATTATAGATAATTATTGAAGCAGCAAGCCTACTTCCATGAAATGACTTGTCGCAATTCGTACGGAGCATTCCTTTTCATTTCTAATACGCAAAAGTATTATTCCATATCAGTATGTATATTCACACTCTAGTTGACGCTCATCAATAAAATGTTTTAAAGTAATACTACTATTATGGAGGACCCGATCGTTGTATTTGTAGTGGTTTCACGTCAAGGGTTTTCCATGATCGTAATAAACTATAGGCATAGTAATACGGACATATTTTTTCCCATCTTCTGTAGATTGTAAAGAAGTCGCAGCTTAAATAGAAAGTTTTCACTATTAGACCCACACATTAATGTATTTGCGAAGCCTACATTTCACAACGCTAAATTTTATTTTCTATTCACTTTCAATCCTAAAAAAAACCACTGTCTCCTTCTTGAGAGTAAGATACCACTATCAAAATATATATCCATCATGATGAAAAGGCAAATATCAGCATACAGTTCAAAAATAATTTCACCAATAACTGCATCCTCACCAATAGCTGTATCCGTCTTGAAAAAAATCAGAATCAAAGTAGATCTAAGCAAATGAAAGAGAAAACAATCACAAGTTTTATATTCTTCGCAGCTGTTCCTACCACGATCTACTAAGCGATTTCGGGCCTATTCCAGTGAACGGGCAAACAGTAAAGGGAGACATGGTGTGTACGCAACATGGAACCCCAGAGGTTTGCAGCACCCAGCCTACCTTGCTCCCTCGTTTCTGTTTCTTCTTTGCAGCTCTTTTTAACACAACACAGCACTCCCTGTATGTCTCTACCATTCTCTCTACATCTCACCTCCTGTATCTTTCAGTCTCTCAATGTTGCGCTTACCTGCGTAAGGTCAAGAGTATTTTCCCCTCTTTCCCTTACCTTTACTTTTCTTCTTCCCTTCCTTTTCGACTCGAATAAGAATCTCTGTTGTTTAATAACAAGGTCCAAATATGAGTTCCCTTCTCATCTCTGACTTTTTATTTTTTCGTTCTTTCACGCTCACACACTAATGCTCACACAAGCAATGCCACTGCAGCGCATATAAATTACTACCAGTGGAGACACACATATTTTCTTCTGCATGCATACCATTCCCTGTTTCGCACAGACTCCTAGTACTAGTACCTTTTTTTTTATACGTCCATAACAGAATCAAGAGTATTCCTCCCTCAGTTGCCCCTCGGTGTGATATATCGGAGCAACATTCACACTCACCGACTTACAATTATCCCTCCCCCCCCCCCCCCCCNCCCCCCACACACACACACATATATACACACGCCACTCACATTCTTTCAATCTCTCTCCCTCCTTCATTCTCTCCCGCAAGCGTTCCTACCTACCTGAGCACAGCTCCTGTATCTACAACACTAACTTTTACAAACGGCTTGGCGCCAGACCTGGAAACACTGTTTCTACGTCACTAACAGCATCATGTGTAGCCAAGACAAGTCGCATCAGTACTGCGCTCATCTAGGCAGCTATACGCTCATCTCATGACAGGGAGTAGGGGGAAGGAGGGGAAGTGGCGTCAATGAGGTAATCTCGCTATGCGGTGGAAGGATGATGGAGGGGCATGCTGTCGCCTCCCAACCCTTCCACCCCCACC
>JAWQUT010000167.1:1436208-1452720 GCA_033807755.1 Ellobium chinense
TCAGTTGAATGAGAATGTATTTTTTTTCTCTGGGGAGGAGGTCCGGGGAGGGGGGTGGGGTAAAAAGTAGATATTGAAACACTGTAGATCTAGACATTGTATACTCATTCTACATTGTCTTCTTGATTATGGTGAGGAAGCGAGACTTAAGCTGAGGTGGGCTAGGCTGGAAGCAAGTTAGAAATGCAGTACATAATTATGCACGCTTAGATTCAACCTAACCATTTGATACCAGTGATTTGATAGGGGATAACCATACCAGAGAAAGCGGAGGGGGCTGTGCCTATTGTCCTGTACCTAGTGTACCTAAAAAAATAGTCTAGTCTAATCATTTACCTATCAAAAAATTTGTAAGTGGTCCAGATTTTAGGAAATTTTGTGTGTCTTGCATCTGATGACAGCTTGAGAAATTTAATACATGGGTTTTATACCTTTAAACCTGTGAGTGACAGTGCAAGACATTCGATTCATAAGTAAGCCAGAACTTCGCTTTTTGACTGTATGGACTATTCTGGATTGTAAAAACATATAGATCTCAATTAAAGTTATGTCAGTGTAGACTAGGAAATTTTATGAACTTGACTCTGCCCCCTAGTCTATGCCTTCTAGGAACCAAGTCGCCGAAATTCAAATACATTGGAACCCGCTTAAGCGGGACGGCTCCGTTCCCGACGAATCGTCCCTCTTAAGCGGGCGTCTTGCTTAGGCGGAATATTTATTACAGTGTGATTTCATAGATAGTTTGTGCGTTTCATTCAAGTTAAGGCATGATCATTACTAAGACTTGTTGCTAATAAGGTGTGACAACGGAGTCAGATTTAAATTGTATCTGTACTGTTTAAATATACTTATTGCAGTCTAACTGCATTTTCAGTAGACTTGTAGAGCATATTGTTAGTCATTCTTTGTGGGGAACGGAATTTTCGGTTGGCTTCAAAGAAGCACCTAAGCTTTCTCACCACTCTCCTTTGAAAATTAAAAAACGATTTCTTTTAAAGACTGGGACATGCCTATATCAGAGGAAAAGAAGGAGACATGTTAAAACTGGAGAGAATGTGAGAGGTCTAACATCTCTGAAGTCGAGATGTTCACCGCCCTAAATTCAAGTGATCAAAGCTAATTTGGGATCGAATTTACATGATCGTAAACACCGGCAGAGATAAGCGTCACATTTCTCGCTCCACATCTGGCCAGAGCGCGACGCGGGCGGTGTATGTCAAAAAGCCTTTAGGCAACACGAATGATAGTCATGCCTATGTGAACGACACCCCGGCCGAGTGTTGTGCAATAGCGCAGGTAAGTGTCAATCATTGCCCAAGCTGAAGAAAGGATAAAGTGTGGCTGACAGGAGACGGGGCTTACTTAATCTTGATCCGTTGATGCTTGTGCGAGTTATGACACGCGGCTAAGATGTCCGCTCTGATTCGTCCATGCGTGCCCCGAAGGGTCAACTGCCTGACAGAAGGCTATGGGAAGGTAGTGTCAATCACTTCTCACGGAAGGTAAGGTAGGTAACCAGGACCGTCGGTACAGGCTTCTTTGTATCTCTCATGTTTTCAGCTGATAGCCAAAGGTAAACAAGCACTGAGACACAGCACGACAGTGACAATTTGCAGCATTCCTGTCAAAAACAGCGTGTATATTACGGAGATCTGGTTCCAAGTCGTCTCGCTTAAGCGGGTTGCCGTCCCGCTCACATTACATATATATATAGATTTAGATAGCAAAAATTCCGTTCCCCAGGAATTCGTCTCATTTAAGCGGGCGTCCTGCTTACGCGTGTCCCGCTTAAGCGGGTTCCACTGTACTGTATTCAGTAACCGAATACATTAGAAACGGAAGCCGTTGCACCACTGTTGCTTTGCGCCCCTAATACACCGTTATTCCTAATCCGTTAGTCTATAGATTGTGGTAAAAGCGGAGTGATCATTGCATAAAATTCATGCGGACTAGACATTAACACCAGGGCGCAGGGCGTGAAAGGATTTCAAACAGTTATTCCATCACAAAGAAGGTAACGATCTAATTTATTGGGAGCTCTTAACGCACACTCTGGTGCAAGCGATTCAAAAAAAAAATCACAGTGTGCTACTCTCACTGTACAGATCTGTAACAAAAACAAAAGGAGAGATGTGGGAGGGGAAGCTATCAATCGCAAGAATTTCCATCCTGGTCAAGCTGGGAGGCGACTAAAACATCACGGGAATGAACGTTTTTGACAATATTATCTCCCATAGTAGAAACAGGTGGCGTTTAGGTCTTTGACACCTATTGTTTTTTTCTTCTGTTGGCCCTATTAACATTTTGTTTTATTCTATATATACCACTGTGATTTGAGGAAATTTCTTCCATGGAGGTTAAAGTACTTCTTTTGCCCGATCTTTTAAGGAGAAGAAAAAGGGGGGTTAACGCCCAAAATTTTTCACAAATATCTTTCGAAAAAGGTCCCTCAAATTCTGATTTGGTCCCCAATTTTTCATTTGGCTGGTTTTGACCGCGTGCGAATACATAGGCCTACACATTTTATTTTTTTATCTAGAATGCTCAAATTGTACCTGAAACTTAAAAATTGGATACTTTATTTAGATCGCAGGTCATTTTACATATTTCTCCATCCTAACACTGTCTGGCAGGGCCCCAGAAAAGGGGGATTTTATATATTAGCGGATTAATAGGTGTCACAAACCTTAACCCCTCCCCACATTTAATTATTTCCTACATATGTATTGAGTAGTCAGAAGTGACGCATTTTCTACTGTTAAAGTGTCTCTATTTTGCTTCTTTAATGACAGAGGATGATATTTCTGTGGTAAGGTATATTTGCAGAGGGACACATTAAATTTTCAATAGTCTCACTAACTGAGATGAATTGGATGAGGTGTTGATAGCCTTTGTTAGTTCCCTGGAGAAATATGCAGCTTTCAGCTGTCAAGCACATTCATTTCCCTACAAAATGGTACCAATGTTGCTGCAATATCTGTCTTAGATCATTCTTATGGCCCAATTAAGAGTTTGACACTTCTCAAAATAGCCAATCCTCTTGATGACATACCCTATGCTACTTTGAAAGTTCCCATGAACCTACAGTTCAACCCTAAAATTTTGCCATGGTAGCCTATTTGGAAGGGAAATAGTAGGGAATGATTAGAGAGGAGTGACCTGGGGGTGATTGGTAGGGAAGGGGAAAAGTGACCCCCTCTTGGCTGGTCATTGTTTCCATGTAAACACCTTGGCATGAGCAGGTAGTTTTAAGTTGACCATATTTGCAACCCTTAATGATAACATCCAATTGTAACCACACATTTAAAACCTAAAAGTGATCATATTGGCATTTCTTAAAGGGTGATTGTGTTATTGATTGGGGAAGAAGCTCTCGAGAAACAAAAGTTTGGTGCATCTGGGAGTTTGGGAGTAGGGTTGATGGTGGGGTTGAGGGTGGAAGTAGGGAAGGAAAAAGGAAGGAATGAAATATTAAATTTTAAAAAAGGGGCCAANGCAGCTTCCTTTGGCAATACCATGTGAGCCTATGGGCAGGGCTGAGAAGGGGTGGGATGGTGATTTTTCTTAAGGGTAGGGGTGGGGTGGGGTGGTTGGGAGTAGGGTTGATGGTGGGGTTGAGGGTGGAAGTAGGGAAGGAAAAAGGAAGGAATGAAATATTAAATTTTAAAAAAGGGGCCAAATTTGGTGCATTTTTTGCCAACACTGGGTGTGTGCGTCAAAGGTGGGGGAAGGGGGTGACGGGTGGGAGGAAAGCAAGAGTGACAAGGAAAAAAGAGAACAAGAAAAAATATATTAAAACAAAAAGCGTTTGTCAAGTAAACGGAGTCTGCAGCACGTAGATCTAGATCTAAGTCCAATACAGGCTAGACTAGGGGGTGGGTGGGAGGGGAGGGGGCTGGGGACGGCCTCAGGGGGAGAGGAAGTTTAAAAAACTGTCCAGATAGCCTAGATGACCCCCTCGACCGCCATGATGTAAACAATGTGTTTCTAAGTGAAAACATGCCAGGTACTAGCTGCTTGTTAATTCAAAGGTCTTTGACACCTATTGTTTTTTCTTCTGTTGGCCCTATTAACATTTTGCGTTATTCTACATATACCACTGTGATTTGAGGAAATTTCATCCATGGAGGTTAAAGTACTTCTTTTGCCCGATCTTTTAACGGGAAGAAAAAGGGGGGTTAACGCCCCAAATTTTTCACAAATGTCTTTCGAAAAAGGTCCCTCAAATTCTGATTTGGTCCCCAATTTTTCATTTGGCTGGTTTTGACCGCCTGCTAATACATAGGCCTACACTTTTATTTTTTTATCCAGAAGGCTCAAGCTTTACTTGAAACTTTAAAATTGAATGCTTTATTTAGATCACAGCTCATTTTACATATTTCTCCATCCTAACACTGCCTGGCAGGGCCCCAAAAAAGGGGGATTTTATATATTAGCCGATTACTTTGGTTGTACACAATCAGTGATTTGTCCTCTAATAGGTGTCACAAACCTCGGGACATAAAATTTTGTTTGAACATAAATACAGTACCTTAAAATAATCATTACATGATGACACTCAAAGTCGACCAGAATGCCAATTAATACAGCATCAAATCATACTTAGAGTTCTGATGTAGATACTGATTATAAAAGTGATCATGTGGTGTTCACTGATTTATGGCTTTTCCTGTTTTCAAACCCAATGCGATCATAGGTGTATTTTGTAAGTTTTCTTCGGAATTTTCTATTAACATGGTGTATTAGAGCGTCGATTACCATTTTCTGAGCCTTACATCCGTGATCTGTGATTTTGTACGAGCATCAGTATGGGGTTAAATCTTCATTGGATTTCATACACTCGCACATGCCCATATTAAATTTCATTATTAGAATCAACAGTATGTCATTGCATAATTTGGTTTCAGCAACACAAGCATTATAGAAAAATAAAATTTTATTCTTGTACAACTGAAATAAATATGAGAAGTCTTACCCTGTACTTCACAACAAATAACAATGAATAAGAAAATATAACAGTATATTTGTTCTGAATGATACCTTTATTGTTCGAACTATCAGGGACTTAAATGAACAACAACAAAAATCCATACCATGTATTTTACAGTCTCCATTCATCGCACAACAAACCCCAAAACTGTATGAACTCAAACACTTCACAAGCGTAATTTTAACACCTAATAAACGTAAATTTTTGAGACATTCCTAAAGAAAAAATGCATGAACTCTTAACATTTCACAAACTCCCCCATTTGAACCTCCACATCTGAATGCCTTGTGAAATCAGAACATATTACAGGTTTAAAGATCCGATTTGCTAATACCTTTCTAAATGGAACTTCTCACAAACGCAAATGCCACCTTGAACCTTACATACTCAAATTCCGAGCTTCATCTTTTTGATCTTCTTGTGAAACCTATTTTAATGTATGGATGTGAGATATACGGGGATACACTGATGTAACAATATTAGAAAATATTCATCTTGAATTTGTGAAAAGATACTCAGTGTAAGGAAGTCCACGCCTGCATATATGGTATTGGGAGAGACTGGGTGGTATCCTTTGCAACTGGAAATCGATTTTAAAAAAATGCTACGTACTGGTTAAAAATTATCACTGGGACAACAACTAAATTATCCAAGAAAATGTACGACATACTTCTTGACTACCATATGAAAAGCAATTCACAAATACCATGGTTAAAAAACATTGAAAACACTCTGAATATCCTTGACTTCCGAGAAATTTGGCTCCAGCAGACATCAACATTGAATTAATATAAAATATATCACCCAGCTATTTGACAGGAGGCTAAAAGACCAAGCACTCCAGTTTTGGAACAGCAGCATAGAAAAATCGGGGAAAGCTGCCTTTTATAGATGCATCAAGTCGGAATTAACAATCGAAAACTATTTAGATGACCTGCCTATACACTTAAGACACTCCCTTTGTATATTTAGAACAGCTAATCACAAAATGCCAATAGAGACAGGAAGATGGAACAATGTGCCTATATATGAGCGTAAATGCACTCTTTGTAATAATAACTCTGCTGTTGAAGATGAATTTCACGCCATATTCGAATGTCCAAAATTTAATCTGGAAGGGAAGAAGTACGTCGACAAAAAATTCATCACAAGACCTAATACATGTATGTTCAAAGCTAAATTACTCTTTAATAACCAACAATGTATTAAGTGACTGGCCATATTTACTAAGAAAATACTAGATAAATATAAATGAGGATACTAAGTGGACATTATATATGTTTTATCAGTGTACTTCTTAACTATTACTTTGTCATCTGTCCCGTCATTTGTTAAAATCAGTTGTATGCCTATATACAGTACCAGAAATGGTCTGGGCTTATTTATAAATAAACTTGTTAAACTTGTTATACTCTATACTTATTGCCATGGTTCCTGTTCAGTTTACATTATAGTGCCTCATTAGACCCAAATACTTCACAAACTCGGAGTTGATTCCCTACAATTCAAGTTCAAGAGTTTCTATTGTGTAACAGAACTTCACGGCTTCAAATCTCATGTACTCTGATTCATTGTTTACATACATGCAAAGTCAGGTCTTTACTCACTATGTGTGCATTAAATTATATCCCGAACCCAAATACCTCACCGTCATGAAATTCTGAGCTGGACCTTTGAAATTTGTAGGACGTTCGAGATTGCGAAATGCTCATGTTAGTGAGGTTTTGGACTTTTAAGGATCAGCTGCAAAATTCATGCTCTGTTGTCCAGTTTGAGTTTGTGAGCTTTTCATTTTCGGAGACTGATATAGGAAATCAGGTTTATTACACAGTCAGATGGTTTGAAACGAAAACTCTCAATTGATTTAACTCTCCCAATTTTATCTTTGCATTTTCAAAACATCCCAACAATTTTTTGGACATTCAAATGATTTACCTAGATACTCATTTACACTTGAGCAGGGATGTAGCGTCCATGTAATCTATGAATCTGAGGTTACCAAAATAATAGCTATTTGTCTAATACAGTTTACTTAATCTTCATGTTTTCTAAAATGTTCAAACATCACCTTCGTCCTATTTTACCTAGGAGCCATTTACAAGCATTGACAGTAAGATTTTTGTCCACGGAAGATAGTTTTATTCGCCGATAATCTGAGAGCCTACACACTGTCTGACAGATTCAGCGGCCCCATAGCCACAGTGCAATGTATCCAAAGGAAATGTAAAGAGGGAAACTTTTTTTAAAAAGGTAGCAAATAATCTGAGGGAAAAATTTGCTTATCCGCTGTTTTGACGGCTTTTTGTGTTTCTTTTTACAGAAGATCTCCCTGCACAACTTCCAGGGTTTTTTTTTCTTTCGGCTACGAGATGTTAATAGTTTAGACCGTACCAAGGATGCCAGATTTGGCTCTTTTGGTGCCAAAAACAAATTTTAAAAAATTCAGTTACTATTGTCTAAATCTTGCCCTTTCCCTTCCCACTCCCACCAAAAACCAATCAAGCAACGACAGGATATGTTATGTCAAGATTATCAATATATGTGCTAGATTACCAAAAAAATGCATCCTCGCTATGCCCCTGCACCTGAGATAAGTGAGGATGGGAGTTACTTCCCAAGAACACAACGATGTGATGTAAACCGCTTTTTTCAGTTTCAAATCCACAACCTTCAGAGCTGGCAGTCTTTAGATTATAAGAATGGGTATCAATAACATCAATCTGCTTTTTCCCATGGGAGGTTTGTATTCAACTTGGATGTATCTATGCAATCAATTTCATCCTAAATTTCTACCTCTCTTAGAGAAAAAAAAAAGATTTCAATTTAACGAGCAAAGAAATTAACAATGCAATAAAGTGTTATAATAGTGTAAGTTGATTAAAGCTAAATCTTGGGGAATGGACAAATTGTTTTTAACTGACAACATTTCGGATTGAGAGTAGATTAACATGAAGAAGTGTGGCGGAAGACAGTGGAAAAAAAATGACAGTATGCACATCATATAACTTATATAAGAGTTTTATGCATGTACAGTATGCTATTCCTTGTAAGAAAACCTGGAAATATACTTTCAAAATGGGCCAGACAATGCCACTGGGTTTACTGAGAATGCATTGACACAACTGGCTTTCATTAAGAAAAAAAAAGAAAGAATAATTTAGAAGTGTGCGTAGAAATATATCACTGACTGACTGAGTGCAATTAAAGTCACACTCTACTCCTCCCCACCCACAACTCCACTTAACATGGCCACTGATATTGGGGAATGGGGAGAGTAGCTCTCCAGAGAAAAGAAGGTGGGCGGCTTCGAAAAGGTTGCAAGTTGCATGTTGCAAGGGTTCCTCTTCTCTCTGCTTTTGCCAGCGGTCTCAAGCAACAAACTTCAAAAACAGAACAGTCATTGTTCATGTTGACGACAGCAAACATTGGACAACTTTGTTGTTAAAAATTAGCTGAGCTATTTTCTTTTCATATAAATGGAGCAAACATACAACAAATAGACACTTCAGTGTATTTACTAGGAAAATGATTATTTCAAAACTACTGAATTTTATGAAATATTTGGCCAGTCCCATCCTAGTTTATAGTTTTAACACAACCAGCTCTAAACTGAAAACTAAACTCCTGATGCAAAACATTTCTCAATCGCATTAAACCGCGCCTTCCTACTCTTGCAATAAATCGGTCCCCAGCAAGCAACCAACCCCTTCTGACTCTCTCAATCCAAAGCCTAGTGAAAAGCAGCATCATCCTTCATGATCTATCTTGATTGCCATCTGTTAGTTATTTAATGAGTGACCACCACTTTCTGACCACAACCCCACCCCCACCCCCACTCCCCTATATTGGTGGTCGGGTCATATAAGACCTTAAATACATTATACTTAGGCAGTGAAGCAGACACCCTAATATTTTAGGCCTTTTCACTCAGTAAACAGGGTAACCTTACCCACCTAGCAACAATCACAAATTTTATACTTGAGTGACTAAACCTCACCTATTCTGAGTCTACACATATATTTGCACCCATCTAAGCCTTGGAAATTAAAATCCAACCCCTTCCCCCCCCTCCCCATGGCCAATATTCTGATTTTATAGGAACTATTTAAAATTGCATATTTTTATGCCAGGTGCTATTGGCATCTTCATACCTGAATAGTAGAAGTGGTCAAGTGATTGTATTCAACTGGCACTGCTACATTTCTATACCAATTCTACATCTAACTGCAAAATTTCAGATCTCTACTTAAAGCCAGTCATGAATTATGATCATATTTGTAATACAACCCCATTCAATAAATTGGTAAGAAAATGAAGGCTTCATGATAGATGAGAAACATTTCTTTAAAACTAAGGCAGAATTAAATCTACAGAATAAAAACTAACTTCTTAACTTCAATGACAAAGGGCAAATGTTAAGTTGGGTAGTGGTTTGGGAATGGGGTGGAGTACTAGGGGGTGGGGGTAGGGGGGGGGAAGGTAGATCTAATAGTTATACTAACACTAGTGTCAATGAAGTTACACTGATGGAGTTTAGATCTGGGTACATTGCCTAACTGGAGGGGGGGTAAGAGGGGGGGTAGGGGGAGGTAAGGGTAAACTAAGGACTTAAAATATGGGAGGGGGTAAGGTGGTGTCAGTTGTTTGTGGGGGTGGAAGTGGGTGGGTTGGGAAGTAAATAATATAGCATATAGTCAATTTATTTATTGTTTATTGGAAAAAGGGGGGGGCAGGGCTTGGCAGGAGATTCATTTGGGGGGGGGGGGGAACTGGGTAGTAAAACTAGATGTAAACAAACAATTTCAACTGAAAACACAGTGCTACCTGGTCAACTTACCTCTAGTCTAGTCCAGCCATTCGGAGCCTCTTTCGACAAATGCTGGAACGGAGACCAGAACGGCTTTTCCCTGCAAATTGCCACTTTCTGCCACAAAAATGGAAGCTTCTACCCCCTGTTCAAACTGAAGCACTGCATTCCAATTGCACAGCTGACTGGAACTGGAAAAGAAGATGGGGAAAGAGATTTAGAACAGTTTTAGCAGTTCACTATGTGTCCGGGTACTTCTTTCTTAAGGAATGAAGATGCCAATGTATTTTTCACTGTTGGCTATATTAGGTTTTACACCTCTCACTAACTTATCCTGAGGTGCCGTTTCAAAATACTTTCCAAATATGTTGTTTAGCTCTTCCTCCAAATTTTGACACAAAGAAAAATGCACCTGAACCAGTTAGATTTTGAGAACTTAGGCAGTGAAGCAGACACCCTAATATTTTACTAATTTTAGGCCTTTTCACTCAGTAAACAGGGTAACCTTACCCACCTAGCAACAATCACAAATTTTATACTTGAGTGACTTAACCTCACCCAGGGGCGTAGCGTAATGGTAGTCAAATAGTCATTGACTACCACTTCAAAAAGGAAGGCCTCAGAAGATGTTACAAAGGAAAAACACAGATAGCAGANGGGACTATTTAAAATTGCATATTTTTATGCCAGGTGCTATTGGCATCTTCATACCTGAACAAGCGCCGCGCACAGGACCGGCGGCGGCAAGTAGTTTTTACATAGGAAATAGTATTGAATTTTGTAGGCAACGCTCTACTGTCATATCAAAATGCCTCCTAAACGTTGTTCCTGGGGTTGTTGTAATAGTGACAGTCGGTACAAGGATCGACCACATATGGAGGAAGTCACATTCAGACCCTTTCCTCAGCCTAAAACTCAACTAGAGAGATGTTTGAAGTGGATTCGGCTCTGCAACCGACCACACACGTAGCTTTAAAGAACAGTGGTAGATATCTGCTTTACAGCCTTAAAACTCCACAATATTTTTTCATAAATTTTTAACCCCTTACACATTTACTTCGCTCGAGCGCTTCCGAGAAAATGCAGCTTGAAAGTCGGGATTTTCACACGGCGCGGGCCGCCATAACTGGTTGTCCGATCAGCGCGGGAATAAGGCGTGACATCATAAAGCGAGAGGCAAGCTAGTAGTCGTTGTGCGAAGGGAATTATCCACATGCACTAACTTGTCTTGGTGCAAAATTTTATGCCTTTTTTTTAACATATGATTATAGTCAGGGGAATCTAATTTTGACCCCAAAGAAATTGCAACACGTGAAATTTTTGCGCCAAACTTTAGATGGACACTTGTTAGGCAATATACTAAAAGTCTACCAAAATCAACCGTTAGGAAGTATTTTTATTTTTATTTTGAAACTGTCATTTTCGTACATTTATTTTCGATTAGGGCAACTTTGCTTTTAATGTACCGGTGCACCGACGACGCCCTTATCACGCAAACTCTGATGACCATCACCGCTGAAATGTCATTACGAGTAGCTCTTCTTATACGGTGTGGGTTGAATTTGTCACTGTGCACCGTGGAAAAGCAGTATTCACGAGCCGTCCGTCGACACATCCTTCTATGTAGGGCCCTCTACACACTGCTGATACAGAAAGCCAGCAGCAGCAGCAGTAGCACCGATGCTGTGGATGTCCACAATGTGCAAGCACTCTTTGACAGTTTGTTGTCGGGGGATATCTCATTGCTGGAAATTGATCAGCTTGACATACTACAAGAACTGCAAGTAAGACTTTAAAATCTACGAGAAGATCTCTCTACATCTCGGACGTCGAAGCTGTGGTTCTTGTACCTCGACATGGTGGACATTTTGCTGCGATGTATTACTGCAGAGCGCACTGGTGACTGGCCACTGCATTTAAGCACTGTGAGAGAGGTGTTACCGTTCTTTGCAGCTGCCGAGCATAACCAGTATACCAAGTCAGGTTACTTGTACTTACTAAGCATGATGAAGATAGGTGAAGAGGTCCAGAAAGCCTTCGAGAAAGGATTTCATGTTGTCCGAAGGAGTGACAGGTACTGGGCAGATCGGCAGATCTTGTCATATAGCAGTGCCTGATGCGTGCCTTGAAGGCCAGTGGCGGTTTGACGAGAGGCAGAGGGATGAACGAGGCTACCAGGACCCGATGGCTTTTGTCAATGCCTATGTGTGGCGATATAAATGGCGGGATGCAAGAACTGTAGGGCATCTTGACAGCAACAAGCGAGCAGCATAAAGAATCAAAGACATCTCTCATGGAGAAAGATGACAAGGATGTGAATGTCCTTATGATTTTTCTTGAAGACGTTACCATTTTCCACCGATGCAGATCTCCGTAATATAGTGACAGGCGAGACAGCAGCACCTGGGGTCAACGCTGAACACGCTGATGACATTGGAAAAGTCATCTTAGCCAACATGGCAGATCAAGAGATATTAACGTTCACTTTGAAACAGATGGACCAAAATGAAGACATTAGGTTCCAAGCTGACTGTTCCAATTGAAGGCAAATTAGTCGAGCTTGACCCTCAGCTATTGTTTCAAAGACTTCTCATTGTCACTGAGACAACAGAAGGTACTTCGGTATCGATATTTAGCTACGAGGTGTGTCCTTATCCACCAGCACTGTCTGAACCATCACTTATGATGCGCCCAGCCACCAAAATTCAACTAGCTGACCATTTGTGTAGTCTGTACCAGAGAGCCATCCCAGAGGCAAGCATTATGAATCTAATAGGCAGTATATCCTTGACGGAGGATGGCTTGTGCAAAAAATCCCTTGGCCTCAGGGTGTGCCATACAACGATATTGCCAGAATCTATTCTGACCACATTCGTCGCCGTTATCCAGGAGCTTCAATTGTCTTTGATGGCTATGGCGACCCCAAAAGCGTAAAGAATTCCGCTCACATGCGAAGAAAAAGCAAATCCAAATTTTGTCCCTTTCAAATTTACTCCCGATACTGTTTTCACGTCCAAGAAAGATGCTTTTTTGAGAAACCAGCAGAATAAGCAAGCTTTCATTAATTTGCTCGGCGACGAACTGCAACTCAGTGGGTGCACTACCACCCATGCTTCCAGCGATGCTGACGTTTTAATAATTGAAACGGAAGTTCAGTTGGCCAAATCCAAAGCCACAGTCATCGTTGGGGAAGACACAGACCTTCTCGTCTTGCTTTGCTACCATACCGATAACTTATGTCACACAATCCCATACATGTGCCCACAGAAACATGCGACAAAAAAGAAAGAAAAAATGTGGAACATACAACATCTGCAGTCGTTAATTGGTGAAGAGTTGTGCAGAGCGATCCTTTTTTGTCATGCTTATTTAGGCTGCGACACTGCTTCACGGATCTTCGGAATTGGCAAGGCTGAGTCGCTCAAAAAGTTAGATAGAACTAAGCCGTTTTCAAGTGCGTTTTTTGAAAACATCAACTTGTAGCGAGATTGAGAAGGCAGGAGAAAGTGCTTTGCTTGCCATTTTAGGGGAAGATGAAACGGAAGGACAAAGTGCGACACAAAAGATTTTGTGAGAAAGTTACAACTCAGAAAACCGCAGTAACGCCACAGGTTTTGCCACCAACGTCAAATGCCTTCAGGCACCACAGCAGAAGGATTTACTACCAGGTGAAAAAATGGCAAGACGAATCTGGCAGCATGGATCCTACCGACTGGGGGTGGTACGAGTCAGAAAATGGCATGCTACCAGTGCTGAGCGACCTTCCTGCTGCTCCTGAAGAACTACCGTACTCAGTGTGGTTTACTGCAGATGCAAGACCAGGTGCGCCTCTTCTCGTTGTACATGTCGACGCCATGTGCCTCTCTGTTCAGACGTGTGCAAGGAATGCCGAGGAGGAGCTTGTACCAATGCACCTGTGCCTGAAGTTGTGGACACAGGCTACTTTTGAGGTACACACTCAATGTCCGGTATTGGCTTCTATGTTGCACAAGTTTTTCCAGTTTTCCTGTTTCTTTCCATTTTCCATTTATTAGGTTTGCTCAAATCCCCTTCATGATTTGTCTTCACTGTAAAATTATGCCTCCCCACCCCGCACAAACAAATTTAAATGGTAAATAATCGGATTATAGTTATCTTCCTATTCTTGTTTTTAGCTGCACACTACGTTCCTTTCGTCGCTAACTACCATATACAGCACAATCTCTAACTAGTATGCACTAGACACAGTAGTACCGGCCAAAATGTACATTTTATCAGTTGCACCACCGACAACAGGTGTAGGGTATGCAGTTCAAGGTTAACAATGTTGATTACAGTGTTTGTACCGTCGATGGCAACGCAACATTCCATGTCATGAGAGGTTCGGTTGCTACAACTCCAGAAAATTGTGTCTCATATACGTATATGAAATTGAAAACTGAAAATTGCAACGGAAATAACGTTTCTTGCAGGAAAAATAATGAGGCTTTAGTGCAGGTATTTTGGTGCGCAACATGTAATCACCACTGCGGTGAATTTTTTTGAAGTATTGCACATCACATTTAGTAGCTGCACCTCTCAGCACAGGAGTTTGGTGTAGCGTAAAAAGGGAGAAACGAAACTTTACTTTTACACCGCATATTAGACGATAATCCTTGTCCCCCAATCACATTCAGTGCGTAAATAATGGTTTATTATTTCTAAAATGCAATTGTATGCAATACATAATTTTTATGATATTAAACCGTCCCACTAACGTATCCTGAAAAAAAAATATTACGCTTATTTTTTTAATGTAGCTACATCCCGCACAATCAGGCGATAAGGTGTAGAAGCAAAAACTATCCCCAACAAAGTGACATTTTGCGCTTGTTTGAAATTTTTCCCAACTTTGGAGTCAAAATAAAATACTTTCCCAACAGAGTTCATTGGTAGACTTTTTTCCTATGATACAACTCATTGTAAACTATCGTAATGAGTCAAAATCGCTTGTGTTGCAATTATTTTGTCAAGTGCCCAAAAAGAATTTAGATTCCCCGGACTATAATGATCATTTAATCATTTGTTGAAGACTGTGAACATGTGCCGGACTTTGATCGCAATGCTGTGATCTTAGAAAAGGCAGGATGAATATTGGATAAAAGAAGCATCCGTCTGAGCACTGAGTGATTTGCTTTATTAATATGCATAGCCTATGTATGGTTGTCTGTGCCGTTTTTCCCCTTGTATTGTGTAATGAGCTCTCATTGGTCTATGGTTCTGACATTCTCTATCATTTGCCTGAGGGGCACATAGGTTTTAAGATGTTGCACAGCAGGATAGGATTTGATGACGGCTAACTATTGTCTCAGGCAGTGTTTTGAGCTCACTAAACCACACAGCAGACAACAATACAAAGGCAGTGCAAACATCTATAAATAGACTCAAATAGTCAGACAGATGTTTCTTTTTCTCAAATATTATTTTATCCTCCCTTTTCTAAGGTTACAGCTCTGTGATCAAAGTCGGGCAGTTGTTCACACAGTTTCACAAAGGACTTTTCGCAACGATAAATGAAAAAAAAAAAAAGGCATAACATTTAGAGCCAACGAAAGATTGCATGTGGATAATTTTCTTTGCATAATGACGTCAGGCCTTATTCCCGCGCTGACCGGACGACCGGTCATGGCGGCCCGCAGGGTGTGAAAATCCCGACTTTCAAGCTGCATTTTCTCGGAAGCGCTTGGGCAAAGGAAACGGGTAAGGGGGTGAACATTTATGAAAAAATACGATTTTTTAGGCTCTGAAGCAAACAGCCTCCCCTGTCCCTTTAATACTGACAAGATCGCAGAGTACTACTTCGTTTGTTCCAAGAATAACCACACACTGAGCTAGATTCTAGATTTATTGTGCCTACTGTCATTGGGTTTCTTTTCTCACCTTGATCATGGCACTAAAATTCTGTTTTTATAGAATATGTCAAATCTAGATCTAACTCAGCATCTGTAAGGTAAACACTAGTTGAGCGTAAGAGTAAGACTGAGGTGTATCTGCCTCCATATCGGTGTGTAGATATTGTTACACCAATGCCAACTTACTTGTTATTTTCTAGACTTGCTTTGTCTATGACGAATGTCCTAAATGCAAACTATTTTAATCTACATGAATCCATTGTGACTCTTCTGCCTGTGTATTGCAAGGGGGATTCTGTAAAGCAGACCCCATAGAAAAATTTCACTTGAATTTCTTGAAGTCTGTTCTTGGTTTGAGGAGGAGCACCCCTAATTGTTTCGTATATGGAGAATTGGGGGTATTTCCCATGATCATCGAGAGACAAGTACGAATCGTAAAATACTGCTTAAAAATTATCCGGGAAAGTTTTGATGAAAAAAATCTAGTGAAAAAAGTATACAAAGAACTATACAAAATGTCAATTTCAGATCCAGAGATGGCATCGTGGGCAACGCTGGTTAAAGGCTTTTTATCCCGAAATGGCTTCGCATATGTATGGATGGAACAGAATGTTGAAGATGAAAACGTATTTCTTTCTGAGTTTAAAACACGCTTAACAGACTGTTATAGACAGGAGTGGAGGGAGGCAGTTACTGCCAGTAGAGATTGTATAAACATATCAAATCAGACCTGGAATATGAAAGTTATTTAAACGTATGTCAGTGCAAAGCAAGGAGAATGGCTCTTACTAGGATCAGACTAAGCTCACATGCATTCATGGTGGAAAGGGGGAGGTGGGAGAGAC
>JAWQUT010000167.1:1452848-1465847 GCA_033807755.1 Ellobium chinense
GAAGGGGAGGGAGGGGGGGGAAGAGGAGGGGAGGAGAGACGTAGAAAGTGTAGTTTGAGAGAGTGAGTTATGATAGCGGTAATGTCAAGATTTGTGTGCCAGTTTAACTCTCGAAAGTCTGGACGTCAGCTAGATGAGAAAGTGGTAGATGAGTGTGCATGAGGAACACGGTTTATGTCTTGACAGTGGATTGTACTAATGTAATATTGTATTGTAATGCATTATGTTGGCCTATGGCCTAATAAAACCTTTGAATTGAATTGTAATTAAATGAGTGCTTGTGTCTAAACTGGTTGTACAATTCCTGAGCACAGAAGAACTGCGCCCCTTGCGAAGGTAGTGAAACATGTCAAATGTTGACTCTGTGGGCATCTCAGAGAAATTGTGACTGGCTTCCATCAGGGTAGGAAGGATAAGCAATGTTCCTTCAACACGAAGATTCTCTGTGACCGTCTATAATCTATTTTCAAGTAGTCCATTAGGATCTAACTCCACTCCTAACCTATCAGCTTGCTCACATAACATTACAAGTTCATTCTTCCTTATCTGGTTGACAGTAACACCTCTTTTTCGCAAAAAGTCCTGCAGAAAAGCAACGTTTTGGAGGCGAAATCACCCCAATACCACTGTCCGCTATTGTGTTTAGAACAAAGCTTGTACCGGCCGGGTGCTAAAAATAGCCACCAGGGGTTTCCCAGCCAGCGCTTAGCGGATATGGACTATGCGGACTGTGGATAATGTTACCCTGTGGGTTGTCTGGGGCAAGCAGAGGCGTTATATTATTATGACAGACACTTGAAAGACTGTTTTATTGGAATAGTAGGGTATCGTATGATTTAATATGGTCTGTAGGACGCGGTGCAGTCTTCTTTTAACAACATCAGATTTAGCTGCTTCTGGCAAAGTTGTTGGTCTCGAAGTTTTGATTCGCACAATGGAAGGTGATGACAGAAGAGAAAACATTTTAACAGTTATTAGGGGAAATCGATGGTGAGGAAAACAGTCATTTTACGGCCAGGACACAGAGTTCGAGGTAGACGAAGATTAGATGTTGTAATAGAAGATTTGCCACTTTAAAAAGGTGTTCATGAACTAGGAGAGGACCACCATAGTTTCAAAGCTTATTCATTCTTATAAATGTCATACGGTTCAAGGGATTTAAGGATTTAAATTATGTGTTAGTTAAGTGTTGTGTTGTCCTCCAGCCACACAATTAATGTATTAATAGATCTACTACCAAAAACGTATACTCAAATCTCACCCACACGAATAAGGAATGGGATCTTAAAACCCTCAGATTAATCTTACATAATAAAAGTATTCGAATACTAGGTTCGAGGTATAGTCCCAAGCTCATGTAGGCTACATGCTGTCATTGTATTGATAGAAGGCGTAAACTGGTTACTGGGTTGCGGTTGCAGAACTGACATCTTTGCGCTCTGGGCAGACCCATACGTACTCAATCCTCGGCAGCAAACGACGCATGGTGATGCCGATGGTGCTAGTTGCCCTGTGTGTACCCTGACCGTCCTGCCCCTTCCTCGTTGGTAGCCATTCCTTTTGACCTGGCCCTCTTGTAATCACAAACTCTTGCAGCCACAGCCTCCTCGATTGATATGTATGCGGATAACAGGCGATCTTTCAGTGACTTTACTATGTCTGCCTTGTCCATCCTTAATGTCCTCACCACAGGGGCATCAGCCGCCAGCCGATCAGTTCTTTCATTATCGTGGACCCCAGCATGTTCTGGACAATAGACCCTTGTGGTTCCGTGAACCTGGAGGTCAGCAAATAGTCTGCAACCATCCGTTTAAGAGCTATAGGAGCATGGATTGTGAGTCTGTCACAATGACTGCCTTTGCTACTGTAGTCTCAGAGAACCATTTCAGAGCCGCGGTGACTGCCTCCACCCTCATTCTCATTTTGGAAGAAGTCGTTGATTACTCTCCACTCTAGTCGGTGCTGACCCTGTCTCTCATTGAGAAGCTCTATCCTGATTGCTTGCCACGAAGCAGAAACCCATCAGTAAACACGATAGCATCATCTTTGTCTCGAGTTATCAGCAATAAGCTGCTTAATCCCGAGGTCGACTCTCCCAGGGGCTCACTTCCAGCATTTCCTGCCAAGGATGATGATGACTCTCTGGAAGTCAGTCAGGCGCTATCCAGAGTAGACCTAGTCCTCTCCCTCGACTAAGTAGTATTTTTCTATTCAGTAGTGTTTTTCTACTGGTGCCATCCATGACATCATCTCTTAAATCTTGTGCTGTTGATGTTAGCAGCGTTTTCATGTAGTGGATGTCTCTTGTTCTCCACTACTCACAATTAGTCTTGACCTTAGCAAGCATGTCTAGATTTTATTGAAATGAGTCCCAGTTTGTGTCTTATTGTCGCAGAAGGGCTTCTCTAATGCACCCCAAACGATGTGCATACCTTCATTCTGGATATTATATATTCCAGTCGATTACACTGTGGTGGTGACAGCGTGAGGATTCCAAGGCCATATCTGACCAACGCTAAGACTAACTGATGGTGCAAAAGAGCCAGTCGTCTCTATACCAGGTTCACAGCTGCTGTTGATTTCAGGTTGCCATACCTCCTTTGCATCTCTGAATTATTCGCTCCCCATGGTGCCTATACAAACAGGCTGCAATCAAAGGTCACCCGGAGATATTTAATTCTGTTGCATTTTCTGTGTTATGTCCCCTGGAAAGTGATGACGGGGAGATCAGCCAAGTATGTGATTATTTAAAGAGCTGACCTTTGCGGATTGTCTTGTGAGCTAGATCTAGATTCATCACTCCACTAAGCGATGGCTTGCATCGTTTTGTGAATGCTTGTGGCGATCTCCTGCCTAGCTGGGTCAATCTTATATACATATACATGATATCGTCTACAAACGTTAATGTGCTTCCTTGACCATTACATTGAATCTTTGTCACCCTAGAAGTGTAGATGTGGAATAGCACAGGTGAAAAGAATATCCCTGAGGCAATCGTAGACATACATATATATGTGTACAGACACCCATGATCCCAATAGAAGGGGGACTTTTCTCTCCATCAGAGCAGCTGCGACCCAGTTCACAATCCACATATACTGATATTGCAGTCTATCAAGGAGTCTCAAAGTCCACTTTTTTTGTAAGTATCCTCCAGGTCAATGGCCCCCAGGCGTGAACAGTTAACTGGAAACAAAACATGGGCCTACCCACATTAACTTAAGTTTACAGTAGGACAAATGATAAGTAATCTAAAGATTACGCAACCTTCTTCCTCCAAAATAGACAAACTAACATAAAACTTTGGTTGTCTGGATGCAGCTATAATTTATAATTTTATCCAATAGTCTGAAAGGCTCGAAATAACTACAATGTGTGCTCAGCTTACAGTTTTGTTGACAACACACTCGGATTTTATAAGACCCGATCGCCATTTCCTCAAAAAAATTATCGGGTCATGTAAGATACATTGGCTCTACATGAGTGATCGGGTCTTATAAGATCACCGATTATAAGACCCGATCACCGGAGTAAGTAACTAAAGTCGATCACCGCTGCACGGTTTAAGGGGGTGGGATTGGGGNGGGGGGGGGGGTTATAAATTTCTTATTAAAAATGTTCCAGTGTACAGGTCTATCAAAGGATCTTGGAAATCTTTTAGAAAGGGGAGTTCGTTTTATTAATCTGTTTCGATTTAATTGGCTTCCACTGTACACCTCATTCATAAATCACAATAGATATGTACACAGAGCAAAATATATCCTTCATAAAAATAAACACAATATACAAGTGATATAAATAACAAAATCACTGCAAGTGGCTATTGTGCAGTGCCTTGATCTCCCAGTTCCAAAGCCAGGAGCTCACTTACGCGTAAGTGGAGAGGACTTGTAAGTGTCCTTTCCAAAGGCTTTAATGTAAAGCTGACAATAATGAACTTGTGTGAAGGTCTGACAAGCCGTACGGCTGTGACGCGCCACATCAATTCATCAATAGCATTTGACTAAAATTTAATTTAATTACAGAACTAAACCTTACCAAAGTATCCTTGTGCACACACATGTGTGTACAATAGTGTCGAGGTGGTAATGACAGTATTATATTAAATCAGTTAGTCCCCTGTGGTTATTCTTGTGTCCAGCAACACCGGAAAAATCAGAAAGGTGGTGGAATCTTGATCCTACATAAGAGTCGTCTATCTGTGACTAAAATTAGTCATGAGAATGTCAAGTCATTTGAAATTCTGATGGCTGATGTCAAACTTCAAAATCAGCACTGTAAATTGTTGTGCATATATAGGCCACCTCCTTCGAATAAGAACAAACTCAATATGCACAGTTCCTGGAGGAGTTTTATGATTTCCTGTTAGAAAGGTCTGTTCATCACAGAAATATGATTATTACTGGCGACTTTAACATCCATGTTGAAAATGCAGCTAACCCATTGACTATGAAATTCTTAGAATTGCTGAAGTCGACGAATCTTCAACAACATGTAACTGGACCAACGCATGAGCCCAACCATACCCTTGATCTCTTCATTGACAGTATATACAACAAGATTGTCCACTGGGTCACTATTGACCACGATAGTCCATCCGATCATAGCCTTGTGATGTTTACCATCAAATGTATAAAACCAATGCCAGTTACAAAATATGTAACATTTAGGAAAACAAGAAGCATGAACATGGAGGAATTCAGACAGGCAATCTAAGATTCTGACATCACTACCAAAGTCATGGAAGAAAAGGATGTTCTTGCAAAATATACCGTTTTCAATAACATCATGATCAACATTCTGCATACCTATGCGCCCATCAAAACTATGAAAATTACTGTAAGATCTAACACTCCTTGGTATAATGATGACTTCAAAGCTTTGAAACATGAGAGAAGAAAGGCAGAACGGAGATGGAGAAATTCTGGACTGGAAGTTCATAAACAAATGTATAACATAAGGAAGTAAAACGCAATTATAATAAGAACCTCACTGAAGCACATAGAAAGCATGTAAGGAATAACATTGAGAAGAACAAACAGAACACACGAGAACTTTTTAAAATTGTAACTGGGCTTGTAAAGCAGAGTAATGACAATCGTGTGTTGCCATAATGTGAGGATCAATATGTGCTGGCGGAAAAGTTTTCATCTTTCTTCAGTGACAAGACCAATGATATTAGAAATCATCTGTATGCAGAAGCTGTAACATGGAACGTCCAACATAGAAAATTCACTGACACTTCTCTGAGGGAATTCCAGAAAACAAACACAGAAGAAATTGTGAAAGTGATAACATCAGCACCAAATAAAACTTGCTCTCTGGACAATATTCCAACATGGATAATCAAGGACTGTATCAATGAATTAGCACCGGCACTTACTTTTATTGTCAATGAAAGCCTAGTGAATGGTGAAATGCCAAATGATCTCAAACAAGCATTGGTGGTAGACTACCTCTTCTAAAGAAGCCAAATTTAGACACAGAAAATTTCAACAACTACAGACCCGTTTCGAATTTGAATTTTATCTCCAAAATTATAGAAAAAAAATTGTGTCTTCAAGATTACACAACTACCTGAAGGAAAATGGTCTGTATAATTTCAATCAGCATATCGTGAGATGTACAGTACTGAAACAACGCTACTTCGTGTGCATGATGATGTCATCCGACCAGAAGAACTTTATAGCACTGATTTTGTTAGATCTCAGTGCCACTTTTGACACCATCGATCGACAGCTGTTTCTTTCAAGAATAGAGGACTATTTTAGAATGAAAGGAATAGCTCTCAAATGGATATATTCTTATCTTAGTGGCAGAACACAGTGTGTGCAGATTAATGCGTCCACCACGGCAGTCTGATCATTACTATCACAGACAGGCACCATCATCTCAGAACCCATAGAACTACAGCATGGAGTGCCACAGGGCTCCGTATTAGGGCCTCTCTTCTTCACTCTATTTACCAGTCCCTTGGGTGACATTATCAAGAGCCATGGAGTGGAACATCACATGAACGCAGATGATACTCAGCTCTACACCCCAGTGCGGAACGGAATTCAAGCAGCAGATGCAGTCAAGAAGCTTGAAGACTAAATTAGTGATGTTAAGAAGTGGATGATGGTTAACAAACTGAAACAAAATGACTCTAAAACAGAAGTTATTGTGCTGGGTACTAAGCAACAGAGAAATGGTTGTAATGTAGAATATTTGAATGTGGGTGATTCAAGAATTCATAATAATATATGGAACTCCGCATCAGTAAGAAATCTAGGTGCCTATTTTGATTCTGACATCTCAATGCAAATTCATCTGACTAAAACTTGTCAAGCTGCTCACTTCCATCTAAGAAATATCAGTAAAATACGAAATTTGATAGACATAAGCACAGCAAAATTACTTGTCCATGCTTTTATCATGAGCAAGCTTGATTACTGTAACTCGCTGCTGTTTGGAATCCCTAAATCCACACTAGATCGTTTACAGAAAATACAAAACAAAACAGCTACTGTACATTAATAACACGATCACATCTCTCAGTAACCATTGTGTGTGTTCTTAAATTTCTTCACTGGTTGCCTATGAAGGAAAGAATACTTCAAGATCATCAAGCCCCAGACTATCTGTCAGAACTAGTGGAGATATATCAGCCAATACGTTTACTAAGATCATTTGATGCAGTGCTGCTTGAAATACCTACAATCAGATTATCTCTTGGTGAAAGGGCCTTTTCTATATGTGGTCCTAAACTGTGGAATAACATCAGTATTGAGACAAGAAAAAGTGAAAACATCATGATTTTTAAAACGAAAGTAAAAACAGAATTATTTAAACTGGCATATGATTTTCAGTTGTCGGTGATGCAGTAATGAAAGTGTTTTTATTAACCTTGCGCGGTTGGGTGTGAATGCCTTTTGTGAGTAAGTGATGTGTATGAAAGTGAGGTGTGTTTATAGATGTGTAAGCTAAATTTTGTGTGTTAAGCAGCGCCATAGAGCACTTTTCTCAGGTGAATATGTGCGCTATAGAAATTTATTACTATAACTATTATTACTATTATATTTATAAAACAGATTAAAATCTTTAACTTTCTCAATTCTCTTGCAAAATTCAGAACTGATATCGCTTGCTGTTTTCTTCAGCTCTAGTGGGAAAACACCAAACTGAAGTCCAAAGGACCAAATCACAATTGTGAAGTGATGAAATAATTATAATGAAATGTTTTGAGTTTGTGAGTATTGCCTAGTAGGATTTGGGGCCAGAATGTTATAAATATGTGGGATATTTGAGTAGGACTGTATAAAGTTTGAGGACCTGAATGAGGTCTGACTGCACTCAGTTTCTGTAACTGTCACATCTTACTCGAAAGTATGTCTGGTCAAGCAAATGAAAAGCAATAAGATTTAAATGAAAGACACTGAAGCTGCACCAACGTTTGACAACAGGTCTGTATGAAACAAAGTTCTTGGTGTAACACCTGTCACTGATGTGTTTCATAACACTCTATGCTCAGTAGTGTTTATTCCACAACAGTCTTTCCACCTCATAGTAAAGACTAAACCTTTGAGTTCTCTGGAAATTGCATCAGTTTTTCATAACAATATCAAAATATGAATACGGCAGTCTTGAGCTTTATCTTCATCTGTTTCTTTTGATGATGAACAGAGTTCTCTGACTGCATCCATGAAAGGCACCAGAAAATGCATAACATCATGGCTCACCTACATACTTTTCTCGTATTCTCTTAGCACATTATAGCATAAAATAGATACTTTATTTATAGCGTTGTGTTGGCGACTTCACTGTACGATCGATGGTCTTCCGCATTGTAGTGTTCGGTGACTCCTAAATTGGAGATTAGAAGTCTGGATCCGTCTCTCGTTAGGTGGAGGCCATCTTTGTGAAAGTTACCAGTGTTAATCGAGTCATTCCTGAGCAGAAATGTGTCACTTTTTTCTATGTATCCAGTGCACTGGGAATTGCATACATTTCTAATGACAGTGTTTGTTTCTTCGACTTTTTGTTGTAACTCGTCGCCTCGTGGGCATATGCCAGAGAAGACTACCTTTCAGCTTTCTACTCATCTCTCTCGCCACGCTTATATCAAGAGTTTCGCTTTTTCCTCTACCGTCTCATGGAGATTTTCTAATGGGAGGTCATTTGTTCCACAGTGTAGGAAGATGGTGTCTTACTGTTCTTTATCTTTTGAATTGGTCAGTTTCAGAGTAATGTCATCCATACTTGCCCCAGGTTGCATATGACTCTGTGATATTTATCTTTAGCTTTGATGTTCTTAAGTAGTGAGTCTCCAATGAGAAGGGAGGCAAAGCTAGGCGCTTTCTTCTGAAGCCTTCAGTCTTTCCCCGAAGTGCCTGCTTTTCTCTTCTGTATTCATCGGCTTCTGCTGTTTTTCTAGCCAGCCGTCGAACTAGGTCCTCATTTATTTGGCCCAGAACTTGCAGTTAGCTGTATTCGTGCGAGGGTGTGTGGGATGTACTTCTACAGTGTGGACCATTCCATATGACGCTGTTTTGAGTTCCAGATTCTTGGATGCAGTCTGCGTGAAACCACAACATGCAGATACAGCACCTAATCATTTCGTCCACTGCTCTGTGCCTGTGTCTGCATGATTCTGTACAATCGATAAACTTTTGAGAATCCTCTCGTTTGTTGCTGGATTCTTCATGGGGTGCATTGCTGGTTTTGTTTCCGCTATGGACTCTCCTTGTGGTATTTCCATTCTTTCGCGTTTTAGGCCTGGTGATGACTTTCTTCTTTCGTTTTGGTGTGCAGACCAAGTTTGTCTCACTTGATCTAACAGGATCGGTGACGAGATTATAGTTTTAGCATTTGTCTGATCGGGACACGCAAGTGTCATCTTCGGGTCATCTGTATCTTGAACCTTGTCCAGGTTTTGTTATAAAGGACAACTAATCGATGAATCGTATTGTTCCATGCCCATGTATTTGTCTAGATCACTTTACTGTGGAGAGGCATTCCCTGGCTGAGTTTTTTTCTGACTGCCTATGCTTGATGCAGTTGCATCAAATGACGTCATGAGACCAGCTTGTTCACCCAGACTCTTGCTTTGGCCTTCAAGATGGCTTTCGTCTGCATATTTATCGAGAGGCCTCTCCTTCTGGGCCGTTTTCTGCCTCGTCTGTCCGGGGCTTATTTTCTTTATCATCACCACCGGGGAAAGGAGTGACAGTGGGGAGAAGCGCATTGGTCTGTATCTTCCTGCTTTTAGATCATTCAGTCTTTCAGTGACGTAGCGCTGCACTGCGTTGGCTGAGTACAGAGCCACCTCAAAAACTCTAGGCTGAGGGTACTGTGGGCACAGGGAGTGGAGCTCTGCTGAGTATTTCAGTCTAAACTCGTGCTTTGAAAATTCTGTCAACGATTTTTCATCTGTGAAAGATTTGTAAAGTTTACGGTATTGCTCTCTAAGTTTTTTGTCATTCCTGAAAAGTGTCTTCTCGTCATCCCCTTTGCTGCTGTTTTCCATTTTGTCGTTCGTGAAGTATTCTTGGCTTCTCGCGAGCTTTAAGAATCTGGATTAAGAGGCGTTGAAGGGAAGCAACCAAGACATATAATTTACTTGAAATCTCTTCGTGAAGAGGTAGGTTTAGGTGGCGAACTCTGGTACAGCCACTATTCAATGGTGTTGGATTACGTTGTTGTATTTTTTTCACCCTTCACCCTTTCACTTGTGGGGACTTGTTTAGAGTAGATGAGTTGGTCTCAAGATCCAAGACGGTTTGTGACACCTATTAGAAGGGCAAATCACTGATTTGTGTACAAGCCAATTAATCCGCTAATATATAAAATCCCCCTTTTGGGGGGGCCCTGCCAGCCAGTGTTAGGGTGTAGAAATGTGTAAAGTGACATGTGATCTAAATAAAACATCAAATTTTAAAGTTTCAGGTACAATTTGAGCCTTCTAGATAAAAAAATAAAATGTGTAGACCTATGTATTCGCACGCGGTCAAAACCAGCCAAATGGAAATTTGGGGACCAAATCAGAATTTGAGGTGATCTTTTTCAAAAGACATTTGTGAAAAATTTTGGGCGTTGACCCCCCTTTTTCTTCCCGTTAAAAGATCGGGCAAAAGAAGTACTTTAACCTCCATGGAAGAAATTTCCCCAAATCACAGTGGTATATTTAGAATAACGCAAAATGTTAATAGGGCCAAAAGAAGAAAAAACAATAGGTGTCAAAGACCAGAATGGTGCGAGTAAGGGACTGTAATCGTGTTGCCTAGGTTGACTTGGTTGTGGTGAAGTGGCGTCAGGGGCCCTTTGTTTTTCGCTCTGTTATTTTGGTCCAAACCGTTATGGTCCAGCTTGATTGACACATGTCTACATGACTTGAGTCTTTCTCTTTTGCTGAATCACGTTGTCGAAAATGGGTGGTGGGGTACTTATCTCCGCGAAGCAGGTTTAGCCTGAAATGACACTCGCTCGTGGAGAACTGGTTGGTTTTCGTCGATCTAGTAGTTGATTTTGCTGTCGCTGTCACAAAATTTGATTTTAATTCTTCAATCGTCGAGGAAGAAAGGAAAATCGCAAGCACTCTGCAGCTGTCACAAAGAAGCGACCGCCATATTAACTTAGGAGATATAGATTCTTGGTTTTGCAATCTTGTTCTCTTATATTTTTTTATCTTGTAGTCTGCTTTCCTCAAAGTACCAGTAATTTAATGCCCTGTTGGCATCGGTGAGAAAGCTTTCCGATCTCGAGTGGTTTTAATATTTAATTCCATTCAAAAATCCTGGTACTGGGAATCGAATTTCAAAATTAGTCTGCCCTAATTGGTGTTGGATCTTCATACCAATTTGAAAATGGTCTTGTTTTTTTAGAGACAATCTTTTAGAGTTTATCTTACCATAGTAAATTATGTTAGTAAATTTTGCATAGCCACCTTCTTCTTAAATAAACTCTTCAGTCTGTTTATGGTGTTTAGTAAGGTTTCATAACTTTCCATTGTTATGCAGTAAATGTTAAAGAGCTGTTGTAATGTGATAGTGCTCTTCTTAGAGTTTCGATTCAAAAATAGTCACTTAATCCTATCTCAGTAAATTATGCATAGCCACTATTTATGATCTGTGTAAGTATTGAGACGCACTGCATATTTGCAGTCATATATATATATATATATATATATCAATAAAATGAGGTCATACAGTAGACATAGTTGCTAAAGAGTTGTATATTTAAACTCATTGTAATGTCATGTTACCTCCTCAAATCTTGAAAGGTTCGAAGAAATTGGAATTGGAACTGAATGAATTCCATCTATCTATCAATTAGGATTTAGATTTCAGGTCCACATTTCCAAGTGAAAGTGAAATTGGGATTTAATTCCAAAATTTTAGCAAGGATCGGAATTGGAATTGAATGCCATTTCTGGTGGAATTTGCACAAGCCTGCTCCCCAGTATCGATTATGCTGTCATTGTCCTCGCAATTTCTTTGCATTTCTTTATTGTTTTTAAATAAATGCCACTAATGCGGTTCTTGAATGCTCCTTTCTGTATTTGCTAAGTTTCTACTTCTACCAACACGTTTTTAAATGTTTATATTTTCATGTTTCCTTCTGTACAACTTTCTTTTGAACTACACTGTATTTACCCATTATGGTTTAGTTCATGTTTTTGAAGACAGTTTTTATACAAGACTCAGAGGACACATTGAGAAATTATGAAAAACATATTTTCTCTTTTAAAAAACATAGACTATTGGTTTAGAAACCTACACAAAATTTTAAAACACGGCAGGAGCAGGAAAAAAATCATATATTTAAAAATATTTTTTGTGAACTCATTATATAGTACATTGAGCACTTTGTGTGAGCATCTGTTTGCGGCTGGTCATTCTCCACTTCTGTTACTAAGTGCTCCGTTCCCACCTTGTACTATACCCATGTCACCACTTTATGAAACGACCCTATCTTGTTCATTATATTTAATGTTGTGTGTACGTCTATGTGTTTGTCTTGCTGGGTTTACCAACTGAAGCTTAACGGCCGTTGGTTAAAGAGAGGGGCGAGGAAGCTTGTGGTGTGTGTGAGTCTCATTCCTAGCGCTATGACTGGTAGTCTTCTATTCGGCTTCGGGAAAGATCATTAAGCCACTTTTTTGGAGTGACGGCGTGGTCTTTTATAAAATAGATGTCTACCTGCTTCCAAAAGGACAGCAAGGCGATGGGTGCCGACTGCCGACGCAGAGGTCGCGGCGCGGGTGCGATTTCTACCACATCGCTTCCTTTCCTTCTTCCATTTTCTCTCTGCATTTGTCTTCTTGCGCACTTTCCCCTTTATCCTACTTTGTGTGAGCATCTGTTTGCGTCTGTTATTCCCCTTTTCTATAGTATAGTATATCGAAAGGAGTTGCAGATCTACAGGTACAAAAATGTCTAGATTTAGGCTATATCACTTTAAGTATACCCAAATACAGTTGTGTGCCATTTTGTCATAGGCCTGCCACTGGTGACTTCACCTTCCCGAAGGACAAGGATCCATGTTGTTACGTGTTGCGGTAACTATTCGGTACTGACGATCGCCAGAAAACAACTCATAGAAGAGAGTTCCCCCTCTCTCCTGTTGTATTACCTTACCCTTTGCAGTTTAGTCAAAGTCCGTCATTTGTGTAAACCATTTAATTTACTGCCTTTTCTTTTTCCATTGTTGGCTGTATATGCCTTTACACTCCTCACTGACTTACCGAGGTGTCCTGAGTATATACTCCACACATCTTATTCAAGCTTATCTCAGATTTTGACATACAGAGATGTGACCTAATTTAATATCAATAAGATTTTGAGTTTGGCAGTAAACTAAATTACCTAAGATTTTAGACCACAACCTTACCCATCAAGCAAGAACCACATATGTTGCATTTGAGTGGCAAAACGCAAACAAGATGTACTCTGAGCAACTAAAGTATTTTGCATCTACTGTACTTAAATCTTTGAACTTCCAAGCCAGCCTCCCCCCCCC
>JAWQUT010000167.1:1465886-1496720 GCA_033807755.1 Ellobium chinense
CCCATGGCCAAAGTGCTGTTTTTATAGGGACAATAAATATCGCGTGTTCTCGCATCATACTCATACCTGAATAGTAGAAACTATTCCACTTCCACCACTGCATTTCCATATCAATTCCACATTTAAATGCTGCACTAGTCTATGTTTCTATGGTCATTCTACATTTAAATGCAAAAGTTAGATCTCATGAATTATGATTACATTTGCAATACTATCTAGATCAATAAAATTGTACGCAAAAAAAAAAAACGGATTCAGAATAGACCAAAACATTTCTCTTTCCTAGAGCAGAATTATGTCTACAGAGTCCACAAACTTTTTTTTAGGCAGAATAGAATTTTTTCTAGAGGATATAATCATATATATAATATAACTAAGAGTTAACCTCACTGACAAAGGCCGAATATTAGACCGGTAGTTTGGGAATGGGGTATTTTCTTTTGGGATGGGGTGGGAGGGAAGGGGCATAGTCCAGAGAATGTGTTATATTGATGGAAGTTCAGTTTAGATCTGGACACATTCCTTGACTGTAGATGGGCGGAGGGGGGGGGGAGTATAGGGAGAGGAGAGGGGATAAGCAAGTGTGATACTAATACTAGGGAAAGGTGTGAGTAGGGTGGAGACGCAAAAATTAAATGTAATTGTATGAAAATAAAGGATCCGTGAAAGACAGCAAACTTTTTTTTTTTTGTTAAGGCAGAATTTTATGTGAAGGACATATCACTAAGTGCAAACTCATTGACAAAGGCCAAATATTAGACCAGTAGTTTGAGAATGGGGTGAGCTGTTTTCCTTTGGGATGTGAGGAGGGAAGTAGAGAATAGCAATACGCCTAGAGTCAATATAAGGTACATTGATGGAATTCAATTTAGATCTGGATACATTGCTTCACCGCGGACAGGGGGAAGGGGGGCTGAGGATAAAGAGGAAGAGGGGATAAATATGTGTGATATGATGGACTAAAGGTGTGAATGGGGGAAGGAAGGAAGAAAAGATTAAATCAGAGGGGGAACAGGGCTTGGGCTGGGATGGAGGCTTATGGAGGACGAGGGGAATGAGAAGTGAAGATAGATTTTTTTAAAAAATTATTCCAATTCAGAGCTAACTAGCCAAATTATCTCATCCAGAGCCTCTTTCTACATTTCAACAATGGTTGGATCGTTGACAAGGAGGACTTTTACAGCCATTTGTCAACTCTCTGCCCCCGCCCTCCTCCCATCCCCCCCCCCTCAAAACAAAAAAGGAAGCTTCAAATTGAGAGACTGCATTTCAATTGCATAGCTAACAGCAGCCGGAACAAAGGATAGAAAAATATATTTAGATTAGTTTTAGTGCTTTATTATGCTTCATGTTACTTTTTTCTTAAGGTACTTTGGAACACCCGCAACTGTATGGGGGGTGAAGCTAATAATAAAACAACATCTACACGCATTTACACTGACCCTCTTTTGGTAATTATTGTTCTCAAACGCATCATTATCTGTGAAAATAAGTGTAAAATATCAAAAGTTCAAAACGCCACACAGTTTTTATTGACGCCAACTCCTTGAATAAACCGCCAAATTTGAGAAATCTAGCTTCATAACGCCAGCTCAGCTTCAGACGCCACAATAGGTAGTGATGTCATGAGCATGGTCGCCAAGTTTGAAAAACATGAAATAAATTATCCGCATGTTGGAACATCCACTTTCTAAAAGAATCGGAGACAGGGATTACACTGCTGCTGACCATCTACATTCAATGTGTGACTCATACAGCAAAACTGAGTTATTTTCGGGAGGTGTAAAAAACAAAAAAAAACTGTGTTTAAAACAATTATGATTATTTTTTTCAACTTTTGGCTTAGTGACTTATCAAGGTGTCACCAGTAAAAATACTTTCCAAATTTTGACATATATAGGCAAATGCCTTAAACCGATTAGACTGAAAACTTCGGCAACAATAACAATAACAATAACTTTATTAAGCTCATGTTTCGTACAATAAACATATGAGCAATACAAAAACTTCTTGTAAAGTATAATAAATAATCAACGAAACAGACTGCCAAAAATTTTAGGCCTTTTCACACAATAAACAGGAAAACCTTTCCCAACTAGCAAAAACGACACAGTTTACACGCGGGGCAAACCCCATCTATTCTGAGTATAGAAGGATTTGTATTTTTCTACTCGGTGGAATGCAAATCCAACTCCTCTCCCCTCTTCATGGCAAACTTTCCCTTTTCATAGGGGCTAGTCCACATCAAACAAACAAAAATTGCAAAATCCTGTGCAGTTTTGGCATCTTTAACCCTAGATGCAGATTATGTCTCTTTGCACACAGTTGTAGCAGTCCTAGGGAATAAGATTTGACAGACAATCTGCTGGTTGCGTTGACGACTTCAGAATCAAACAAAATTCAAAGTGTTGTTCGTTTCCGGAAACAGAATGATAGTAAATGACAACATAGGAGCGGGCATGATGAGGGTAGTTTTGTGATAGTGGGGCGGCACACCTCGAAATAATGAGAATTGTGCACGTGCCAAGATGGGCTAAGGTAATTTGAATAAATCTGATTATTAGGGCACCTTACATCTTACATCTGCCGGCTGTACCGGTTAAATTGACACACTGACCAGGAGTGAAATTCATGGCTTTGCAGTACACCAGGTGTCACGACGAAATGGTGTCAATAATAATAGCAATAATAATAATGATAATAACAATAATGCGGTTCACAAGTCTGGTAGCCAGATTAATGCCCGCTCACGCGACTTTACAATATTGTTGCTTACAGATCTCTTGAAGGACTGGGCATCCTTAATCCACGCTCCATGTACTATGCAAAGCATCTGTCCTTCTACTTATCATTACTCAACAACGATGACCCACTTGTAAAGGAAACTGCAAGTAGATCACTCCAGCTTCATATGAACAATCTAGAAACAGTCACGGTTAGTAACGAGGAAAGTAATTTTGCGGGAAATGCCACTGACACCAAAGGCAACATCATCAAAGGCTGAGTGAGCTGGACAAAATCAGACTGGGTCACACTCTATGAAATGTGTAAGCGTGAGATCACCACCTTCTTAAGACGAGACAGCGACACGTATACTCTAGAAATGGAGATAGGCGAGAATACATCATTGATGTTCGATTCCGAAAAGACCTTCTTCGAGAGCAAGTCATCGCAAGGCAGAAATTTTAAAAAGGCAGCAAAAGCTGACTATACACTCTCGTCAGCAATATTCACAACAATAAGGTCAAAGAGAAACAGATCTTTTGTCTCTCTTGGAAGACTCCAGCAGCTGGCGGAATGTGAGTCTCTTCTAGCACTCTTGGATCCTCAAACGTACACGTGAGGATGCAAGATCTGCAATCATCCATCCGAAACCGCTTCACATGTGCTGAGTGGATGCACGAAGCAACAGACGTTATACCACAAAAGACACATCTGGATTGTAGACATTGTACATCAAAAGATGATATGTGGCAACAAGTACAAGACTGTGCTGGAAGACACTGTGTTAACACTATTCGGTTTGACCATATTCGTAGCACCGGGGGCTCGTCCGAAGCACGTCATTAAATTTCTAGAATGTTCTATTAATTATTATTTAAGTATTGGGTTAGTCATTAGTTATTTTAAATAGTAACTGATCTATTCTTTTATTTTACAGAAATGTAACCTGCGGAAGTAAAGTGAAAGTTGTAAAAAAAAAATATGACGGATAGACGCTTTTTTCCTCTCTCTCTCTCTCTCTCTCTCTCTCTCTCTCTCTCTCTTTCTGTGTGTGTGTGTGTGTGTGTGTGTGTGTGTGTGTGTGTGTGTGTGTTTTTGTTGTTTTTTTTTTGTCACGGGCAGTGGTGTGGGGTTGTAGTGGTGAGCGCCACCTTCCCTCATTCAGGAGGTAGTAATTAATAATATGAGGTTGCGTTCATCACCACGACAATTTCTATTAGGGCTTTATTTTGGTTTAGATTGTGGCATCCGTATTCTGCTCTGTATTGACTTATTTTTGTGAGTGTTTCGAGAAGAATGTCTGTCTTGTCCTTCTTCTTGCGCTGTCTGTAAATATTTTAATTTTTTTTTCAAGCTCATTAAGTGTAGTCTAATCGGCGTTAATTTTTTTTCTCCTTTACTTGTCATAGATGTAGTGAAACGTCTAGTTTGTGGTTATTACTGTCAAGTTTCTTTTATTATTATTACACTGACATAATTAGTTGTAGATGACGATTATTCCTTTCACCACATGGACTTATAAAAGTTAAGCTAGTGGCAATGATTTATACTGACTACACTTGGTTCAGTGTTTTACCATTCTATGCGTTTATTGAAACTGTGTTAACTGTGAACAGAGTTTTGTATAGTTTATGTTAGAAGTACACTGTGTGACGACCGTGTAGGCGAGTGTTGTGAGTGAAGAGTCGCACGGGGTCTCCCAGCGCTTGGATGATTTGTTTATAGCCAGCTATTAAGGGCGAAGATATACTGGATCCGTCCGCCTGTTGTCTGTAAAATGAAGACAGTTGAAGGATACAAAAATATAAGTATACTGCGTCCGCCATTTGTTGCCTTCATAATGAGCAAGCAACAATAATAATAACAACAACGAAAACAATTAAACTATAATTATTGTGCTTACCTTCAGATTCAACTTCCTCCGCTACTTCCAACCACAGCTTTCCAACAACATCTCTGTTGCTATAGTTCTTATCAGCTTTATCATACAATGTAGGTTGAGATTCATACAGACCTGTTGTCAAACGTTGGTGTTAATTAGGGCTTCTTCTTTTGATGGTGGAAACAAAGCCATTGTTTGAGATAAATGTGCACAATAAAAATTTATTAACTTTCCGGAAAATTTTAAAAAGCAGAACAGAACTTTGCAATGTTCACGAAAGAGTTGGAATCAAGACACACCTTATTGCAACAGTATAATTTTTTTTTTTTTTAAATACGCTGAAAATCATAAATCCTTCGCCCCCGGGGGTTTTCGAGTGCGCTGGAATCAAATCTAGTCTTAAAAATAGGATTTAATGTATATTTTGACATTTTAGATTTTGCTATTTTATGTCCCGCCTACAGCTATTAGTCATTTCCGGTCGTCGGGTCGTCCGTCTTGAAGGATAGAATGCAACATGCGGCACTTCAATCCGGCTGTCCTCAGACAGGTGTCTGCAAGCTGGAGTTAGGGCGAAGATATACTAAATCCGTCCGCCTGTTGTCTGTAAAATGAAGACAGTTGAAGGATACAAAAATATAAGTATACTGCGTCCGCCATTTGTTGCCTTCATAATGAGCAAGCAACAATAAGAATAACAACGAAAACAATTAAACTCTATAATTATTGTGCTTACCTTCAGATTCAATTTCCTCCGCTACTTCCAACCACAGTTTTCCAACAACATCTCTGTTGCTATAGTTCCTATCAGCGTTATCATACAATGTAGGTCGAGATTCCACTGCGTTAATTAGGGGTTCTTCTTTTGATGGTGGAAACAAAGCCATTGTTTGAGATAAATGTGCACAATAAAAATTTATTAACTTTTCGAAGCAGAACTTTGCAACATTCACGAAAGAGTTGGAAGGAAGACACACCTTATTACAACAGTGACAGTAACCTACACATGGGGAAAAAGGCTTTTAGTGTGTGTGTAAAAAAATTATTATTTTTTTTAAATACGCTGAAAATCACAAATCCTTCGCACCCGGGGGTTTTCGAGTGCGCTGGAATCAAATCTAGCCTTAAAAATAGGATTTAATGTATATTTTGACATTTTAGATTTTGCGATTTTATGTCCCGCCTACAGCTATTAGTCATTTCCGGTCGTCGGGTCGTCCGTCTTGAAGGATAGAATGCAACATGCGACACTTCAATCCGGCTGTCCTCGGACAGGTGTCTGCAAGCTGGAGTTAGTATACCTTACTGTCCGTCATCTCCTCTATTTTATTTGTAATTAAGGCATGCTCCTTCATTTGTTGTCTTCAAACCGGACTTAGTATATCTTCGCCCTAATATTGTGTAGTGCAGGTTCAATATTACATGTTGTTTACAACTCAACCGCATTATGAAGAATAATAATTCTCTTTGGACCGTTGTTTCTTTGGGAGGTAAAGTTACTTCGGTATAGTATATTCCACAGCACCATTAGTATTTAGTGATACTGTACAGGGGCGAAGGCTGACTTTCTTAACAGGGTAATCATAGTTGAACATTATTGCAACTTATAGTCACGTATGCGGTATTAGTCGAGCGTGCTAAAATATCCGTTCGTAGAGTCACATTTGATGTTCACAGTATGATACTGTACACAGAGTATGGACTTTAAAAATCGGTAAACATCATCACATTTCCTGAAAAGCTACAACAAAAGTTTGAGTAGTTGGATGAAAAGGCACCAAAAAGTACAGATTAGTTACAGGGCCAGGATCGCACAAAAATACATGTTATATTATCACTCACCAAGGTGTAATGGCTCCAAAATTGTAGAATTTATGTCCAATTAGGCGAGACCTAACAGGCCTAGGCTAATAAACTAAACATTGGGAACACGACCTTGCAGGAAAACCCATCCAGACCGTAGGGGAGTGACAATCTGTCAAGCTTTAAAAAGAATGACCTTTGGTTGCTTGGGTAGCAGACTGACTAACATCTTTAGACAAACCGCTCTACGCGCAGCGACTCCCTCCCCCTCCCCCGTTTCCACCTCTAGCCACATATCCAGACCTAAAACAAGAAGATACTAATTTTATTGAAAACGTAATTTTCAGGCCCAGTCCACACCATGAAGCCGAGCCCACCTTTTTGCAAATGGGTAGGCCTATGTGAGTATTGCCATCGTCAAACCTTGCCGGTTTTGAGAACAGGGGAGGGGGGGGCCAACTGAATTACTTTTCCAAGACGTTTTGTCATTCGTGTTATTTCCCAAGAAGAATTTATGTTTATTTAATAAGTTTGTTTGTATGTTTCATAAAGTCAGAAACCTCCTTCATAAAAATAGTAAATCTACCCCAAGGTGCTTTCCCCAAAAAAAGATTTTGGGAATCAGCTACATTGCACTATAAAATAGGTAACGTGGCAACACCAGCACTGGACTTGTGAATGGAGATATGTGTGTGGTGAAACTGTTCATGTGGCTTTCTGTAAGTGTGGATTCATTTCTAAACTGAGGGAAAAATAAAAGTGGTCGTAAACTTGTGACTGAAGGCATGTCACTTGTCAGCAACAGTGTGAAAAATGAGGCCCTTGATAATAATGAATTTCACTAAATGCTATAGAATAGTGTCTTGTTTTACCAATATGTTATTTTTGTTCCGCATCACATTAAACCGCAATCGGTGAAAGTACCACAAATCAAACGGAGACCTTGATTAGCAGCTCTTCTTTACTAGCCGGTGAAATTTCCTTGCTTTCATCGAGTTTTTTTGTGAGGCCACTCCACATTTGGCTGTAGGGGTGTCCAGGTTCTTTATCCCTATTAGTCAGTGAATAGAGCAGAGAAAATCTGAGGGGTACCAGGTTCTGAACGTAGATCAAAGTAAGATTAGGCCTGACAAAGAGCAAATGAATAGGATTCGGTGGTGTTCTTGTTTAACTTGCCACGAAGGCCAAGGTCGACCAACGGCATTTTCGGCTGGTAATCAGTGATTATTTGATTATATGGACCCTTCGCCCCTAAAACTGTACATGCCAACGATAGCACTGAGTATTAAGATATAATTCCTAGTGCATTACATTCATTGTTGTAGGCACCAGCTATGACGGATTTGCAGAATTTAATTGAGATGGGTAAGCCCTTAGGTCTTGAAGGTGTACAGCTGACCACATGGGTCAAGGAGCAGCAGGATATAGCGAGAGAGGTTGCACAGGTTCTCCAAGAGATGCACAGGTACCGTCTAAACATACTAGGAATCAGCGAGACCCACTTGAACCAGTCTGGACAGAAACGAATGAAAGAAGGAGAACTTTTTATCTATTCTGGAGGTGACAGAGATGGACCTCATAGAGAAGGAGTAGGAATGTTCACAAACAAGGCACCACAGAAAACATTCAGAGGTTGGGAAGCACATGGTCCAAGAATAATCATGGCCTCATTCGGAACAAAGAAAGAAGTCAAGCAAAAGGAAGGTAAGAAGGTCATAAACATGAACATCATACAAGTATATGCCCCAACCAACGATGCTGAAGAGAAGGACAAAGACAACTTCTACAACCGCCTCCAGAGTGTGATAGACAAGCTTCCAAGTAAGCACATCAACATTGTCATGGGAGACATGAATGCCAAGGTAGGCTCTGATAACAGTCACAACGAGGAAATCATGGGCAGACAAGGACTAGGAGAAGCAAACGACAACGGGGAAAGGTTTCAGAACTTCTGTGCATTCAACAGCCTAGTCATCCGAGGAACAATCTTCTCACACAAGAGGCTCCACAAAGTAACTTGGGTCTCCCCAGATGGAAGGACGCAGAACCAGATAGACCACTTCTGCATTTCTCGAAAGTTTAGACGTCGGGTCGGACCACCATCTGATCCTTGGAAAGATGAGGCTGAAACTGAGAAGGTATGCACAAGCCACAACCGGAAGTCGCCAAAAGTACCAAGTCAGTGTTCTGAAGGACCCTGTTAAGAAGAAAGAATTCAAAGTGGAACTGAAGAACAGACCAAGCCCTTCAAGATCTGGAAAAATGTGAGGATCACTGGGACAAGATAAAGGAGGCAGTAAAAGCAACCTGCCAAAGTACCCTTGGACCAAAGGACAACACCAGGAAGGAATGGATCTCACAGGACTCCCTAGACAAAATCAAGAGAAGAAGAGAGCTGAAAGTGAAAGTCAACGACTGCCGTATCAGAACTGAGAAACTCACTGCACAAGAAGAGTACTCCAGAGCGAACCGGGAGGTAAAGAACTCCATCAAGAAGGACAAGAATACCTACCTGGATGGCATGGCAGAAAAAGCAGAGAAGGCAGCAGCAGACGGACTTGAGAATTCTTTACCAGACAACCAGAACTCTTTCAGGGAAATTTAGCAAGCCCACCCTAACAGTGAAAGACAAGGAAGGAAACACCATCTTTGACTCAGCAGGACAAAACCGATGGCGGGAACGCTTTGACAAACTCCTGAACAGACCGCCGCGAGACAATCAGCCAGAAATTCTTCCAGCCAGAAAGGATCTCCCAATAAATAAAGAACCACCCACGAGAAAGGAAATAGCGGCAGCTATAAAATCTCTGAAGTCACACAAGGCTGCAGGTCCCGACCATATACCGGAAACCCTTAAAGCGGATATGGAAACATCAGTGGAAATGCTGAACGCCCTATTTGGAAAGGTTTGGCAGGAAGAGGAGGAAGGAAGGACACCTGATCAAGGACCAAAGAAGGGAGACCTCAGCAACTGTAACAACTACCGCGGCATATCACTCCTGTCCATACCAGGGAAGATCTTCAACAGAATACTCTTAGAGAGAATCAAACTGGGGCAGACGACAAGCTCAGAGGAAACCAAGCAGGATTTCGCAAGAACCGATCATGTGTCGACCAGATAGCTACCCTGCGCATCATTGTTGAGCAGTCTCTGGAATGGAAATCACCCCTTTTAGTCAACTTCATCGACTTTGAAAAAGTGCAGACAGCGTTGACAGGGAAACTCTGAGGAAACTCATGAGACACTACGGAATACCTGACAAATTCGTCAAGCTTGTGAAGGCCACCCACGATGGAACAAGCTGCCAAGTCTTTCATGAAGGACAGCTCTCAGAAACATTCCAGGTACAAACAGGGGTGCGATAAGGATGCCTGCTCTCACCTTTCCTTTTCATCTTGGCTGGGTCATGAAGGAAGCCACAAAAGGCACACGAAATGGAATATAGTGGACACCTTGGCAACAGTTGGACGACTTCGCAGATGATCTTGCACTGCTGTCACACACACACTTTCAGATGCAAGAAAAGACCGAGGAACTCAACAATCTATCAAAGAGCGTCGGCTTACGTATACATCCTGGGAAATCTAAAGTGTTAAAACTAGACACAGTCTCAAGCTCTGCTGTCACGGTAGAAAACACATCCCTAAAAGAAATTGACATTCACCTACCTGGGAAGTATCATTGACAAAAGAGGTGGTACGGAAGCGGATGTAAAAGCAAGGACTGCCAAAGCAAGGAATCAGGATGCCCCAGCGACCTTTGCGAGACTTATGAGACTAGTTTTGAAAGACATTCTTCACGTAGTATCATTTTTGATGATATCGCATGTCATAGGGTAACATGGTCCGAGCATATTCAAACGCTTTGCTAGCCCTATAGCCATATCAACTTGAAATCCAGCCTATTTTAGGTAGTTCGAATCATTTCCCCGACTACCTCAGTCGTTACTAAGTAGTGAATGAATCTACAGTATCATCTTTATGGCTGGTAATTGTGTTACCACATCACATCATCATGCTAGTCCCACCGTCCATAGTGCCAGGATTATCTACTTAGTTTATATTATTATCCTAACACTATTATTTAAAGTGTTGAAAGTTGTTAGTGCAAGCAAAGAAACTTGGAGAACTGAAGGAAGGTCTTCGTATCATTGTCGACAAACTGCGTCAAATTTCCTATTCCTGTGCGATGTTACTGATGACCTCCTTGAACACATTACCACTGAAATGCTGTTGTTGGAACGATACTGTCGTGGATGTCTTTGTTGGAACATTGGGATACTTATCAATATAGAAATTGGTATTTGAACAAGTTCTATATTGATAAGTATCCCAATGTTGATCGTGCAGCAGTTTTAAACTAAAACTTAATTCTATGAATTTCTTTCTTCAAATGGGAATTAATCTCATGTTTTTGAGGTGGGGGATGATGTCACAAACAGCATTAGGTACGTTAAAACAGGCTGGGTTGTTTTTCTGGATCGTGAAAAGTAAGGAGGTAAAAGGCGTGCAGAGAGCGTTTGGGATACTTGGGAAGGCTGAGTGTCGGGGTATAAAAGGACCGAGTAAAAGTGAGGCGACTCTGCCCTAGCTCTTATTGTAACTGTACTGGTGATCCAGGTTGACAGGTGAAATAGCAGAGTTGTAATCTTTATTCAAATTGGTGAATAAATATAAGGTAGCTTGCAGTGCGCGATCATTTCAGGAAATGTGCATATTATAAGACAGTATGAACAAGGTCATTTTCATCTCGCTAGTTCCTATTCCTATTTGTATCCCGTGAGGCCTGTGAGACCCAGACTTCTCAAACAGAGAAAAACTTGACACCCCCAATTTGTTCCTCGTGAGGCCTGTGAGACCCAGACTTCTCAGAGAGAGAAAACCTCGACACCCCCTGATTTTTCTCCTGAGGCCTCTCAGACCCAGAGGCTGACGATACTAGCGATGTGCGTGTACACATTTTCTTCCTATATTTCCTTTGATCTTTTTACTTGCTGAATGTATCGATTACCCGATATATTATAATCGATACTTTCGGATATGGCATGACCACTACATACAGGGGCGTAGCGCGGGGGTCGAAACTAGGTAGGCAAATCTCCACATTAGCCACGCAAATCATCGCACTGTTGCCTTTTGGTCATACTACATTTCCATTAGGTATTATACATTTGCTGCACCATCTATACCAAGAGCGCATGATAACATCAGTTAAGTATCGTGACAACAACCACAAAAAGACAACAACTCAACCATAACAGCACTGTAATAATTGTATTCACTTTATGTTTACTCAGTGTATATAAAACTGACACGTCTTTTATGTGAGTAAAAAAGTATTATGGCGGTGTCGTTGAAGGAATGCTTGTAATAATCTGCTTTACATCCATCGCTAGGAAAATCGTATTTCATGTTCACGTCTAGTTCATAGTTGCTTCTCTGGTCTATTTTATTTTTCTTCATGAAATTCTAAAAGAGAGCTTGCAGGCAACATTGGCTGCTTTCGAAAAAAAAACATTCACGTTTGTTAGGAGGTCCGCTGACTTCATCTTGCCAATACACACGGTCTCAAATTATCTAGGGTCTAGCTCTAGACTAAGATCTGGTCTAGACCTGTCACCTATCTTAGACGTACCGAGCAAGGTTGTCACTTTTTTGCGAGCCGAAGCCAAATCGCATATACGCAAACGCGCCAAACATGAGCCAAACCGTGTCCGGAATGGGCCTACTGGAGTCAGGATTTTACTTAAAAGAATTTTTCTCAAAATTGCTTGGGTATTGGATATACGTCATTACGTGGGTATTATAGTTATCATAAATATTTCTACATACACCAGAGCGACATCATAGGAGCTGAGTGTCAAATGGGATCATTTTTATTATCCGTGTTCATCGGGTAATTATGACAGAAGCCTGATCATATGAGATACCATTTTGAGAGAAGTAGAAGTATTTTTTATTTGGAAAATTAGTCAATTTAAACTGATTGTTGGAGCCAAAGATAGCCAAAGAGCAAATCAGTTATTTGAGACCCAAGAGCTTTTTAAAAAGAGAAATATCTGGTTAATGGTATTTGGCGCCAAAAGAGCCAAGTCTGGCAACCCTGGCACCAGGATGATGCAAGCCTTTGCTAGCTAACACACACGACTTCATTCAACTTCGGCCAATGGGAAAAGAGAGAGTCAGTCGTCTGACCTCGTTCGTCTTCCGTAGGCATTTTGATTTTTGCCTATAGGCATGGAAATTTTAACACTACTCGGGGATGCCTTTGGGGCTCAGTCTGGGTTCGAGTGATGATTTTTTGCGTATAATACAGTAGAAGAGGAGCTGCCCACGAGTTACCCTGTGTAGTCAAATTTCCGAAGTGACTACTGGGCTAGCCAAGCTGAACTGCGTTTGGGGCTCAGTCAGGGTGCAGTCTCCTTTCTTTTGAGACGGTACTAGACTAGAACGGTAGTAGAGGCGCGGCTTTAGGGGTTGTCTTTTATAGTCAAAAATGTGAAATGCACAGCTCTCTTTATATTTAGTTCAGTCTTCTAAGCTGAGAATTCTTAAGGCTGATTGCTGGCCTTTCTTATTTCAATTATTTTCTGCTAACTGTGTTTTCCTTTTTATCATCTTGTGAGGCCTTCCTCTTTGAAGTGGTAGTCAATGACAATTTGACTACCATTACTCTACGCCCCTGACTACATATAAAGCTGTATGCCTTGCCCAGTGGTCAGTATGCCCTCTTTCAGTCATTTTAAGAGAGTGAGCAGTCCGTCCGTGCTAACTGAGCTCGCTGAAGAAGCCTGGTGTTCTGTTTTCGTCATTTTGGTGTGCCCGTTTCTCATTGTTGCAGCAAGAGGTAAGTAAAGCTCACTTTCTTAGCCTTTCAACAATGCTAATGACTTGAAAGTCTCCCGTTTGCTCGTAGAGTTATTCTTCAACTGATTTTGGCACTGACTTACAATTACATGTGTACATGAAATAAAAATAATGTCATACAGTGTTATACATCTCATTCATAATATAAACACATATAACAATACACATCACACATGTAAATACATAATATTACAAATGAAATGCATAACAAAGTCATTGCTGGTCCTCAGCGGTGCAGCGCCCTTGTCCCCCCCCCCCCCCCNCCCCAGCTCTAAAGCCAGGTACTCATTTACACCTGTCTCGAGTGAGGAAACGGAAGCGAAGTGTCTTTCCCAAGGACACAACAACGTACACCGCCCAGCTTGCGAGTCAAACACATAAACCTTAGACTTGAAAGTCTTCAGTTTCTGAGTACGACTCACAAACCGCACGGCCACGCTGTGAAGTGTTCACTCTTAAAAGTGTACTTTCTGGACAGCGCGCTGCAGTTTGCAAAGACTTTCGCAGGAGATTATTTTCAATTAAATATGCTAAAATCCGCAAATTAAAGGGTGGTTTCGGGCAAAAAAGTAATAGTAGAGCCAAAATGTTGTTTTAAAATTGAGATTCTTGTTTAACAATGTTGGCAAAATATACCATTTTGAATCTTGTGTTATTTCTTAGATAAGGCCATATTTACTAACTCCACAATTAGTATAGTCATTACTGCTGCATCCATGCCCGGTGGAGTGACGCCAGTATACTTTTCCGAGCACGAGGGTGTGTGGTTCTTGCGTAGAAAGCATTAAGAAAGGAACAAAGAAAGAGAGAGCGAATGAGACAATCAAAAGCGAACAAATATGACTCAGTTCCAGTTCAGTTATGTTATTTTATTCCCTTTTGACTCATGGCTCAATGAAAACTTTTGTTAAACTTTCTTGGATCGCATATTTCCTCCACCCGCATGGCCTTACTTAGCTCTTCCAGGGTGATAAAGTGTGCATGTTGGTGTAAATAAGAAGATTGTTCTTAGGTTTGCACACAGATATAATGTACCNAGACTATCCGTGAATTCTAAGCACACCAATTATTGTACCTGTATGAAAACTTTCTGTACTGTATAAAGATATTAAAATTCTCATCATTTAAATAACTACCAATAAAATAAATAAATAAATAAATAAGTAAATAAATAAATAGATAAATAAAAATAATGAATACCTTTTTCAGTATGATTATACAGCAACCTTGGAGTTCACTGTGTATCGGACCTTTGAGGTCATAGTTACCAGAGTCACTCTTACCGATCTCTGCGTTGTCAACTGTGGACGGACCTATGTAGGTCTATAAACATAGCAGCAGACAGTACGAGGGTGGTGTATATATAGCCATCCAAAGTTTTCAGTTATATATCATGCATTTGTGCAGGCAGATATGGCCTAGCAGTGTTGTTGGCTGTTCAGCGCCGTACTGTGTCATATTGCCTCAGGTCAGTCTGTTGCTGAGGGTGACGAATGCAAGCTCATATTTTCAGTGGCATTTCATAATATAAAATAATATAATATAATATAATATAATATAATATAATATAATATAATATAATATAATATAATGCTTAAGTATCTAAGTAAGTTAAAGGCTAAATGACTGAATGACTGAAGTAGTTGAATTTGATCTTGAGAGAGGCATATGAGTACAGAAAGTATTTTATTCCTGGAAGGCACTATGGACATGCATGTTTCACTTTCTTTTCATCATAGTCCCCCTTTTTTTTTTTTTGCTTTATTATATATTCGCGCATACTCTCATTATCTCCATTCATTCATTTCTCTACTTCAGGATCACAGTAGCTTCCTTAATTCACATTCACTGTAGAGGGTTATCAAAAGATTTCGGTTTTTACCATATTTAACCATGCTTATGCACATTTTGCCGATCAATATAAGATGGTTTATTCGTTTCATCGTGTGCATATCTGAAATTTCATTTGATTCCGTGGAAAGAATTTATCTTTCCTGAAGCTTTATCCTTTTCCCCATCCATGAATTTATCAACATTTCAATTTCATGCCATAGAGGTTTGACCAGGTTACATGTTGCAAAAAAATGCTCCAGGTAATCAATTTCACCTCAGTCCTGGCACATCTTTGTTTCTTTGATGGACATTTTCTGAAGAGGGATAGACGTTGGATAAATGTTATGTAATATTTTCCACTGCAGGTTCCTTATTCTGGTCTCTTTGGTTACTTTCATAGCTAGATTCCACTGTTCCTTATTTGTGAATATCAAATTTTCTTTTCAAAAAACTTTTGATATGTAGTTCTGGCTGAACATCTTTAACAATAGATTTTCTGATTGTTTTAGGTGTTATGCAGTCTTTGAATATATCTTTATCTTTAAGTCATATCTGGACATTTGGAAGTGTCTTAAATGCATGCTTTTCTCTGAATTTGACGTAAGCATGGTTTACAGAAAGACTGTTTTATTGGAATAATAGGGCACCGTATGATTTAATATTCAAATGTGGTGATTGTCCTATTCGCTCGACTATGTTTTCCCACGTAATAATTCTCCCTCCTTCCTCTAACTGGTGTACGTAGTTAACGCCCTCTTACCCAGCTACGAAAATAGAGCATTTTATTTTTGTACTCTATGTCTTTATTGTTCCAAATGTATGCTTTAATGTCGTTAACCAGTTCTTTTATAGTATTGTGTATAAGCCAAGCTTTCATCACTTTTTTCCAAAACGTGGCCTCAAAGTGTTTCAGGATACAGTATTTCTTTCGTGTCAGGGTGGGTTTCAAACACTCTTTTCCCTCTGTTCCGGCAGTTTTGTCCACATGCTTTCCTCTCGAAGAAGTTTTACGACCCAGCCTATCTAAAAGCTGTCTTGCATATTATGTACATCAATCATACAGTCCTCCATCCTCTTCTGGTGTACAGAGAGTTTTACGCTTTACTTTTTGAAATGCTTTTCTGTTGGAGAATTTTTCTCCAAAAGAATGCAAATAATTTACGGTTTATTTGATCAAGAATATTATCTGGCAGGCTGATACTTTGCATCACATTACACTGAGAAATCATAAATGTTTTAACTGGTAGTACCTTGCCATGGATGGAAAGGTTTCTTTTGGACCACAGTTTGATTTGTCTTCCTATAGTTTCTAAGATGCTGTTCCAGTTCTCTTCCACATTACCAGCTGATACTCCATTTTGAAAGGATAATAACTTGTTGTGCCCTTGTGTGTTTGATAAATCTGGCGTTATGTTGCTGATTGGCATTAGCTGTTACTTTTTGTGGTTAAGGCATGAGAAGCTTGTGAATAATTTTATTTTGGCTAATATCTCTCTGAAATCCATCTCATCTTTTGCAAATAGTATCGTCAGCATATTGTAATACTTTAACAGGGTCAGCATTTGAGATTAATTGAACTCCTTTAATAATTTTGCATAGTTTAATTTTAAGAGAACAGCTCTGCAACCAGTAAGTAGGTCAGCGGCGAGCAAGGACATCCTTGCCTTAAGCCACGCCCTATGTGGAAGAAGTCTGTCAGCCATCCACCATTATTAATGCATCCTCTTGCTTCCGAGATAGCTTAATCCATCTGATGAACTTCTCCCCAAACCCAAAGATATTCATGTGATACACTGTCAAAGCATTTATTGTAATCCACAGCCAGTAAATGTCCAGTCTGATTTTTTTAGTTTTTTTTTTTGCATATTAGATCATCAATTTGTCTAATTATTGTGAAAATTTTCCTGCCTTTCATGAATCCTACTTGTATTTAAAGCCTTTCTGCTAATACATTTGCTAGGATTTTATAGTCAACGTTTGTCAAAGAAATAAGTCTCCAATGTTCAAAACGGTTCTGAATAATTCTTTTCCTTTGTGGATAAGAGTTGTTACGCTTATTGTTTGTGAATATGACAGCACCCCCATTGATAAAGATCGTGTTTAATTTCCTCCCAGAATGTTTCGTAGAATTCTGCTGTTACTCCATCCATTCCTGGGGCAGTTATTTTTGAGTTGTTTTAAAGGAAGACTGCACCGTCCTATAGACCATATTAAATCATACGGTGCCCTATTATTCCAATAAAACAGTCTTTCAAGTGTCTGTCATAATCATATGACGCCTCTACTGGCCCCAGACAACCCATAGGATTACATTATCCAGTCCGAATTGTTACAACCACTGCGCGCGTGGCGGCCATAAGCTTACGTTAAATACGTTCTTGCCACATGGCCCAGCTGTCTAGCCAGTGCTGTGCGGACGGGTTGGCTTGTTGGTATGAATGTTTTAATTCCTCTGTGAACAGTAGATATGCCAAACAAAATCATGCGGAAACAATAAAAATGCAGATACTTTTGGAATACCAGAATTTAAAAGCTGAATAATACATTGTCAGGTAGAGGTGTCTGCAGACGTTGGAACGTAAGTGACGTCAGCGTTTTTGCCGCGGACTTCTGCTGATCGGGGAAGGGGAATAATTCTGGCTCTCCTTATTGCGTCCTATTACATACGCGCACGATAACAGAATGATGCTCTTTCTTCGCAAAATTGACTCGGTGGCACCATAGATCATTTTCAGGGAGAAGTATTGAAAAGTGGAAAATTATTTTTGATGTGCGTGTCCTACTTTCAATTTCCTATCTCCTCAGTAGTGATGTCATCACATAGATCTTGTTCTGGTTTAATAATATCTGCATGAAATTCCTCCCTGGCTAAGTAATCATTGCCGGTTTCTTTCTTGTAAATTTAATCCTGTATTTCTTTTTGTGACTTTGTCTCTCCGTAAGCAGTTTCTAATTTTTTTATTGTATGTCCTTTCCTTCTGCATTTTTCAAGTCATAGAAAAAACGTTGTTCCTCTCTCTCTTTCTTCATTTTATATTAGCCCTAATTGCTGCTCCTCTTTGTTCAGTTAAAGTAATCAGTTCAAGATGTGCTTTTAGCTTACCAATGTCTTTTATTAGTTCTTCATTGTCAGGCTGTGCAGCTAATTTCTGTTCCAGTTCATTTAGCTTTTCTCAATCTTAATACTTTGTTTTGTTCCTGCTTTCCTTTTACTGAAATTAATAGCTTTTTCATTTGCTTTTATTTTTATGTTCCCATTTGTCATGTGGATTCATGTTAATAAACGTTTTAGAAGTTTCCAGTAGGCATGTCGTCATTTCCTTTACAAAGATTGGATCTTGGAGCAAACGTTAAATTTGTAGTATGATGGTGCTCTGTTAAATTTTTGGAGTTCAAAGCTGAACAATACATCTATGGTCTGTCATAGGTACAGACAATATTTCTGATTCTAGTCCACATCTTATCAAATCATTGCTGATATAATCAAGTCTTCTAGCTGTGAATGGTATAATTCTCTTCCAAGTGTATTCTTTTCAGGGTTGAAAGTTCTCCAAGTGTCAAAAAGATCAGACGAAGATATAACATTCTGAAAGTTATTTACTGTTTCTAAGCTATGCTTTTCTCCAGCGATCACATCTTTAAGGTTATTAATAACTGTGTTAATGTCTCCTGCACGTATAATATGCTGTTGTGGATCAACATTCTCTTCTATTACTTTTTCTACATGCTTAAAAATATTCAACTTTTTCCCTTTCATTATTTGGAGGTGCATAAATATTTATTATCACAAAGCTATCATTATCCTTCTTGCACAACAACAAGTATTCTTTCATAACTGTAAATGTTTTCCCCTATGTCAAACTTACTGTTCAGAAGTGTTATTATACCACTGCTTTGTACCCGGTGAACTAAAAAATCCCGTGCCCCATTGTTTTTCCCACCTCTCTTTCCTATGAAACAAATAATGTCTGAAGGTTTCCTTTTAAAAAAGCTGAGTAGTGATTTTCTTTTCTTTAAAGAGTCCTCTCACGTTACATGTGGTAATCGTGATAGACTGTACCATCAGTTAGTCCGCTGGTCTTACTCGTAGTCCTTTTCGCCGGGTCGAATTCCGAAATATCTGTCCGTTCTCTGACCTATGTCATGGAACTGGAAGGCCGCTTGCTCGGCGATGCGGAGTGCGAATCGCTGATTCTCTTCAGAGATTGCGGGCGTGTGCTCTTCCTCTCGACGTGAAGGTCAGATCTTTAGTTCGCGCCCTACCCCTTTCCCTAGTCTCCGCGGATTTCCCTCTTCTTGCACCGTGGCCTTCAGAATCGTCCGGCTTTTTCTCCTTACAAATGATATTTCCCTCGGTAATCGAGTCTTCAACTCCCGCCTAAGGCTGTCAGAGCACGTTTTAACCACCTTACTCACGGCCCCCGTGTCACTCTCCGTCACGATTTCGGTGTCTTCATCCGTAGGAGTGTCGCGAGTCTCTGGGTCAAGTGCTACCGTGTTAATCTGAGACCAAGGCGGGTTCTCAGGAGGGGTCACTCGCTCTTCCTCCCTTTCAGCGTAGTACAGGTACGCAGTGAACTGAATCTTCACAGATATAAGTAGGCGATTCGTGGGTTCGATTCCCGTTGCGAAATTTAGTCCAAAAACCGGCTGCATCCCTCGCACAGTCTAAACGCATGTCAGAAAGGGGTTCGTACCCTGCAGTGATAAAAAACGTAAAAACTTTTGTCGGATTAGCAGGGCTGGGTATAATCCTCTGTCCTCTCAAACTAAACTCTACCGCAAGGATCTTTGCCCGTGCCTCCTCTAACGACGGGTACAAACGGTAAATTCCTCCGATTTTCTGGCAGCCAAAGATAGTTGGGTCCTGCCGCCCGACAGAATTTTCGCGGGGATCCCTGCTTTTAATGAACACCGGATTTACTGCCACCACCTCTACAGGCATGCTTACAACACAGCCTGAAAACACACAACCTGAAACGTAAACACTACACACTGTCACTGAGAACAAACGAATACCGAACGAAAACGAGCGAAACGAGAGAAGAGATACTACCTGCTGCAAATCAAACGCACAACTACACTTACTAGCATGTCACAATACAAAGACTACAGTAAAGTATCCAAAATCTGAAAAAAAAACAACAAAATGCTCCTGCTGCGGAAAAAGCGGCTCTCCTAGAGTACCGGAACAGGAAGTGTGTAGTAAGAAGATTGTTAGGTTTGCACATAGATATAATGTACCGTAAACATTCGCTGTGCATCAACATGTAACAATGTTATGGTTTCCTTATAGCAATATAATTGATTTCAGCAGTAATATTGTGTTACATGCTTGTGCATCTCATTGGCTAGTGTCTTCGCTCAGGGCTTGGGAGCACAGTCAAATTTAAAGGTCAACCCCGCTTAAATGACCGGGATAGTAGCGTAATCGAGCTCAGCCTGTGAGGTATGATAGTGCGTGTCCTTAGGTGTGACGTCAGGGGGTCACAGGCTAGTCACAGCCTTGCAAGCGCAAAGTGGCGGCGATACAGTTTTTGTCCGAAGAAGATGACGATTTCGACCCAGAACTGTTGTTTATTTGTCCGAACTACTAACAACAACAACAAAAAAACATACCAATGGAATCCCTGTCGATACGCTAGACCGGCGAACTTGACATACAGACCGATTTACCCAACTTTACATACACCAATTGATGACAGCTCAGCCTATCTGCATTAATTTAGCATTACTGACACTCAATTTCATAGTAAACCGTAACATTACATCTCATTGCGTAATAGCCCCCGTTACAGACCAAGGGGTAGGCGTCGCATTGCCTGCTTCGCCGTGGCTTTCCGTTCGCACCGTACCGTGTTTACAAAATGGTGGTGATCTATGAATGGCATTTTTCAGTGATCAAAACTTCTTGTTGGTTCTAAGAACCATGTGATTGAGAGAGAGGAGTGGAGAGAGAGCAACGTTGTCTCTGAGAAAAATTTGGCGTATCATATTATGAGCGATGATGAGTGTTTAAAAAATATGTCTAAAGGAAAGTGGCTAGACAAGTATTAGACGCGCCATAAAATCCCATTGTTAGCGTCTAGCATTTGCCACGTTCAGTGCTGATCAAAGGATCTTATTCCGTGCATTCTTGCTTATGCAAGGTCAGACATATGTGAGGCAGAAACTGCCCCGCCTTCATCATGCATCATCTATGATGGTACAACTAACAATTCCCTGTGGCTCCCTTGTGGAGCATTTTACCGAAGCTTTTGTGAACCAGCTCATGTTACTAGTAACATCGTGTTTGATGACTATCATCAAGAGTACTAAATCATCAGCTCGGCGAAAAAGAGGTGTGGACGAAGGAGAACTCAGATTTTTTTATTCTTTGAACAAAAAAAAGTGAAATTCTCTCCAAAGCCCTTGCTGAAACTACCTCTTCAACTATACGCCACATGCCATCCTGTGTTGACAAATTCGAGATGTGCTGGTGCCCTTTGGCCATGCCATCAAGAGGAGACTGAATGCTTCTACATGCAGCTGATGCAGTGAAGGAAGGCCATGAAAATATTACAATCCGAACATGTTGTCTTTCTAGCCACATCATTCTACAACAGGTCAAGCCGATCAACTCTGGAAAACATTTCAAATATCTTCCCATCCATAAAATTGCAACAGCTATAGCACAAATGATTACTAATGCCCTTAAGATCAGACGTAAAGTTACATTTCATATGCATAAAATAACTGTAGTCACAAACAATCTCTCACCCACTATCTCCCCCCGCTTCCCCCATCTTCGCCTCTTCCACGTACTTCTAACATGAGAGACTGAACTTTGCGCAAATTTTTGCCTACCACTACACACCGAACACATCTATACATATCTGGAACAAGTTCCTCGACAATACGATTCTGCAGTCAAGCAAGTTGCGCAGAGCGGTGGTATCAATACCACGAACGTGAAGATAAAATGAAGAGTCTTCTTTATTCTGAAAGGCACCAGTATCTGCTGGGGTGTGAAAGCAACGACGCTCAGACAATGGAAGAACGAGCTGCCAGTCCTTAGCAGGCATGCTTACAACAGTATGACACAGCCTGAAAACACACAACCTAAAACATAAACACTACACACTGTCACTGAGGACAAACGAATACCGAACGAATCCATTGAAAAAGGCCAGCAAACCATTACTTGACAACCGACCATAGAAAGAAGCATGTTGAGACTGCTTGACAAATTATCACTCTCAAAATCTTCATACTTGACCGAGCACGACAGGGTCTCAAAACTCTCATACACTGATTTCTTTAGGCATTCCAGACTAATCAGCCGAACGGAACAGATTATTCCTCACAACAAACAAAATGACATTTCACATACCCTTGCATTTAAGCAAACCAAATCAAACACGTTAAAACATGCTTTGCAATTATCCATTTAAAAAATGTTTAGGGAATACGTGTTATCACGTCACATTCCATGAGGCTGTAAACTTCCCTATCTTCGCTATGTCCTTTCGGTAGGGTTTTTTATGTTAAACTTTAATATTTCCATCAAAAAATAGTTTCTTGTTAACAAACTGAGGCGGCAATGGATTCATCAAAGCAAACCGGAGATATTCGCGAAACATTCATGTTGAAACATTGCAAACCTTATATTGTTGGGCGTATAGAATCAGAGAGCTGCACTTCATTTATCACAAACATTAAAACTAACCGTTCTGTCCTACAAATGTGGCAGAAATACTTCGTACAATGCAAAAGTCTGGTGCCAGAGTTTATGAAGTGATACATATTTACTATATACGTCAGACACGGTTATTGCTAATAAAGAGATTTCTGTAAAATATTCAAAACAGTACATGTAACGAAACAGCAGAAAGCAAAGTATGCATGACATGAAAAGGATTTGGCAAAATACCACGTATAGAAAGGATGGATCAAATTTAATCCTCTCGAGCGCACGAAATGGCAAAACATATTTTATGACAACCTGGCTGGCCTTTTGCAACACCAGGAAGGAGTGACCAAAGATTGCTTGAAATTCTACATACAGCCCGGGGGTCTACGGTTGAAATTTCTCTGCCACTCATGTTCACGTAGCAACGATATCCAAGGAATGTTTTCAGCAGATGTGCCCTACACATAAGATTGTCAACCTGGTGGCTTCTAGTGGGGGAGGATGTTACGATCGTGCACTTTTTGATACCAACAAACCGCTTTTACGACAGGTTCCATATGTCAAGTGATAACGAAAATGAGGTGGGCCCACCTTGGCAGAACCCTCCTGTGGATGGTAGGCGTCCGTAATGATCCTTCTTTGTTTAAGTAAAATATGTTTTCAACCCCTTGGCGTTCTGTAAAATTAATACCGCTTAATGTAATGATACATTTTTTTAAACACAGCATAGCAAGACCTTTCCATTGACATGCAATACTTTATCTCTGACGGCTAGACGAGGCACTATGACGGACTGAAAATTTCAGTTACCCCCACTGTACAACCGCCTCTCTTACTCAGCAAAATAAATACCGCTTAACATGATGGTACTATATTTCAGATAGGGTGAAACAAGACCTTTCCATTGACATGCTACACTTTATATCTGCGTCGACGAGGTGCGTCACAAAGGTGTATACTGAGATTTTCAACTTCCGTTTTTCCACTGACATTCAGAAAAATTTCCATTTCTTCTGTTATTATTCACTGATTGTAATACACAAAAAAAAAGCAAACCTGTAACATTCAGAAGTCATGTCTAAGTTTTGAATGTCGGTCTGCTTCTCCAAAGTTGCAGTCATCCGAAATTCCGTCTGCTGAATGAGAGAAATATTTTCGGCGACTCAGGATTATGGTCTTTATTATCAACATTTTGTGTAACTACAAATAATATTTTGTGTACTTCAGGAGGGCACACCTCATCTTATGAATGAAGTTAAAACAGATTTTGTAAATGCCATTTGATACCCCAAATCTGTTCACGCAGAAAGTCCACATAACATTTTCTTCTAAAAATACAATCCAAAGTACATAGGCGTAGGCATTTTTTTCTCCTCCTAGATTGCTTCGTAGGTACCTGCTGGCACCCGCATCATTCTAATGTTTAAGTTGTCTCTAAGAGTACAAGAAGATCTGTGAAAGTTAGAACAAGACATGCTCGTCCATAACCTGAGATTGGTGCAGACACTGTGAAAGCGATCATGAACAAAATAAAGTTCACGAGTATGGACAGAAGAGGAGAATTGATTAGCTGACCAAAGACTGTATATAAATCATTTTTTTTTCTCAGACTGGATACAGCTAAACGGCATTTAGTTTATCTCTTGTCGCAAGAGCTGTGCAGCTTTGAGAACGATTTTCTCAGGGGTTGCACTCTTTACCCTCTTTTGTGGATACTTTCCATATATTTTGGACATGTAACAACGATAGTTTTGTCTTGGTGATTCTGACAGGGTTGTGAATAAGTGTACACACAGTATGTCTCACAATAGTATCAAAAGTCTTCTCATATTATCTTCTGCAGCTTTACAAGGGTAACGTCTTGTGGTACCTGGCAGCGGTAGCTATCACATCATCTGCTGTAAACATTGCCATACTTCTTAATTCATTGAAAGATATGGCAATATGCAGAACTACGTGTTATAGTAGTGCAATTGCCTCTGCCCAAGTACTCCCCCACCCCCTTCCTCCCCCCTGCTCTTGTATTTCCTTTTCTTTTTTGTTAGGCCATATTCTGAGGACATGAATATTTCTGATTTGTGATTAAGAGATTGCAATTACTTCCACCCAGTTTGCATTTTTGTTTTTTGACTTCTTGTTCTCTTTCAGCCAGCCATTTTTTTTCCCAGTAGCCTATATCTGTTTAGTGAAGAAAAAATTACAAGCTGACATCAGTAGCATTGAGAACGCGGTGAAAAAGTCACAGAATGCAGTCAAAAATTCACGAAGAATTATGTATTAATTGTGGCTTTTGAATGTTTGGCGAGGGACTGAATTACAGTCAATTTTTTCGAACGGCTAATGTGGCATCGTTCTTTAATGAAAGGACTAATTTATACATCTAATCATTAGATCTAGACTGTTATATGGAAAGTGCATGGATTTGTGATTTGTGTTTAGTCACCAACGGCTGTGTTCAAACAATGGAGATACATGATATTTATTATACGAATAACAAAACTTTTTTGGTTCCTAACTTGCCAATGTTGAAGAGCAAAAATTAATGCGACACCGTCAAGACTACGCGCGCTAGTGCAGTGCTGTGCTGACAAAGCACTCTCAGAATCCATTCGATACTGAATAATTTCGAATGCAAGGGAGTAGGATACTGAAAACCTTCAAGATGTAAATTGCGGATTGTGTTTTCGATGATATCGTAATAAATTTGATGCAAAAACATGGAAGTAATTTAACGAATGCAATAAATGAAATTTTAAACTGAAAGGGCAGCTTTTATATTACTGTTTTGGGTTGTTACCGCAACTCGTATTCATTATCGAGAACAGAATTGCTCTCGTCCGCCCTGCAACATTACACCGGTGTCGTTAAGATGGAAACGCTCGTGGTATCTTTTAAGGTTTTGAATACAATTGGAAGCAGTTAATGTTGATCTAAAGTCGTGAAATACCGTTTTGTAAACAGACAAAACATTTTGGAGTATTCTGAAATAGACTTTCAGCGATGTTATGTTCTAAATCGCTGAACTAAAATTTCATCAACACGCCAGCCTAAAAAAAGTTCCGGCCTAATGCGTGTTTCAAAATTCGTTTTAAAAAGATATGCATGTTTACTCTATGGAGAACACTACCAAATGTCAAAACAATGTTTCCAGATGATTTGTATTTGTTTCTCACTTAACTGTAATTAGGGTAAACACAGGAGACGTCCGCGTTTTTTCGCTTCTTCATGACCCATTTTTAGGTGGTTCCAGTGGTCATACCATGACGGCCCACCTCGTTTTAGAATCAGACAAAGATGTAGATTTTACCATGTGAAGGTCAGTTTGGTATCACAAAGTGCACGATTTGCACGCAAACATATCATAAGCGGCCGGACTATTCAGTGACGATGCTTTGGGGCCGCTAGTCCGAATCTCCCAAAAGAGCGGTATCTGCGGGATGAGCAAGACGTGTCGTATATACTTACATATACCTCCACGATTTGGCAATTGGAAACGATCAGCGCTCCTGGTAGTATTACCGGACTTAATCGGCAAAATGTATAGGGGCTCTATGCCACAGATGCCAATCGGCCCTCGGGGCAACGTATCTAGGTCCTCGCAGATAGCCGGGGTCTTGCTTGACCAATCTGCGGTCGGAATCGAATCTATCGTCTTGCCATCATGGGCGGGTGGGACATAGGGACAACGATACAGTTGGCATGTGTTTGGAGCGCTTAGGGCCATACAAGCCCTACGGCGTAACGACCGTGCCAGTCATTGATGGGCTCGTGCAGGGGGGGTACGAACCATCACACCCTTTCCTATCTGGTGGGCGAGCTCATAGAGAGGAGGACCACCATCTCTCAAAGGGTATCTTGCAACAGTCCAAAGCAAGTTGAATGCCCAGCGATATCCGCAGGATTGTGGAATACCGATTAAATGGCAGCTCTTCCTTCAAAATTCCAGGATCTTTACACTGTATCTTCGTGGACCATGGCAAGGTGTCCGTATCTGCCAACTGTCCACTTTTCCAATGGCCCTATAGTAATGCTGCTGTATAATGCTACTTTACGAATGGTGTGATGACGATGATACAGGTTGAAAAAAGGCAGTATTTGATCTGACAATTTGCATTACTCAGTTTATGTCTGTGGTATCAAATTATCGTATTATGAAAGTGTATTTTAATGCCATTTTGAAATTCAAATTCTTTACACTGGTGTGGCGGAATATTTTTTTTTAATTTAAATTTTTTTCATAATGATTATGTAAATCTTATTCTATTTCCCTGCCCAGCCAAAATAATGCCAATGAAGGGTCGTGAGGAACAAATGCACCATCCGAACGGACTACCGTCTCAATGACCCCTTAGTCTCGTTACCTCTACCAACCAGAACCGTGGCGGAACTCACAGAATGGCCGTTTTATTTTGTTCTTTTTAGCTTGGTCGAGACGTTTTTATTGATATATGAAATATATATAATATATAATTATTCTGATCCTATGAAAACTTTTCTAGCCATGAGAAATCATTCATTTGTCTACGTGATGTAATCTTCCAAAGCTGGAAGCAGAAAAATAATGTATAGTCTTATAATCATTGATTAGCTCATGATTGCTTTGACTTTCTATAGAAAATAAGCTGAAAAAAATGAAGAAAAGCGATTATTCTTTAACATTTCAGGATCCACACATTTTGCAGATGCAGCTCTTATCCGGTGGATTAGTATAATGATAGAAAACAATAGAGAAGAAACTCCAGCTGTAATAAAAATCAATGGGCAAACTCCGTGGTTTTATAGTGACATCCGACACAAAAGAAAAAAAAACTGAAGTAAATGATATTGTGGTATTATTTTATAATTTGGGATATATATATGGCATAGCGCTGCAAGAAATGTACAAATTCGCCTAACCGGAGCATGTTGGTGCAGCTATATTTATTAACGTAATTTATAGCTTAATACTAGATTTGTCTAATGTATTTTTGTTTACAAGCACATAGTTCAATTCCTCCCATATCATCATCGTCATTGTTGTCGATAATACGATCCTCAAAGATTCTACTAACCGGAGCATGTTGGTGCAGCTATATTTATTAACGTAATTTATAGCTTAATACTAGATTTGTCTAATGTATTTTTGTTTACAAGCACATAGTTCATTCCTCCACCCATATCATCATCGTCATTGTTGTCGATAATACGATCCTCAAAGATTCTACTTTCAACTAATGGCACCATCTCCATCGCATTTTACCACCATCTTGATCATTATGATTTAAAATAACAATAAAATACTAGCGTTTGTATCATGAAGAGATAAAATAATCATCATCATCATCAATCGGTTGTTGTCTATTTTCAGAATGAGTGTACTAGCACGTTATGGATGGAAGTTTTTTTCCAGTGTAGGATACAAGTGATTATACCATCCCATACCCCATGTGCACTCTTCTTTCTGGTCATGATAAAAAAAACGCTGCACCAAGAGTCTTATGGGTACAGTGTTTCTTTAACTTTTTATCAATAAGAACTGGAAATTATGTGAATTCATATCCTATGAAATGCTGCAAAAACTATTGAGGGTGTCTGTGCCCAGCATTTAAAAAACAAATACTGATCTTCACATCGCCGGACCGGTTTACATCGGTTATTTGTGATGCCTATTCTTTGTTTGGGCTAGTGCAAACCTCTCTTCACTGAACGGTTCTGGACCGCAGCTCCGGTTCTGCATGATTCGAGAATATTGCAGCAGTGACTAGTTTCCTTTTTGGAAAGTATTTGCCCCTCACCCCGCCCGCTAATATTAAGGCTAGTGGCCGAGGTTGAGTGTTTTGATTTTCATCAGCCTAGAAGATGCTTCACGTACCTTCTGGGCTAGCGCGTTTTATTTTTGCCATGTGCATAGTAAATTGATTACGTTTTGCTACAAAAAGAAGTATTCTGTTTTCTACACAACAGACTCTGTATCAACGTAGCAAGGGGACGGTCATTAAGAAGTTTCGGGAGTACGTGATAGGTGTGGCCTATCATTCTATCTCGGCGTCAAGACAACCAGGGACAGTTATTTCTACTGGCCCGGTGTTGACGGTGACGTCACGAAATACTGTCGCTCGTCTGCCAGAAGAGAGTCCAAAAGGGAGCAACTCAGAGGACCTTGAATATTGTGGGACACTGTTGTACTCATCCGGAAGCGGATAGATGCAGAGACGGTGCCAGAATCCTACAGTCGTTTAGATGTTCCCGAGGAAATCCTGTCGGATTAAGGAACCCAGTTCATGTCGGATAGGGAAACGAACGTACTAATGGGTGTCCAACAGTGCAATGGACTAGTTGTTTAATGGAAGAAGACATTGCGGCGACTGTGTCCGGAGCAACAAGCAGTGGCATCTTTGCTATTTGCTTACAAACAAGTGCCGCAGGAATTGACCAAGTTCTCCCCGTTTGAATTACTATACGGAAAGAGTGTACGGGGTCATAGGCAGTTGTGGACGAAGGACGCATAGCAACCTCACGAAGTACGTCAAGGAATTGGGTGAAAGGCTAGAGGACACCTGGAAGCTGGCGACCGAAGAACTCTCCAAAGCGCAAAGCAAAGGCCTATTTTGACTGGGTAAGCAAATAGCAAAGATGCCACTGCTTGTTGCAGTCCTAAAAGAACTACTGTTCACTGCAAAATCATCCAAGTGCCTCCGTTCGGACATTCGAGGCAAACTTTATAGGATAGGACATTTCATTTGTATGTTCCAGTTGGTCTTTTGGATGACATTTGCATAAGATGCCCCCTGAAGTGTAAAATCATTCTTGGTGCTAGTTCGATATTATGAGGAATTTGTACCCAATTTTGCCGCAACGCAGCGCCGTCGAATTTGCTCAGAAAGTCGTTGTTTAGTGGGGTGAAGCTCAAGAAAATGCATAGACCTTTGAAGAATAGCCTTGGGTCTGAGCCTGTTTTGCGCTTACCTATCTCTACATATTGTCAACCGATGCTTCAGATCGAGGTCTGGGTGCTGCTCATCCAAAATGACGGTGGAAAATTGTCGTAAACTGAGGAACTACTCGCACGTCAGTGTTACAGTACGTAAACTTTGATTTGTGCACACCTTTTACCGAAAAAAAACCATTAGATGTTTCTAAAATTTTGCATCAGGTGTGGACATTATGAAAATATTGATTTCAACGATCAGCATTTGGTAACAATTAGAAATTTCCTTATCATTTATTAGTAAAATATTCTCGATAATCTATCACGTCGTACACTACAACATATGTTAACCGTAATAGAACATATCATTTCCATGTTCCGTTCAAAACTTCGTGTACACTTTTTTCCTTTATATATCTTTTAAAAATTACAATGACATGCATGTAAAATCCTTCGTATGTAATGAGCACAGGGAAGCACCTTTATTGAACGCATTAATGTGTGACGCTCACACTGTTTCTCATTTTTAGGCGGCTCTGCTGTTTTGTGTGCACATTAGTACATCTAAACAAATATCTTTAAAATTTTTAACTGCACTCTACAATGTACAACTATTTTTGTAGCTAGGAGTGGTCATCCCCTAGGCTCCCCCCTCCCCCCAATCATCTTCGAATCCCGCACTGCAACATACGCTGGACATTTCAAGACAAAGTTTTCGTCGCTGGGTAAATGATGAAAAAGAACCATACGTGAAAATAACAAGAAAGAGATTCATGTAGGCCTACAGTATCTATTTATGAATTCAATAATACACTTACGAAAAGGCCTGATAACTTCACAAGCAAGCAAGGTCACCAAAGTGTTATCCTTCCCACACATTCAAACAATCTGTGAGTTGACGTCTGAGGAGCTGGTGAATATAATTTCACCTTATGGTCTCACCACTCGCTCACCCTCCAGTTGTCCCGTGCGTTCCACGGACCCAGACTGGCCTACCACAAAGAAAATATTCTCTTAATTTGACCTTGCGTGGCCTCGTGACAGTGACATCTTTTGTTTTGTAACTATAATTCTCAGCCATTGTGGTACCTTGTGTTATGAGAAGACTCTTATGCTGTCTTCCCTGGTGCATGGATGTATTATGTT
>JAWQUT010000167.1:1498491-1538049 GCA_033807755.1 Ellobium chinense
ATTCCAGGAAATCATGGATCAGCTGACGCAGGACCTTCCTGGTGTAGCTGCCTACATTGATGACATCCTAGTGAGCGGGGACAGTAGAAGAACACTTTCAGAACCTGCGCGATTGCTTCAAAGCCTGCAGGACAAAAAATCTATGCTGTAACCAGAGCAAGTGCCAGTTTGCCCAGCCCAGATCGAGTACCTGGGCCACATCCTATCCCGGGATGGCATCATCAAGGGACCGAAGGTGAACGCAGTGGCAAGCATGCCAGCTCCCAAAAACGTGTCCAGACTACGATCCTTTCTGGGGCAGGTGCAGTTTTACAGCAAATAAACATCTCAACAGTGCTGGAGACGTTGTACAACTTGACGAAGAAAGGCGTGACTTGGTAGACATGCAGAGGATAGATTTCAAAGACGACGGAAGATGCTGTGCAGAAACTGTCCTGGCCCACTTCAATCCATCTCTCGATGCATGCATCTGAGGTCGGGATTGGGGCCGTCCTTTTTCACTGCTATCCAGATGGCAGTGAGCGGCCGATTTCCAACGTGTCAAAAACTTTGACAACGCCACTACAGCCAAATCCAGAAAGAAGCAATGGCCATTATCTTCGCCCTGAAGAAGTTCCACCAGTTCCTCTATGGCAGAAGATTCAACCTGGTGACAGACCACAAGGCCCGACCGAACTGGGCATTCACTCTCAGCCAGTACGAATACAAGATAGGGTACAGCGCAGCATGAAAATGCTGGCTCTCTCAGGAGATTTCCAGCAGGGCCTGACCCCACCTTCGATAGAGGAAAGCGGCGCAAATACAACGATGGTGTGCACTATCAACACCATCAGCACTCGAATGCCCTGCGGAACGAAACAAAGAAGGCAGTGGCCAGGGCAGTGCAAGATGACTGGCGGAAAGGCACCACTGCAAACCTCCAGCCATAAACGTGCTCGAGTGGCTGCATATTCTACAGCTCCAGAGTCGACATCCCAAAGATCCTGCAGCCACAGATCCTGCAGATCCTTCATCTGGGACACCTCGGCATGCAACGAATGAAACAGCTTGCCTGTTTACTGGCCAGGAATCGATGCAGACATCATGAATCTGTCGACAATGTACCGCCTGCAACGATCACCAGAACCTGAAAGTCAAACAAGCTACCCATCCTTGGAGTATCCCAGACAAGCCGTGATCCAGAGTCCACATCCACGCCATCAACTTCCGTTGCCATCAGTGGTTAGTGATGGTGGACGTTGACGAAGTACATTGTGAGCGACAACGCGGCATGTTTCATGTCCGATGAATTTCAGCAATGGTGCTGTGAAAGAGGAATGTAGCATCTACAGCATCAACCATCCAGACTAATGGCGCCGCCGAGAGGTACAAACATTTTAAAATTAAGTCTGCCGATGATCGACGCATTGCAGGAATTCCTGGTACAGTACCGCGACGAACGCCTCTGGTTCAAGCCCAAGCCAGCTACTTGAACGGCCGCCAGATCCGCACTATCAGGGCCAGGGCTTTAAAAATAAGGACGTACTCTAATATATGTGGGGGCTTTTGTATTGGGAGAATAAAATGGTATTTAAAGCAGGCAAGGGAAGTAACCAAATAAATATTAACACCTCCACCTCCTGCTGCAGAGAAACCAACTACATAAAGCCTACAGTTTCCCGTGGGCACCCCCCTGCTTCGAAGAGAGACGTGGCTACCTGCCAACGAATAAAACAGCTTGCCTGTTCTGGCCAGGCATCGATGCAGACATCATGAATCTGTCGACAATGGTTTTTGGAGGGAGGGCTGGATGGGAGTGCTGGGGGAAGTCCCCTTATGGAGGGGTGAGTCCCTTGGCAGCCCCGTCGCCATCCAGGGTGGGCCTGCGGGGGACTTTGCGGACTCAGGCGTCGACCTGAAGGGAGGCCACTAGAAGCGATACAAGACAAACACGCTAGTAATAGGGTGCAGCAACCACTATTACACAACATCTAATGCAGGAATAGGACCTTACAACTAACAGTGCTGCCATATAGAAGGCCCCCCTCACAGTATTTGGTTTGTTTGGGATAAAAAAAAAGGGCAGCGAGAATATACTTTATATTGGTCGCCTTGTTAGGAGGCAGGGCTTGGCGTTTATCGCTCCACCCCTGGGGGCTTTTGTATTGGGAGAATAAAATGGTATTTAAAGCAGGCAAGGGAAGTAACAAAATAAATATTAGATAAAGTAACGTTACCTCCCTGGAAAGACTGAATAAAGCTTCATCAACCAAATGCGATGCGCCATCTAACGTAGCGGGACCAAAAAAAAAAATTATTGTGTACGATTCATGGTTTCTACGTGAACACAACACCTTCCGTCATCAGCAAAAATGCTCAACCAAGTTAAAGGGCAAGGCTTGGCATAAATTTTTGTCAGTGATATCCCGCGGAAATCTGTGCTTTTTTCAGGTCAGGTAAGCGTCTTAAATAGGACGAGGGCTAGAGGGCCTTTGTCACGATTAAAAACATAATATTCACAGTCTTGCGAATATCATATCCATTTCATAAATCTTATATGAGATACGCACTCTCACGAAATTACTACTGCCCTGATCATTCCTACATTAGTACTTGATGATTCGTCTCTCCTTCTTAGACCCTGTCTTTCTCTCGCTCATTTATTTCGCACATATTTAGCTCACCGTACACTTTACTTGAAGGAGGATTCTCCTACACAAAAAAAAAAAAGGAATTATTTTAAAATATTTGAAGATTTAATTTTAACATGTTGGGACAATCACTCTCTGTATATATGCTAGGAGCATACCTCACGTATTCCGAAATTTTACATTGGGATCCAACACCGTACAACTAATTCAGATTGGCTATGTGATTCGTCCGAACACCTGGGAAAATAATTTGATAAAGAATTCCTCATAGAAACAATATTTAATTACGATTCATCTGGCAGTTCAGATGAAAAAAAAAATATATGGTTACTTCCTTCTTTCCCGATTTTGAAATCAAATATATATTCGGTCAGTGCCGAAAACCTGCAGCATAAAAAGACAATGAAAAGTGGACAAAGAAAAAGAAATTCTTTGTGACATTTTTATTTCAGGTTCCACACTTTTTGTAGCTACATTTCTTCTCAATTTAGTGAAAATAATTCATATAAAAGTGCAAATTGTCAATCGCTGTGAGGACAAAAATAGTCATTGATAGTGAACAAAAGTGAACCTATCTGAATATAAAGAAAGTAAGCCAAATATAGCACTACAGCACATTAACATACAACTGATTGTTCGTTTTGTAGTCACAGTGATGTCTGACACAAAATGAAGTGTATTGCATATAATATCAATATGACGCGGTCATTATAATCCTGATCATTACAGACACCTTGTACACATGATATTCAGATGGTTTTTGGTGTGGGACGCGACGACAATGTATGAATTGTAAATTCATAAGCAAAACTTTCACGAGATGTGGAACAAAATATTTCCAGTCACCTTAAAGATGATTAATTATTAACAATATTGACAAGGGTAAATGGTGATCATGAAACACACAAGGCATATAAATTCAGCAAGGATTAGCTGAATCATTACCATAAATTCTATCACAACGGATTAAAACCATGCCGTTTTCCAATGATCATGAAAATAAGCACTCCCATCTTCCATGTGATTCAAGAAAGATTTGTAATTTTTATTAAAAGGTCGGCTGCCGCAGCGAGCGGGGGGAGGGGGGTTGTAAAAAAAAATGTAGAGGCGGGTGGCTTGGGGTGCAGCACTGTGCACCTTTCTGCATTGGTCTTTGGTTTTGGCTTTGGCTTCTGTGAATGTCTATCCTTCAGTCCTTTTATTTGCTTCCTATTTTTTAAGCAAAAATAAAAAGGGGGGAGAAATTTAAGGGCAGGGTTTATCAAAGGAGGAATGCCGTTGAAAGGAGTTTCATAAAATAAATCTAGATCCTTGAGCATGTGATTGTCATATTGTGTCGCACGTGTTGTATAACGACAATGACTGCCTAAAGCTATGATTATGTTCTTACGCCCGGTTCTACAGCATTTATTTTATTTGGTAACCTTGTCATTTGAATTGATCGCAAGAAATCTCAATGTAAAAAGCAATTTCTGTATTTTTCTTTGCTTCATCATGGAGAAAGCATCTTTTTCTGTTATGAACAGAACTAGAAGAAAAGCTGTCAGTAGGAAAACGAAAATATAACAGATTGTAATGTGTCGAACATATAAAAATAAATCCAAACTTCCGTGGAGATGTGCTGTTGTTCCTCCATCAATAAGATTCCATCGCAATTATCGGAAGGAAAGTAATAAAACACAGCCAGACATCCTGAAGAAGACGTGACTTCTATTGTGGTTGGACCACGGTGTAAGCCAAATTACGTTCAGGAATTTCCCCACAGGGGCAGAAACTGACGAATGGTGTGTAAGAGATCATCTATTGCCGTTATCTTGGGGNGGGGGGGGGGGGGAAGGTCCCTTTGGACAAAGTGCAATATTACTCTCACAAGGTAAGACGATTCTAAATATCTGTTGCCTCGTATCTGAGATCTCTCGTAGGTACCGGCATTTCGCCACGATGACAGGGCCCTGTCATATAAATATCTGGAGATAAAATACACGTTAAGAAGATTATTTCGGTCTTGTACATTGTTGCCATAATGAAAAAATCAAGCTGTGTGTGTACAGGTCATAATTAACAGTGGCATGACTGCATAACTGCTCACTGGAAGGGCATCCAGTGTGTGTTCTGCATTTTGGGGCGGCGGGGCGGGGGGCTGCAGGGAGCTTGACGCTTCGTTTTTGCACTGACTTATCGACATGCACGAGCAATGCGGCGTGCATATTATCGCATATTGTTATTGGCAGTGTTTTGTATGTGACTCTCATTCTCTCTCCCTCTCGTTCGACTAATTTTCTCTCTCTGTCTCTCTCCCTTTCTAATTATTTCATATCGGCTCACCTTCTGCAGCTTTCTGTCCGTTTAAATTGAAAGCCAAGTGACCACAGCACGGTGAAGCGCCGACCGCCTCACGTGGAGGTCGTGATATTCAGTGAGCTGTTGCCGAAGTCGAACGGTAACATAAATACCGTTTTCAAACAGAACAGTCGAAGTTATCCAGTGTACAGTTTCTTCCACGGTTTTCTGGACATCCCCTTCTGTTGACTGTTTTTGCACTGACTTATCGACATGGTCGTCCCACGAGCAATGTGGCGTGCATATTATCGCATATTGTTATTGGCAGTGTTTTGTGTGTGACTCTCATTCTCTCTCCCTCTCGTTCGACTAATTTTCTGTCTCTCTCGAGCGGTAGATTGGGGGATACCGAACACTTGTTCTCTTCAGGGCCTAGTGGTTTTTGTAGTGTGCAATGCTCTCATTGCAATGTTCTTTAAATTATCAGCGTAGTGGTCTGATCTCATTGCTGTCCCACGTAACGAAAGGGCTAATCGATGTAATCTATGCCAATAACAATCACACGATGTGGATGTTCCGTTTATTATATGCTTTTTGATGGGTAACGTTTACATGATTTGTCAGAGCGATAAAAAAAAAAAACCCATTGTACGTATATTTTAGGGATGCTACTGGCGTTGTAAAGATATGTCCAGATTTTGTGCTCATATTTCTGGGAGTGGCTTCATCGCTTGCTGCTGCTTTGTTGACGGCTTGCCATGATTGCATTGCTAATAGTAGGCAACAAAAGATTCGGAAATTAATCATAACCGTGTGCCAAAAGGGACAAACGTCATTTTTTTCAGTGTTTTTGAGTGCTGTACATAGTGGTTATCGTTATCTAGTGTCGGTTTTTTTGTCTTTTAGTACCTGATTGAACGTAACTACATTACGCAGATTGCATATCATCTCCTACTTGGATTATGCTCAGAATGCATCTGCGAAAGGAAGACCTTAGAACGTGCAAAAGCTTATTTAAGATAGAAGTCTTTAAATTGCCCCGTTTGTGGAGTAATATTCAATCACACTCCTTGCTTACACTTTACCTTACTACTACTAAATCATCATAGGCGAGTCTCAGCACTCTTAGCAGGACCGAAACATTGTGTTTATGCTACATATAGTAATCGATTCATTTAGGAGATGAAAAGATAACACAGGCTTATTTTGTGACGTTTACAATAAATTTCCCTTTCCACACCAATCTCCTCATACATTGTTTTTAAGAGCTGAAATGCTTTAAAAGTCTTGTATTTAGCAAGTGCAAGGAATAAAGAAAATGTTCATGTTATTTTTAATCACGTGTGAAATCAGCATGTATTCTAGGCAGTCATAAATTTGCATGAATTCGATTAAAATCATGAGACTACCACAATATTAATTATCATCTGCCTATTCGTAAGGGACAGGCAAGTGAAACAGTAAGAAATAGACACTATAGTGAAATGCAAAGAAGGAACTGAAATAGATATTAAAAGGAATATTACAAGAGTAAGCAAATTACATCAGTCATGCACAACAATAATAATACACTCTTGCCCTAGCTATTAAGAGTTGCTGTGCATTAAAAAAAAGCTTGTTATAACGGTGAGCAAAGCAAGAGAATGTTTTAAGCCATTTCTGCATGAACATGATTGCCCTGGACATGTTATGTGTGTGAGATAGCATCTTTCACCGGTTTCAGCCATCATCGTTTACAATATTGAATTACATTGCGTGACTTAAAATTCAAAGTAAAACTGCCACAAGCAGAAACAATGGAACATTACAACTCATAGACACTTGGAAAGTGCACGAAACTGTCATTAGCTTCCACATTATTTTACCGGAGGCCTACATTGTGGTCATCATGGAATAAATTAATTTACATTTAACAAGCAGGAACAAATGGAACATTACAACTCAAAGACACTTGGAAATCACATGAAGCTCATTAGCTTCCTTACTCTAAATGTGTTATCAGCATGGAATACATTAATAAACAAAATATTTAACAAGACGCTGTCATTAGCTTATAACAGTTTCTTAATAAATTTGTTGTCATCATGGAATCCATTAATTTACATTTAGACACATAGAGAAAAAGAAAAAAAAAAAGACCAACTAAAAATACAATGAAAGCTTAATTTACTGGGTTTCATTCTGACATTAACAAAGCAGTCAAACTGAACCCTAGCATTTGTTTGCTGCATCTTTTATAAGTCACCCAAAGAGCAACAAAAGTGAAACAATTTTGCACACCGGCATTAGGTATGATTCTCGCCCTTATCTCTGGACAAGTAAATATGATGCTCATACCGTGAATTTTAAAGAAGTTTGTAAATATTTTCCTATTGTTTTGGAAACTCATACTGCGACATACATTTCTAAGCAAACTCCATTCATACAATTTGAGGATGTACAGAGATATAAAAAAGCAAGAAGAGGTAATAGTAAATATTTGTTTTGGGAAATCATACTAGCATCGTGAAGACTGCAAATTAGCAATCCAGTGGTACTGATTGTGTTCAGACATCAACAAGCAGAAATAGCGATTCTAGATCAGACCATTCAGATTTGAAAAAGGAACAATGTGATTGGCAACCCAATACTCATATCATTGATATGAGGACCAAAGAACAACAAAAACGTGCTTAGAAATGGAAGTGTGTGGCCGAATGGTTCCATTGAAAAAATCCACATTGCATTTTTGACCTTTATCTGATTTACAATTGATTGTGAAAAGAGGTTTGAGCTGCAGAAGGAGGAAGAAGAAAAGGCGAGCCATCCAGGAGAAGGAAAATAGAAGAGAAAAAGAAAGAAACAGCACAGAACAACACAGCCATACCGGGTGCAGCAAACAAATAACAATGCACCACCTATAGGCTAAATGCTTTTATAGAAGCCCCCCCCCCCCCNCCAATAGATTTAAAGCATGACAGCGAAACCATAATTTGTAATGCAGGGCTTGGGGTATGCCTCTGCACCCTTGGGACCCATCAGGGCCAGGGCTTTAGAGGTTGGACTACTAATAACATAGTGGTGTTCTTGGGGAATGATGTCAGTTTTAAAAGGGCCTTTGTGCATGAGTAATATTTTAATATTCATAAAACCACTTGGATTAGTTAAACCCTTGTGCCCAAGGTCAGTAAGTAGCTCTAAAATTCTGAATACGTACATTAACATACTAGTAGGCAGGCCAACCAAAAAAAAGTGTTCTAAAAGTCGAAGGGTAGGCAACTGTTTGTTACAAGCAAGCAACCTGTATCAATAGAAAGCTTCAGACTTGCTGATTACGATAAACCCGGTTGCCCCGAGCAAATATGAATATTAAGTGCATGAGTAATAATATTTATAAAACCACACGGTGTGTGAGTTTTTTTCATCTCAACAATGAACGCAGCATCTGAGCTGGAAGTGCGCCTATAGAAGGATATCAGTGACGATTTTTGTGTTTTCTGTCACACACAAAGTGTCGGCAATTGACTTCGGTGACCTTCTTTGAAGCAAAGAAAACTGAGCGAAGTTGGGGGAAAGTATGTTGGAGATTAAGGCATTTAAAATTGAGACTGAAACTGAACTATCACGTTTTTTCACCAATTACATGATAGTCGTCTCACTGTTTAAAAATTCGGATCAAACCTTTTCAATCATGCGACTAATTTGCCTAAATTGAGCGACGTAGCAGGTGATAATCATCACCATTTAAACGTATGTTGAATCCATTACTTCGTTACTCAGTTACATTTTTTTAATTCTTTATGTAATCCGACCACGAAATGTTTGTGATTTTGTTTCTTTCATGCAAGTTTACTGGAAGGATCGATACACATATTCTCCCCCCCCCCCCCCCCCCCCNCCGCGGACCTTTTTTTTTTTTCGTTTGGGTCCTCTTTCCTATTCATATTTCGCTCACTACTAGGTAGCTAAATGCAAAGCACATACCCTGTCCTGCATTTCTCTCCCCCTCCCCTTGGCTCCTTCGCACCTTGCATCATTCCTACACTCATGGGATACTCAAAGGGTCAATTACACTGTGCAGTACTGTACTATCAAGTTACGGCCTTCGACGACCGAAGTACTGAGAAAGTATGGTGCACCGTTTTATCACTGACGCGTTTTCTAGATTGCCAAGGAAATAAAGCAATAAAAATTGAGGCAAAAGAAGTTTAAAGATATTAGGTTAATCACACTGCACGGGGAATTTTATATCCCTTTTTTTCTAAAATTTCCAAAGCTCAAAATGCAATCATCGGTGAACATGGTACAGATGCTACAAATCCTGGAACACCGCTCTTTTTTTTTGTCAAAACACTTCCTCAAAAAAGATTCTGCGCGTTGCAACACAGGCCAAAGCCTGGACAGCGGCAAATCAGCGGGGAGAACTGCGAGATGAGAAATGGCATTCCGTATTGGAGAGGATAAGCTTTTTCTAAGAATGAATTTGTTCAAGAATGTGTCAAAGGCACAAGGAATCTACGCCAATTGCATATCCAAGCTAAAGCTAACTCAACAACGGAAGAGATCTATGAGTCGTGTACCAGTCATAAACCAGTGGTTTGTCTCCACCAAAAAGAAGCTCAACTCAGATACTGGAACACGTGCATATTTTGTCAACTTGAGTCCCATCAAGCTTCACACTGTTGCATTTGTGGATACGTCAAGAAAAATGATTGAACTCGCGCAACAAGGGGACGCGGCTGGCAGGAATTAATGATCTGATTGCTGCAGATAACTTATACCATCTCGTGTTGGGTTACTGTCCAGAGGAGGTGTTCAAAATCTAAGCTGCACGATCAGGATGAGGATGAAACACTTGGAAACGTGTGCATTGATCTCATCAATGGGCTAGCTAATGTGTATAAAGAAAGAGATGTGTGAGTTTTCTGGCCTTTCCGTTCCCCAATGCTTATCTCGTTATGAAAATAAGAGCATTGTGGGCTCTAACGCTAGATATGCTTGGCCACTCTCCTGGTTCATTCGAGTGAAAAAAAGGCATTATTGCTGACTCTTTCAAAAATCCAAGCGATGTTGAGCCAATCAAAGCAGTCGTTCCATCAACAGATGGTTCATGTAGCGCTGAAGATTAGGGCAAATTTGAAAGATACGCCTGGTCATTTACACTCCTGGTAAGGGCTCGATCAAGATATTGTTGAAATTCCTGAAAGTCTTTATCTTTTCCCTCGCTTCATTCAGTGAAGATGACGCTGTTGAAAATGAGGAAAGCCTGCAAACAAAGGTCAAACTATTGCCCAAGACATTGTATATGCCTTGTCAGGCGGCAGAAAACTGACGCCGAAAACACACTGGGCTCTGCATCAAGCAACAAGATCAGAATCACTTGTCAATCTGTTAACCCCACGAACCATGCCATTGATATAGCTAATGCGGAGAATGGACACGTCTACTGCACAAAGTATTCTGGACGTTCATGAAGACAGGATAGTCTCGGGCTCATTTGATTATTGAGGTGCTGGAAGAGACGATCGATGGAAAGAACATTTTTCATTGTATTCAGATGATGGTATGGTAGAGACAGACCTCTGCTTCAGAAACGCTGCAGCCACAGGCAAGCAAACACACCCGTGCACAGTCTATCCAACCCAACGACCTTGAAAAATTTCAGGTAATGAAAGTCGCCAGTCCGGAAGGGAAAGAAAACGATGCCATTATTTCATAAAGGTAGTGCAATGATACCCCAAGACTGGATGGTCTAACGACGCAAGTGTTCGCGGAGGGCAAGGATTTTGCTTGGCTCTGTCTTTGTAATGGACCAAGATGTGCCTGGATGGAAGACCTTCAAATACTTCACACCCACAACTAACTACCGCAGTCTAATGCTGATAGTTATGACACAATAACCACAGTCGAGATTTTGCTCGATAAATTTCTCGGCCAGAGCTATACTGTCATTACTGCTGACCAGCCTCTTTACAGCAAAGGCAGGAAATCACCTGGGCAGATCGAGACAAATACAGCATATTTCTCATGGGTGGTTTCCATATTACCTGCAACTTTCTGCACACGATTGGTCAGCACATGGAAAATCCAGATCTGGAAGATCTGTGGACGGAATCTGGGTCTATGCCGCACACTCCATCGATGCAATGCTTGAAGGAAAGGCTTACTACAGAGCTATGAGAGCTATCCTTACCTATGAAGCACTTTAAAGAATCAGATGGGAAATGATGAAAACTTGGGCCCAGGATAGAGGGATCCAGTTACCAGATGCAAGAACATAGCATTGTCATTCTCGAATCGGAAGATGACTTCCTGGGTGCAGAAAGTTGGGTGATTGAAGACATGTTCCGGTCTCCTTTCAACACTTTATTTAGAGAGTTTATGAGGCCAATGCCAACGTCCAATTTCATGCTCTGGAGCAGTTACATAAAGATGGTTGTAACACTTCTCAACTATTCGTGCAGACAGAAGGTAACTTGGAGCTTCATCTAGAAGCATTAAAATGAGTTGGATAAAGTTTATGACCATCACAATTATGCTCGATGGAGTCCAGTCTATTTGACAGAAAAAAAACCAAAAACTCGCCAGTACGGCCCCAGATGTCTATTCTGTAATCAGAAAGACCCCAGGCAGTTTCAACCAGGTGTCTGCTGAATCACACACGCAGGAGCTTCATATTGTGTAGACGAGATTTATTTCGTTGTCTGCAGTGAAAATTGCAACATGTCGATGCAGGACAAAATGTGGAACATCAAGATGTACCTGTTTCAAGAATGACTTGCCATATAACTGCATGCGGTTGCGATTCAACTGTTGTAATCCAGCTGGAGCTGCTGACTGAATTTGACCACGTTGTAGTGAGTACGTAGTATTTCTCCAGCGGATTTCTTTGTCATTCAGTCTGTCTGTCTCTTTGCTTGTTTGTTTGTTGTTTGTAACTCTATTGTTTTCGCACTGTGATGCATAGGCAAAATAGCACATCTGATGTGGATATGACTATGAGCTGGATATGAGCTGCATATTTGATAGAGCTAGTTACAAATGCTACTTTAGACATACACATAATCCACAGACACTCTTGTATTTTGCCAGCAACTCTGCAAATAAAACAGATGCTTGCTAGGTAATAGTTCGGTACGCTGATCCCTTTCTTAATTGAAAGAACGTATTTTTCAGTTTTGGAGAGCCGTCTTTTAGTATTTTCTTATATATTTCAATAAATTTTCACGAGAAAATCTCTTCTGTACCTTTTAAAATGATGCCTTTGCATACTAATAGAATATTGAAAACTGTACATATAAAATTTGACCATTTGACCTTTGACCTTGATTTGCGACCTTCAAAATGAAATTTTATCGGGGCAATCGGCTAATTATCACTTACTACTAATATGTACAGAGTTTACCACAACAGATTGTTTGTAACAAACAAATGCCTACCCCATGTTCTTTTGAATTTGAATTACTGTTTGTAGCAGATATGCCACAGCGAGCATTACGAGTTATGTAACAAATATGCTACTTCTGTGCAAGGTAATTTAGAAAACAACTTCCGTCTTTGTTGAAACACAGATGCACTACATTTGACACAGAAAATTTTGCCTTGCACTGGATTTCCATTCGGGTAGGTGCCCAAACATGTCAAAACGGATGTCGAGAATCGGCCTGTGCTTAGGTGGAGTGGGCGCTGTGTTGGACTAAAGGAACTATAGGTCGACCTGGTAATCGCTGGACACGGAGGAATCCGTTGGCTGATTAGCTCTGGAAGTCACTCAGCTGCGCGGATTCAACAAGCTCACAATGGCGACGATACCATGCGCTCACCGTGGCCATGTTCACTGTGTGAAAAAAGACGTAGAGGTACCTTGATTTTACACTGTATTTGTAAAGTGAAGTAAGGAGATTCACACCTCCCATGTTATATTCCTGCACAATTGCAGGACAATCAGCTTTAATCGTCTTTTTGGCTTTCTTGTCATACCGGCTTGCTGGCCAATGGGTTCGATTCCAATGAACAAACGATCGAACTGCCACCACATTTGAATTCATTTCAACTTTATTGTCCATGGATTCTCTCTTTTCCTTCCGAAGACCGTTTTCCTGTACGCTGTACTTTAGGCTCACAGCCTCTATTCTCACGGACAGTTCCGACAAACCAGAATCCTTTCATTTTCAGTTCTTTTACCAGCTGCAGACTTGAAAAGAGATTATCTGCAAAAATGTTTTGGTCCTCCTCTTTTTTGTCATGTCAACAACGACATCTCCTGTGATTCCTAGTGCCGATTTTAGGCCCGTCGTTATTCCTCTTCCCCTTGATCGTGCAATATTCCATCGCAGCCCGCTCTGGCCTATAGTTTGAAACCTCGGCTTGTTTTGCAGATACTGTATGCCATAAGGCCACCATAACTTCATCGACGCTGTGGTTTTGTTTGGGAGGAATCTTTTCCATTTTCCACAAACCTTCGACCCATGTCGTCATTCCATACTATCAGCCTGCTAAGCCTCATCGGACTAAGGAGGTGTCTGGAGGTGTCTGGCAAAGCTCAAATCTTTCTTGACAGGGGCCTAGCCAATTGTCCGCAGCCCAATATGATCTCACACAAATGGGTCATGTCCCATTTGGTCCAGCAAAAATTTCTTTCTTCTAGGTTTTTAGCTCCACACCACTTTTGGAAAGTGCATAGTTGTTTGTTTGTGTTGCGACATTTCATCCATTATCAGTTCCCGGAGTTTTAAGCATCTGCTGGAGCCTCCTCAACTAGAAAGTGATTTCTTCTTTCGCCATCGGAATTCTAGCAGCTAGGAGATACTGTCCATCTCTTCATCGTGACGCAATTGGCACATTTTATTCTTTAGTGTTGCAAGAGGAATGTCGTGATCGCTTTCACTGGACGTTGGTCGCTTTCTTTTCTTCGCTCTCTGATCTAGGGCTTTAGTTCTACTTTTAGAGGAACATTCTCACTGAGGTCGGAAATACTGGGCACATATTCATCACCAGATGAGTCAGTCGCTGTCATCATTGTTGACCTCATCTAATATGTCATCCACTTCATACTCGCTACTGTTGAAGACAAAGAAAAAATATCCAAGTCTGTTTAGGCTCAAAGTCACACATGTCACAATGCTCATATGTCACAAACTCAGCATTTATACCAATCTGTAACGTGCCACCTAGCGAATACCTATCCACAGTAGCAATATGTTCTCATTTCAAGCAATCAAATGTATGGCAAATGATTACTTTCTGTGCAATAAAAGGTCATGTGGCACTGTTGAAATACACATTGAAATTACCATCATCACACCATATTGCACACCCCCAATTGCCAACTGTAACACATGTGCAAGCCAGTGTACACCGCAGCCCAGTGTAGCAGATATGCGTTTAGGCCCACAATAATGTAGCATTTTTAGCCAAAATATAAATTCCTAATAAATAAAATCAGTTTTCCAAAGTTTGAATAATTTCTGTCGGGTAGCATAAGCTCTTGAAGCCCAATTAAGCCTAGCTCAGGCGCACAATAATTACTAAGTGATTGATAAATCAGGCCACTACTGTTCAGATTTTTTTATCACAGCTGATGTTTCACAAAAATCGTATTTTCGCGATCAGCAATGGAATACTTCTAACAAATTTAACCCTCAAATGTAATCATTGGGAATTAAATAATAGGTTTTAGTTCTCTGGTATTTTTGGTAACATTTTGGCTAATAATTTCGTGATATTCTCAGACCTCCCACTCAGAAAACATTTCATCCGATCATCAGGGAAAATTTAAGAAAAGTTCAACATGTAGAAAACACATCAGCCTTGGAAATAATACAAGCAAAATGTATTGGAGGGGCAATGCTGCAGGAGGAAAACGCTGCATAAGCAGCGGCGAGAAAAAGGTGCTTTCGTCCGCTACTATTCCTCGGATGTGCAAGGGATATGATAAAATTGGATTATGCACAGCAATTACGTACAAAAATACTACTTCTAGAAATGAAAAGCGAATGCTTCGGCCGCGGGTGGTTTGTTTGGATGTCGCTGGTGTGGTTTCGCAGACCTGGCGTGTGATGTCCCTCTGTGTACGCCTTTAATCCCGTTTCTTTGTCAAATTTTTCGGTCGGGGGTGGTTCGCTTGGGTGTCGCTGGTGGGATACCTTTTCTCATTGTGGCATTTCTCCTGCCTTTTTGTGTGGTTTCGCAGATCCATATGTGCTGTTGCGTCCGTCCTCTGTGTACGCCTCGAGACCTCTCCATATCCAGTTGCATATTTTATTGAAACTTTGTATGGTATACCGAAGGTAAGGTTCCAAACTGTGGTAATTAAAACATTTTCAGGAGAAGCAAAAAACTGCATTATTTAATGGCGCCTAAGAAATCAATATTTCGCATGAGGACACCAGACAGTCCGGGACACATACGTCTGGACCCACAATTTGGAGGATTCTACGATTTTTTTCCTTAGGACTGAAGAACAGTATTGTGTGACCTGCACCACAAAAGTTTACCAAAATCGGAAAATGACCATTAGATGACCAGTTTATTTTCAAATAAAATGGCATGCAAATGTTTCCGTACTTACGGAATCAGCGGTGCTATCAAGGGGACACAACCCAAAATATATCCCCGTGGCGCGGATTTCACAAAAAATATGGAAGTCGACACTGGACTTCGGTCTACTGATGAGGAGGTAAACTTCCCTGAAAGATCGTTCCAGATCGACTGTAACGACTAATATCCCGGTTACATTGCTTTGAACTGCGAGTTTAAATCTAAGTAACTAATGCCTTAATGGAAGATGATAACGCGCTGACTTTTTGGCCAGCTGTTTTCCACCGGGTTCAATATACTATAGAATATAATGGTCTTTTCAGCTTTCAGTGGCGTTAAAATGTTTTCGAAGTTTCAAAATAAAGAATATAACAAATGCCTCAGACCTGTCTTGACCGCCCTGAGTTTCACAACGTCGCTGTGATTAAACACTCCGGCAACTCACTTTTTGGAAATTTTACAGGAGAAGCATTTACACATTTTTGGTCAGAAAGTGCCAATATTCTGTACGGAAGTAGGTAAATATATATGATAATGCATGATGAACAGATTTTTAACATAATGATAGTAGTTTTGGCAAAAGTGGCCTAAATGCGACTTATAGGATTTTAGTGCGACTTTCCGGTATGATCCACATAGAGGATTGTTGCCCTTATTTTGAAAAATTCACGTGAAAAGGTAATACAAACCGAAACATACAGGAATGTGGCGCTGAACAAAAATAAGGCTTCAAGGTGATTAAAACAATTGTCGTTGTTGTATGGAACTACCACTAATCATTACATCTGAAATAAAAATTGTAAACAACTTTCATCCCATCTCGTCTTGAAAGTACAGTTTGGAGAAAATAAATCAAAGTTACTTCGTGAAGTAAACTGATTAATGCAATGGCTACAAAGTGTATGCCACGTATGGCCTGAACAATATATAATCCAAATATTCACTATGGCGATAACTCTATAATGGGAATTACACAAAGTATATTTTATAGGCACCCAGCCTTATCGAAAAAAAGATATATGGCAAACTCAACAATGGAAGATGGTTACTTGGGTACCAAATGAATTTCTTATTCATTATGTTCTGATAATGTGCACTCACTGCATAAGATAATTATCAAACTGTGTAAAAATAAGCCAAAGAATCGCATCTCTCATTATGTCTACACATGAGCAATAAGTTCCCCCATTTACGAAATGAAAACAAACCAAATGATGGATGCACAAGTTTGAAAGATTGTCTTCTCTCAAATCTTCTACAATTAAATCAACGAAATTAAATCAAAGAAGGATACCCACAAGAGGTAAAATGCAATTTGCAAGAACCTAATGTAACCTTGCTGTGAAAAAAAAAAAACATGTTCAGCTTGATAAATTGTATGGAATTAATAGATAGCTCACAATCAATATCAGGGGTAAAAGAGATATTGATTAACAACCCATCTTTTGATGGATGCACACGTTTAAAAGATAGCCATTGACCTCTCTCAAAAGAGAACAAAATTAAACCAAAGAAGGATATCCACCATTGTAGTTTGCAAGAACCTGAAGCAACATTGCTGTTGCAAACATTTTCAGTTTGATAAATTCTATGGAATCAACAAGCAGTTGATAATGAATATCAGAGGTAAATGAGATGTGTTCTGTGTTGTTTCTTCCTGCTGTGGGAAGTTGCTGAAAAAAATTATGGTATGCAGCTGGAATCAGTCCCATTTGTGCAGACAAAGAAACCAAATCTGCTGTCGGTCTCTGTTATTCCTGATTTCTCTTGGAGTTTTTCGAACTGAAGCTCGGTTTGTTCGGATTTTCTCTTGCCACGCATTAAGCCAACTCACTGGTTCCTCACTGTAATCATACTTAAATTTTCAGCGCATTTTGGTCTAATATTTCAATGCTGAGACTATTTTCATCCATTGAACCTTCTCCGTTGTCATCTTTGTCGAAATTCTTGACGGCAGCTGAAAGTTTCTTGAAATCGTAAAAGTCACCTTCAATCATGTCTTTCACGGTGTATGGATGTTTATCACGACGGGCCCCACGAATCAAAGTGGACCACTGCTTGGGTGTGTAGATGGGGATCTTTTTGGCAGCTCGAGCAATGACCCAGTGTACTGAATCTTTCGTTCTGGGTATGACCCCTTTCGAGGAAACTATTTTTTCTAATGACTGAAACTTCTTGAGCGCACACCAAAGCATGGTTGCCATGTACCAGTTTCTATTTTGACCATTGTCCATTCTTTAATTGTAGGCGGGTTGGGTGTCATAATCTTTGTTTACGCATTCATTTGTAATTTTTCTTAGACGAATTGGGAATCACATCATGTACGTTGACTGCTTAAACTGTTGTTCATTGTCTTTTCCGTGTAATACAGGGGAAATGACATTTAAATTGTATATCCTTCCCTGTTTGGCTTCTGTAGCTTTAAATTTCATGTCTTCTTTTGAGAAATGTGTTAATTGATGGTCACTGACCCCACTAGATAGTCCAGTTCGACTATATTGATCAGGGCGACTTCTTGCGCCATTGTTTGGAAGATATTTCATTATCATGAAAACCTGCAGAGTAACATCTGCAGTTTGCGGGCCTGATAATTTTACATTTCTGGGCTCCAAACGAAGAAAAGAAAATAGAGATCCATCTTTTGTTGACCAATGTCCACTTAACAGTTGCAGACCCGACGCTCTTGTGTCAAACACTGCTATGTAGCCCTACACCTCATGCATAGATATTGTTTGAAAAAAAAATTGGCAATTTAGAACGTTATGCGTTCTGATATCGAACTTTTTAATTGCATTTGAAACATTCGTAAAACTGAGAAAAACCGCCCTAAATTTCGTTTTTTGCTCTATTTGTCTTTTAAATTCTCGGCTACAAAGATTTATCGTATTAAAATGAATAATTTGAAACGCTCGTTATTTCTAATTTTGTTTCCTTTGTTTTGAGCAAAAGCGGAAATAGGTGGGTTCTGACCCTAACTGACCACTGTCCACTAAAAAAGCTAGTTCCACCCTTCCGAGCGTGGTAAACTTTTGTGTCCAGTTACGAGAGATATTGCTCTGTCAGAAAATGCAAAAAAACTGTAGAATCCTTCAATTTGTGGGTGGCGCCCCAATTCATTTCATCTGTCCCGGACTATATAGTATGAGTATTATTTACCAGTGAGAATACAACAGGCACAACAGTGTTGAAATGTTGAAGCTACATGTTGAAACTGGGGTGCTGAGGCACTTTGAGGAGCGGTTGTTGGGACTACAGAAAAAAGGTCTACTTTTATATTTATTTAATGCAGGTTGTGGGTTTGTTGTTGTTTTTTTCGGGCGGAAGGGGGGGGGGGCAATCAAACAGCCAGCCAACTTTTAAGATTGATTGAAGGAGAATGAATGTGGAAGTGGGTTTAGAAGGGAAATCTTTGCAAGGGGCCGGGGAGTGGAGGTGGGGAGGAAGTGGATGAGGGAAATAGTTTGAGGAAGTGAAAATGCTTTAGGTTTTCTTGTTGTTGTTTTTCGAAGACGGAAATTACAGAAAGCGCAACACGAAGATCATTAAAATGTTTCCTCTATCCAAGTTCCCGCAAGTTCCTCCTGTAAGAAACAGACCCGTTTTGATCTTCATTTCAATAAAATAGAAATACATTGTTTACATTCGATCAGCTGATTTCAGCGGTCAGTGGGTAAGAACACATGACCACAGGTCTACAGGCATGCAGGCAGGCGATGCAGTCATGCATCACGAGGCGAAGATAAATGGGTCACACTCGTTACGGGCTGTCCGGACAGTTGAAGACCATGGTCTCAAAAATCTCTCTGTATGGGCATAAACTCTATGTAAAGAATGTAAAATTATGGTGAATAGATGCACAAATGGCTGATCAATCATACCATCAAATTTATTCGGCGAAATCACTCGAATTCTGAGTTTAATTAATTGAAAGTATACTCAACTTAACGCGAGGTCTCGATACGGCTAGCCGTTGGTGTAATTCTACGTAACGCGGGCGAAGCTGCCTCGATACGGGACGTCGGCGCAGGTAACGTTGGGCCGCGAACTGTCTATTATTCTGTGCAACGCAGCGTAATATCAGTGAACGAGCAAATGAGTTGGGGAAAACGTCAATAGTTATGTTGGATGTTCTTGCCTAATCTAGACTGTAGACATGGAGAATTATCAACATACTTTATGTATATATTACCACTCAGAAACGGGTACACATTCATCTATCCACAAATCCACAAACATCCCAATACACATACACACACAGACACGTACATTTATATATACTGAGTCTCAAAAGTTCTGTCACACCTAAAGATAAAGTGAAATATTTTCGTTCATAGTAAATGTTAGTGCATGGCATCTGGCATACAGATACTCTGTTTATTTACGCACATGGCACCGAAAAGATAAAACAATTTGAGTTCAATGGTTTAAAGAAGGAGTGGTTTATTTGGACATACCCTCAGAATTTCCGTGTCCATGTTTAGTCAATATCTCGTGTGTCCGCCTCTGGCTTGAATCACAGCTATCTGCTTCTTCGAGCCGACGGAAGGGAAAGAGTGTATCGACGACGAGGTGAAAGGTTCAGCCCAGAGTGCATCCGCCAAGTGCATAGGTTTGGTGGAAGTGTGATGGTATGGGGTGGAATTTCAGCTCATGGCCGAACTGATCTGGTGACTGTTCAAGGCAACCTCACAGGGCAACGCTATTGTGATGAAATTCTTCGTCCTCATGTACTGCCTTTCATGGCACGCCACGGCGGACTTTTTCAACATGATAATGCCCGTCCCCATGTGGCCAGACTTTGTCGAAACTTTCTTAACAACCATCAAGTCAATGTTTTGGACTGGCCTTCACGTTCGCCGGACTTAAATCCAATAGAACATCTATGGGATTACCTTGATCGACGCATCAGGAATAACGTACGCCCCCCACAAAATCTGCAGGAACGAGGTAGCACTGCATCAAGAGTGGCTGAGAATCCCCCCGAAAACCATCACCTCTGATCCGGTCTATGAATAGACTTTGTGATTCTGTCAAGCCAGAGGCGGACACACGAGATATTGACTAAACATGGACACGGAAATTCTAAGGGTATGTCCATATAAACCACTCCTTCTTTAAACAATTGAACTCTTTTCGGTGCCATGTGCGTAAATAAACAGAGTATCTGTATGCCAGATGCCATGCACTAACATTTACTATGAAGGAAAATATTTCACTATCTTTAGGTGTGACAGAACTTTTGAGACAGTATATATTTTGATAAACCTCAAAATGTTATTTCATCTACCCAGAATTGTCGGTACGGAGTCTCAAACTGAAATTGTAAATTGTGTAGCATGATCCAAGAAACATTTTTTTACAGACATCTAAAATCATGGCAATATAGACTCACGTGAAGTCATTCAACCATGAACCAAAAGTGCTCATCCCAGACTTTTTGTTCGCTGTGTAATGAATAAAAGCCATTGCAATGAATGGGTTGTGGATTTATCAATCTACACAGAGATGAAGATTTTAGAATCTTCAATCACTCAAACCCAATGATGGCTATGAAAATACGATGTAATTTGGTGATCAGAGTGTAATGATACAATAACACGTTGTTACTAAAGCACAAAACTGTCATCCCATAATAACTGCATCAGCTCAAACTGCAACTCGGCAGAGGCGCAAAACGGCTAACTCGGTATCAATTTTGAGCAACACAAACCGTCTGTCCGATTACAAACAAACCATTAATAAAGAATTTTTTTTTGTTTGTTTGGTTTTTTTTGTTTGCTTATTTGTTTGTTTGATTGCTTGTTTGTTTGTTTGCTTTTTTTTTTTATTCTTTATTTCCTCAACTTTTAATCATACATGAAAGAACATTTCTTCATAATGAGAAATAATATGAACACTTATGATTATGATGAATAACATGATGATGATGATGATGATGATGATGATTATGCCACGATGTCACTATTGTTACTGCCATGACAAATAAATCCTACTGAAAATGCTGTCAGTTTCCATTAATTAGGGTTAATTAACATTTAGTCAAGTTATGGAATACCATAACTTTTGTTAAATGGACGTACTTCTGCTGCTTGCCTCTTCGCTGACTGGTTTACATGGTTTGAAAATAATGCGAATGAAGAAGATATGATGATGATGATGATGATGAGATAATGATAATGATGGTTTATAGTTCAACGTTTACAAGCATGACAATGTAAATAGTCTCAAAGACTCAAAGCATCTGTGCATTGTCTCCCTGATCATCGCTCTTGTCCGGCCATCGCCGCAGTCGCCAGTTGTTCCTTCCCAAATAGGCTTCTCCGATGACACACCAGTCCTGTAGCTGCTGCAGTTCGTAGTCATATTCAATGATGATGTCATCTGTCTCTGCCACAATGCTAAATATTCTGTGGTCTTGCACTGCTTTCACAATGTGGTGATTCCTGGTTTTATCGAGGAGCTTCTGTTTTGCTACATGTGATAGCTTCTTTATATAGTTTGCATGCTCCTTTCTCTTTTCAGCGTCCCCGAGGAATGAAAAATCGGTGTTCGCCACTATATCTTCATACTTTGATTGTGTGTCAGACTGTTCACCTATAGACTGTTCGTTCCTCCGTGTATCAGTCTGATCAGCCTCCCCTTTCTCTGTGTTCTTCTCCTCCTCATTTATCTCTTCTGTAACTCCGACCTCCTTTCTATCACTCTGATCACAGTTGGAGTCACCGAAGCGTTGCTCATTTGGTTCGTGTGCTCTGTCGACATGGTTTTCCTGAGCCTGAGCGGTCTTAATACGTGGCGGTGAGTCGTTAACATGACCTACAATACTGTGAGTGTCACTGGGTGACGTCAGCTCTCTCAAATATAGGCCACTGTCCCAAGTTTTCGTCGATTCTATGACCTGTGCTATGGGCGTTGAATGACCAGCCGTGGACCCTGATGCTTTTGCTGATGCTTGCTGATAAGAATCCAAGCGTTGTTGGTCTCGTCTTAGCTGGGACGGGGATTTCCGGCGCCACTGACCAGGTGTTACGAAGCGATCCGGCGTCTCCATACCATGGTTCGCCATTGATTCGCTGAACCTAAGGACGACCGTCGTACATCGCGGATTGCCGGCGATTTTAAAGAAAGAAGTCTCCATTCTGTAAGAGTCTGTTGATTGCAGTTTCCACTGTTGCAGGCAGTCCTTCAACAGGCATGTTTGCTACAGATTTTGCGGATGTCGGTCGATTTCGTTTCTGTCCTTTTCCCCACTCACAAACGCGTCCGCCTTAGTCGCCATGTTTAATAGCATGCCTTTAGATCCAATGAAAACGTGAAGTAATTTTTCTTTCTCCTGTAAAATTTACTTTTTTAGACAGACGTTGTGCCTGTCACCATCATTCAATGCACCGCATTCTTTCACGTCGTCCGTTGACCTTGCTGGACGTTGCACTGCCCTGGACCCATGTCTCATCCTCTGATTTCTCGGAAGACCATGTCTCCGCGTCTTCTGGACCACCATTTAATGTGACCATGGCCAAAATCCTCTTCTCTTGCTCTGTGAATAGCCGATGACCTTTTTCAGCTGTAGTGGGTCCTTTGCCGCGTCAATGGCTGCACCATTTCCTTCCAGCTGGACAGACCGAACCGATGCGTCTGATGATTTTTGAAGCATCATTGCTATTCTGATTTCCCAGCTTTATATTCCATACCGACTTCTGGAAGTATTAGTTTGGCACTTTTGCTGTAAGACATAGTGGCACTCCTAACTTCCTTGTTGTGAAATTACTTCCTCTACAGTAGAGCTTATTTCATGGACAAGCAGGGGCAATAGCAGCATGAAATGGAGCCAGAAAAATTTTGCTGGACAGCATTGGTATCTTGAAGGCGGGCACAAAAAGTTTTCGCAAAAGTTTTCACCGGTTCTCCGCCGACTGTTGGTGTGAAAGTGACATGGCTTCTGGATTTCTTAATTTCATGCGGCACCAAGTGATCAGGATTTGTAGTTCATGCGGCATGACGTGATCAGTTCGTCTAGATATTTTCTATGCTTCTCTCTTTTGAAGTAGTGTCATCCATGAACGCTTTTAGTAGTGGCATATGACATCCATGTCCTAGGTACCTGCAGCTTTCAGTATTACATCCATGGTGAAAAATCTCATCTGAAGTAAATCCGCATTTTTGAATGCCATTGCTTTGGGATGTGGTACATTTCCAACGCCTACCATAGTACCTGATGTGGTACTGGGCCAAAAACATTTGAAAGATCGAGCCAGTTTCTTTTAGCCCTGATGACAGCGTGTGTCAACTGAAAAAAAGGTTTCAATCTTTTTTTTTTGAAGTATCAGGCTGGGGCATTGTCCAGTACAATTGACTCTTTTGTACACGAGGAGAACATAGTTAAAAGAATCAACTGAGGACATGGAATTTCATCTGCTTTACTGGCATTTCCTTTTCTATGACGTGCATTTAAGGAACGTGTAGGGGTGATTTGAAAACAAAGGAAGGGCTTTAGTAAAAGATGTTTATAGCATGCGACAGAGGCCATTCAGAAAGTCAAGACGGAGAAGCTGGATCTACACGTCATCTGGCTCGATCTCGCAAATGTTTATGGCCCAGTACCACATGAGATGCTATGGTAAGCGTTGGAAATGTACCACGTCCCAGAGCCATTAAGAATCATCATGCGGATTTATTTTGCTGCTGCGAGTTTTTTCACCAAGGAATAGGCGACGCGATTGCAGGTGGTTATTGCCATGGGATGTACCATTTCCCCCTTACTATTTGTGCTGGCCATGACCCCACATGGATGTCAGCCACCACTAAAATCGTTCATGGATGACACAACCATCCTACTTCAAAAGAGACAAGCATAGAAAATATGCTGCATGAAATACAAACCCAAGAAATCTAGAAGCACGAAAGGAAAGCCAACTGATGTACCAACGAAAACCAACAGTCGGCGGAGAACCAGTGAAAATTCTTGCCAGACTGTACGATGCCCGCCATGCTGTCCAAGAACATGACAGAAGGTGGGTCTATCGGCGTTCAATTTGCGAGAGTAGCAGTCAGTTAAAAAGGTATTTTCACAGTGAAGCCACCTATACCATCAGAAAATGAGAAGACACCAAAAAACATATATATTTAACATGCTGTGAGCAAGATTTTATTTCTTACCGTGTAAATTACCGTCGGGTAGTTTTCAATAACTTGGTCACTTTAAAAGATACTATTGTTTAGTAAGTGAGCAGACGCAAAGGATAAAGGGGGAAATGCTCAAGAAGACAAATGTAGAGAGAAAATGGAAGAAAAAGTGTGGTGGGAATCGAACCCGCGACCTCTGCGTCGGCACCCATTTACCTTTGGCTGAATTAAAAATGACTTAAAAATAAAACAAATATCTGTATGTCTTAAAAACACTCCTCACCACTTCAAAAGTCAATTTGAAGTTCAAGACAGTATGCCATTATATTTGCCCTATTAACCATTTCAGGAAGGTTGGGGAGGGAGCCAGGTGGGGGTGGCGATGGATGCGAAATCGCTGTTAATTGCAGTTATCGGCATTCCCATAGGGGTGCAATGCTAACTGCCCCTGTGACGGGGGAAAATGATCCGGTGTAGAGCGCACATTCTGACCTGAGCGTTACAGGTCAGATTCTATGGAACACTTTTGGTCTCCCGCTTGACTACAAACTTTAATATCTTCTTTCGTCAGAATTCAACATGGAGCCCCTTCAATTCTGCTTCAGAAAAATTTGCTCTATAATCTGTGCAAATGGCATGTTGGTAATAGAGAATGAACTATTCGACTCTTTTTTTGTTACGTCCCACCGGACTGTAACAACTGCCGAGGCATATCATTCCTGTCCATACCAGGGAAGAGAATACTCTTGGAGAATCAAACTGGCAGCAGACGACGCTCAGAGGAAACCAAGCAGGATTTCGCAAGAACCGATCATGTGTTGACCAGATAGCTACCATGCGCATTATTGTTGTTCTGGAATGGAAATCACCCCTTTTAGTCCATCGACTGAAAAGGTTTTCCACAGCATTGTCAGGGAAACTGAGTCATGAGACACACTTGTCAAGCTTGTGAAGGCCACCTACGATGGAACAAGCTGCCCTTTCATCAACAGATACTTGAGGAGTATTCTAAAAACGGTGGCAAGAAACGGAGCTATGGAGGACGACATAAAATTGCTCCCAGAAAACGCCATCACCAGGCAATCACTGCAATGGAACCCACAAGGAACACGAGGCAGGGGTAGGTCACGGGAGACATGGAAAGGAAAGGAGAAGGTCATATGAAACTCTTTGAACGAGCTTGGAAAGATGGCCCAAGACGGGAAACATGGAATTCGCGTACGTGGCCTATACCCTGCTGGGGGTGACTGATGATAATGATGACCTGAAATGCTAGGATGGTATGCAGTTACATTAACTAGCTTGGGTGGCATGTATTAGTTTGTGAGGAGGGGGGGGGGGACCTTTAAATATGCTAACGTTGTTAATTATGTGGTACTGTCATATCCCCCCACTTCATTCACACTCGGCCATATAGATCCATTCATCTTAAGATTTCGGCAGGAAATATACAAAATCAGTGATCAACTAGTTCTGATTCATTCCTTGAACCTGCTATATAAAATACTCCGAGCTAGAGGCTCAGTCTTATGTAATTTCTAAATTATAATGGGAACAATCAGAAATTAGTGTAAATCTAGACGATTAAATGTTTTTATTACCTCGAAGATGATTCTTACAGGACGCGACTGCCTTCCTCATCTCCACCTTCACTCGGATTTGATAGAGAGTTTTTAACATTTGATCTAGTCTCCCGCGTAGGCACCTTGTTGACCGTGAGGTGCAACCTGTAAGGGGGGAGAATGGGATCCTTTAGATCAGGAGCAGGGGGTTCCCCAAGGAATTATTTTATCCCCCACTCTTTTTAACATTAAAAAACTCCATCAGAAATACCCTGAGAAATTGTAGATCTTTCTCATCTGCTACAGAGCCTCCTCAATGCCTTTAATGGAACAACAATTACAATTGAACACTATCCAAAAATGGGCGGAGACGAATGGCTTCAAGTTTTCCCCGAAGAAGACTGTTGCCGTTCATTTCTGTAGAAAACGGAAATTTCACAAAGACCCGGATATAGTAGACCAGAAGATCCCTGTGAAAGACGAAGCCAGGTTTCTAGGAAACTATTTCTGGAACAGAATAGGGAGCCGATCGAGCTATGTTACCTCTATACCGCTCCTTAGTCCGATCCCATGGGCTCCTTTCGTACGTCCCCTGTAGAAAGTCTACGTTGCAGCAAATGAACATTCCCTTTGATTGACTGTCCCGAATTCAAACACATGCGAAGATTTACTTTACATCAAAATCTATGAAAAGGGCAGCCCCAAAACCATTCTTGCGTTTGTTAGACAATGTATACAAAATTCTGATGGAGTTTCACCTGGGTTTTTAAGTCTTCGCTAAATTGACTGTCTAGGTTCACTTATGGTTCATGATTTACCATGTGTTGGCGCAAATGGCCGTCATCCTGCCGACGCGCCGTTAAATCCAAATTATCGATATTGCAATCATTTGCCCAGCGCACACAACCCAGTCTATGAACATCTTGTACATTTAACTAAGAAGACATCTACAACTGACAGAACAGAAAAACGATCGCCACCACTTTTTTTTATGGCTATTTTGTGTATGTATTATGTTTATTTTGCTCGATTCCCTTTTGCCTTTTTATACATTTATTTATTAATTTTATTTAGCATTTTTTTATGATGTTATTAATTAATTTATTGAATTTTTGTTAAATTTCATCTTATTATTTATTTTGACTTCCTCTTCCACATACACCAGTCCTCCCATTACGATAACGCCCGAATACCCCAACGGTCCATTGTATCTTAATAGAAACGCGTGAGAGAAGCGGACTGCCCCCCAAATGTCGGCCATTACGGCTGCTCTATGCGGGTAAGCCCTCTAAATAGAAATCTGATAGGCTGTCAAAAAAAAAAATGCACAGAAGAATTCTAACAGCGAGTAACAAACGAAAGATATATATGAAAAGAAAAAACCAGTAAGCTGTAAGGCTGTAATTACTCTGCTTGCCCCAGAGAGTTTAAATGACATAATTGTTTTTTTAAAGGTAAAATAACGTGTCCTATCACTACTATCAGGAGATCTGTATACTCATACATACGACTGGACCACTCTCCCTAACTCGATGACTATTTTTCCAAAAATAAATATTTTCAAAGATGCATTTTTACGAGAACAAACCAACTTATAAGGAATTAAAAACGTATGTGTACGAGGAGCAATTAGACAGTTCGCGGCCCAACGTTACCTGCGCCGACGTCCCGTATCGAGGCAGCTTCGCCCGCGTTACGGAGAATTACACGAACGGCTAGCCTTATCGAGATCTCGCTCCCTTACATGCTGTTACGGTACAACATCTTTCTAGTGGTTCCGTGGAACCGTCTGTATTGGTTACAGACCGTCGGGCCGCGAACTGTCTATTATCTATCCGAGTCTTGGGAAGTACATTTTTGTATTTAAAAAAGTGGGTATTTCGTTTTAGTTATCATATATCACATTTGTGTTGTTCCAGGCGCTCAGTATTAAAAGCAAAAATTCACCTAAAACGAACAGACCACGGTAATCAGCTCTTTTGCAAGTCTAGATACACAAACCGTCCGTTATGCAGGACATACTTTATTGGTAACAGGAAAAATTCCCACAATTGACCAGCAAATGCACCACAGACCACCACAGTCCTCTCCAACTAAAAAATACGACCCGTATGTTTTATACGATACTCTAGAATATATTATGACGTCATCATCATATGATGGGCCAAGTCTTTCGCTAGTCTTGAAGGGACGTGGAGCAAACTAGGCTGATTAAAACTTTTCGAACTTTCAAGAAGGCTAAACTGCGTTTACTCAAAAACACTAGACGCTCGAGCTCTGATTTAATGCACACACCTCTGCCGCTGTTAAAAGAACAGGGGTAGCTATCTGCTTCACACCCTTAAAATCCACAATATTTTTTCATACATTTTCAACCCCTTACACGTTTCCTTCGCCCGAGTGCTTCCGAGAAAATGCAGCTTGAAAATCGGGATTTTTCACACCGCGCGGGCCGCCATAACTGGTCGTCCGGTCAGCGCGGGAATAAGGCGTGACGTCACAAAGCGAGAAGCAAACTATTAGTCGTTGTGCAATAACTTTCCTTGATGCTAAATTTATATTTTGTTGAAGAAAGTGCCCGACTTTTATCGCAGTGCTATCAACCATATATTCAAAAGTGTTGTCAGAAATAGTCTTGAATCGTTTCTCACACGTCGTCCATACAGATTTGGTGAAGAGTAACTTTTTTTAAAAAAAATTCTAGTAAATGTCTATATTCGCATCATTCAGTTATTTTATTAACTAGCTTCTTGATATAGGCAGGTGGGGTGGAACTCACGGTTATTTTATAATACAGTTGAATGGCAAATGATTGTACTGTAGAATGATGTGTACATTACGGTTGGATGGAAGTAATACGATATTAGAATAGTGTTTCTTTTTTTTTCTTCCCTCTATGTCCTGTGGTCTCTACTATGGCCCTTTGTCTCTGCTCTTGGTCTTGCTTTCTATCTCAAATACAGTAACACCGCTGTTACGTTTGGTCCCTCTTTCCCTGTCGCCAAGTTATTACGTCCAGGCCACGTGCGGCCAAGCGCATGAGAAAGTTTGAAAGTGGATTTCGCCACTATTCTTGCTTGTAGTTTAAGTTATTGAAATTATACATTTAAGAAACCTTTCATTTATTATTTTGCAAGATTAAGACATTTTTTTTGTCTTGTTTCACTTTAGTTCTGACTTTCGGCCTTTTTTTTTTTTTGGTACTCATGGCACTATTTGTTGTCGAGGAGTAGGGAGCTCATTTGGCCGTTATATAAGGAATTCAGTCTGGAATCTGGCGCCAGATTTCCATTAATGCTTTCTATATGCCGAGCTGCTATGTAGTTGTGGTTGTGCTCATTGGAAAGTGATGAGGAGAGCTCTTGAGTGCCTGAGGAAGCCACCTCTTACAGGTTTTAAATCATTTTAATTCTAGATCGATATTATACACATTTGGTTACGAAGAGTAATTTTGGTTTTCTCCTTTTATATGTGTTCTATGTTGGATTTATTTTCTTTATCTTCTTATTGTTTGTGCATCCCATGGCGGGCCTCCTTCTTGAGTTGTTCATTTTTGTTACTAAAATAACCTTTTTCCCACTCCTGTCCAGCTGGGATTGATCCTTCCATTCATTCCTTTGTAAATTAATTCAGCTTTGCATCAGTGCACTTCCTGCTCATTTACTGAGCCCTTTACCTATTTCTGCTATTTCATTTTGTTTCCATATTTTGCATTTATGATACGTGTTTGCATGACAATTGAATTTCTATATTATGCTCTAAATAATTTTGATGATAGCTTTTGTTGGAGAGAAGGTTATGCAAGCAGTATTTTAATTCAATTGATGAAGCCCCTGGTTCAATGCAAGAGAATTTCATGAGGTTCTCTTGCCTAACAGGACAGTTCAGCCATAAAATGTTGATGATATGAAGAGAACTAAAAATAACATATAACAAGGTAATAGAGGATAAAAGCAATTCTCATCAGGAAGAATTGGTGACGATAGAGGGAAAAGACTGAATAGTGAATACATCAGAACTGACATCTATCCGCAACTCTTCCATCTCACAACTAAACCCAGATTTCCCATAAACATGAATAGAATACTAACATACTGCTAGCAATACAGGAATTCAAGATGTGTCCAGACCATGGAGCTATAAAGAACACTGGAGTGCGTATCACGTGATTTTGGCCATGCGAGGAAGAATGGACGCCATCTTGGCTAGGGATGAGTGCAGCGGCGAATGAAGGCTGATTTTCATTTTCACGACTACGTCGTAACCATGGTACAGACCTGCTGTGAACTGCAACAATAGATGTACCAGGAGACTTTCAAAGAACCTAGCACCACCACAGTACGATACTAAAAGTGCTGTTTATTTAATACCATTGTAGTTGCTTATTTATTCTTTAATTTCCTAACACTGTATTTTATTTAAAACTTGTAATCGCCACCGCAAAACGAAAGCCTAGCTAGAGAGACAGAAAGAGAGAGAGAGAGAAAGAGAAAGAGCGCTAGATAAGGGTAGGCCTACATACTATAGGCAGCAAAGTAGCCGCCCGCACAGTGTTGCCAATCGTAGGGATTTTCCCCTACTGTAGGGATAAATGGCTTTTCGTAGGGGGTAGGGGGAACCCTACGGGAAAAACTGTCAAATGTAGGGGAAAGGGAAAACAAGACATTCCCAAACTTTCTGTTACAAAAAAAAAGTTTTACAAAACTGATTGTTTACTGTTTTTAACTCTTATTTCTTACTGCTGACAATTACTACTAGCTTGATCACAGCCACAACACAGTCTAACTTTGAGATTCATAAGCGGGTTGCCACTTTGGCGAATTTGGAAAACTATTTTTAGCAAAGTAGTGCCAACTATTGGGGTCTATGCTCACTTGTAGCCTAGGCTAAGCCTACACCGATCTAAAGCTCCTCGGTTTGACACCTCATGGAAAGAAACTGGCATTCGTTCCTGTCTTTCCCGGTTTTGTCTGACAAACGCTCTGCCTTTCAAAGCACCCTTTTGAATAGTTTGCTAAGAATGATCGATCAAAATGCCGAAGGCGGGTAAGGAAGCATGTCGTACAAATGTGGGAGAAGGAAAGCTGGGCATCGGGCTGGCTGACAATGGTAAAACCTATTTCTACGACTATTTTCAACTACTACCCCCTAGGTTTTTAAGCACTGTTATGTACACAGCTCTATCGTTGTTACGTTGCTGTGAGCCTACCCTTGAATATGCTGCTCATAAGATTGGAAACAACATTGCAAAGAATAAAATGATATACACTTTGCGAAAAATTAGCCTCGCTGCAGGGTGGCAACACTGACCTTGCCCTAGGTCGTCCGCCATGTTGGTTGCGCGCCGGCGGTGTATGCGAAAAGGGGTGTACGCACTTCAGTGTTCTTTATAGCTCCATGGTCCAGACCTAATAACACTCTGGCTTAAGCAACGTCACATTTTAGTACAATATAGTGGAACCCGCTTAAGGAGGACGGCTTAGGCGAACTATTTATTACAAACTGATTTCATAGTATGTGCGTTTCATTCAGGTAGACCTGCATTCTTTGCGGGGGAACGGAATTTTTGGTTGGCTTCAAAGAAGCACCTAAGCTTTCTCACCACTCTCCATTGAAAATTAAAAAACGATTTCATTTAAAGGGACACGCCTACATCAGAGGGAAAGAAAGGGGACATGTTAAAACTGGAGAGAATGTGAGAGGTCTAACATCTCGTTCACCGCCCCAAATTCAAGTGATGAAAGCTAATTTGGGATCGAATTTACATGATCGTACTAACATGTACACATATGTAGGAAATAATTAAATGTGGGGAGAAGTTAAGGTTTGTGACACCCATTAGAAGGGCAAATCACTGATTGTATACAAGCCAATTAATCCGCTAATATAGAAACTTTTTGGGGCCCCGCCAGCCAGTGTGTAGAAATGTGTAAAAATGACCTGTGATCTAAATAAAATGCAATTTAAAAGTTTCAGGTGCAATTTGAGCCTTCTAGATAAAAAAATAAAATGTGTATTCGCACGCGGTCAAAACCAGCCAAATGGAAAATTGGGGACCAAATCAGAAAATGAGGGTTGTTGTTGTCACACATCTCGGAGCTCGCAGAGTTTTGCCTTATTGTGTGGATTGTTGGCAGCAGTTCGCAACAATTTTGGTATCTGTGTGTTCACGGAGGTAAGGAGATTCCAAAGGTGAGTCTGTGTATTGTTTCAGTTGCTGTTTTTTTTTGGTAATTCTGCGTTTTTCTGTGTAATTGTTTTTTTCTCTTTCCCTTTAATTTTGCGGACGCGCTACGGTGATCCGTGTACAGCGTGGTCCGTAGGGGTTTCCTTTTCTCCTTCTTTTTGTACTGTTTGTCTTTGCTGAGCTGATTTTTCTTTTTTTTTTTTTTTTCCTCTTTCGTAGGCAACGCTGAGTGCACCGGCCCTCGCCTTGCAATGTCACTATTATGCCCCTATTATGCCTTCTCTTTTTCTCTCTCTCTCCCTCTCTCTCGATCTTTCTCCTTCTCGGGTGCGGCAATTGTATTTGTATATGTTTTCGTCTGTATTGGCCTTTGTTCTTCCGCCTTCTCCCCCCCCCCCCCCCCCNGTTACATAACACTTTATACTAATCATTGACATTTGCAATTATCTGGAATTATGTCTGAGTCGCACTAGCGAAGGACGTTCCAGAGGATACCTCCATCTTTATTTTATGGAGAGAGATCGTCTGGCCCAGGTGGGGTGAAAGGGGCACAGAGAATCGGTGGGTTGCAGGCTGCAAGGGTAAGGCTACTAGCTACTGGAGTAGAACTTAGCCAAACTGTTAAACTGTTGTCAAAATCCCTTTATTATTCAAGATAGCGACGGAAAGGAAATTCCCTCCACCCGGCTGACTATCGCAGACATTCCCATTTCATATTCGAATGAGTATCTTAAAGCACCTCGTTAAAGCAGGAGTAAAGTGCCGTTCGACTATCGGAAAAGGTCAGGGCTCCGGACGGTGGGATGACAGACTGGTTGACGGGGAGACGTATAATGGATAGATCTACCCATCTCTCCTTTACCTAGGACCATAGACATGGCGCCATTTCGGGCGTCCCTATACCATAGGGAGATGAGAGAGCAGGCTGAACCCAAGTGCAGGAAATGCCTAGAAGGACATATTGAGGTGTGCCTGCAGTGCCGTTTGCCTGGCCACGTAAGGGGGACAAGGTCTGTGACACCTTCGCTGAAGCGGAAAGGGAGCCCCAGGAGACAGGTAATGGAAACCAGACAATGGTTACCCCTGAGAGTGACGGAGAAGACGGATAATTATGACGATGATGATGAAGATGATGGCTCGACCAGTGGAGATGGTAAGGAGAATGAACTCTTAGTGACGGGGGACGCAAAAGGGCATAGAGGAGAGAGGTGAGAAAGACAAAAATATGAAGCAAAAGAGTGACAATGAGACACCGAAACGCAGCAGGGCAGGGAAGAAAAAGAAACGGTCTCCTAAAGGGCAGGGTAGAGAGAGGAGGAGGAGGGCAGAGTAAAGAGAGGAGAAGGGGAGAGTAAAGAGGAGGGCAGAGTAAAGAGAAGAGGGCAGAGTAAAGAGGAGGAGGAGGGCAGAGTAAAGAGAGACAGGGAGGGCAGAGTATTGAGAGAGGAGGAGGGCTGAGGACTAGCAGGAGCGCTAACAAGGAGAGACAGTAGACAAAGCCAAATGACAAACTTTATTAATAGAGAACGTTCGACCAGTGGTCAAAAGAGGCCCCCCTTCAGAATCCCCAGGAACCAGCGAGGGTCTACCGAGACAGAAACCTAGGCATGAATCAACATCGGATGGACAGCAGGACTAAACATTCACGCTGACGCTGATGACCGACCGACCCGTCCCTTGGATAATGGCCATGGCTAACGGAAAGGACCGAAAGTTTAACCATAATGGTCTTCATAAACAAAGTAGCGTCTTTGAATATTCAAGGTCTAAAGCATATGAAAAAACGAAAATCTCTTTTAAGGTTACTGAAAATAGAAAAATTTGACATAGTTACATTGCAAGAAACTTACCTGGCCCAAGAGGATATAAAGTGTCTAGAAAAGGAATGGTTTTGGGACTCTACATTTTGCAGAAGGTACAGCTAGAAGTAAAGGCATGTTAACTAACGAGCAAAGCGTGAAAATATAGGTCTGTTATATAGCAGTGAAAGAATATTGATTTCTGAATATAAAATGGAGTCAGAGACATTAATAATTTTCAATGTATATGCGCCTTGTGCAGATAAGGAAAAGCGAGATCCCGAAGCTGAAAAGCATGATTACAAAATATACTTACACCACTTTGTCTGTATGGGGGATTTTAATACTGTTATGAATAATGATACAGATATACTTTCTGGTAACAAACACTCCAAGACTACTGTCGAATGCTTTAATTCCTTGATGACAGATCTTGGGTTCACGGATATTTGGAGAAATCGGCATCCTAATGACAAAATACATACATAAACAGACGTTGTGCCGCTATAGCACGGAGATTGGACTACATATTTTTGAGCGAGAACTTGCTGCCTTTCACCAGTAACGCATATATATAACAAATTGGGGTTTCACTGATCATAGAGCTGTAACGTTGTCCCTTACCTTTTCCAATTGCAAGAGGGTCGCCTTTGTATAAAATGAATACGAGTTTACTTGGTGATATACATTACGTAAATATGATGAACAGATACCTAGCATGAATACCATGAATTAGACCCGCACCTTAAATGGGAAATGATAAAAATAAACATCAAAGAGGTAAGAACAATATAGTCGATATGTGGAGAGTCAGCTGATAGAACAACTAAATGAAGCTGAAAGTGAAATGGCCGTAAAGCCGTTGGGTAAAGAGGTGCAGGACAAAGTAATGAACATCAAGAGAGAACTTGAAATTGTACAGATGGAGGAGCGCAGATAAGGGCGGGACTTATGATTGAGGAAGGTGAGAAATCCACAAATATGGAGAAAATTCGAGCTACTTTGTACATAGATTACAAAACAGTAACCAGAATATGATTACTAACCCTGTAGAGATAAATGAGGAAATTTGTAGATACTACGAAAACCTATATAAGGAAACTATTAACATTAACAATATGAGGTATGACCACTTTATGAATATAGATGTTCCCAGATTGAATGATCAAGAGAAAGATGCATGTGACGCTGCAATATCAGAAGAAGAGAGCGACTGCCATCAAAGGCATGAAAAATGGTTCATCCTGGTTCGGATGGAATCCCTGGAGTTTTATAAGGTGTTTTGGAACCAGATAAAAGGTCCAATGATGGAATCATTTTGTTTAAGCGTCCAGACAGGCTGCCTGTCCATAACTCAGAATGGTTGTGATAACCTTGCTGCATAAGGGAAAAGGTCTTCCAAGAATAACTGGAGACCAATCTCATTGCCGATTATAAAATAATTACCAAATTGTTGGCCCTTAGATTATCACAAGTTATAAAAAGCTTGGTAAATGCAGATCAAGCTTGGTAAATGCAGATCAAGTAGGATTCATTAAGGGCAAAAACATCTCAAGGGAAATTGACGACATAATAGAATATGGGAAAGAAAGAGGGGATCAATAATTCTGTCGCTAGATTACCGTAAAGCATTTGATACCATGTCAGTAGACTTCCTTCTCTGAGCCTGAACTCTTTGGATTCGGAGAACTTCATATAATGAGAACAATTTTGAAAAATAGTGGCCTGTATGGACCCCTATCTCTCCGTTAATATTTGTTCTGGCAGTGCATCAGACAAGATCATTTAAGGATGTATATGTAAAAATTAAACAGTATGCCGACGACATACTCTATTTCTGCAGGACTTTACAGACATGAGAGAAATTCTTGCGAAGATCAAGTGCTTCTAGGAGATATCAGGCTGAACAAGAACAAAAGCCAGGCCCTGTGCATCGGAAACGAAGAACCAAGGCCAACAAAGGTTTGGGATTGACCTAGTAAGTACAATAAAAATTTTGGGTATGCTGTATAGCTCAAAACAATCAGCGGGAGAGATAGAAAACGAGAAGCAAATTAGAAAAGATACTGAGTCAGTGGGTAAGAAGGGACCTCTCTATCTTGGGGAAAATTCAGATAGTGAAAACATATGGATTGTCAGCTTAATTATATTATGCAAAGTATTGGGCTTCCTATGTCGGTACTGAACCTTGTTACTAATAAAGTATTGTTTCCTGCACAGCGGACGGTTTGTGAATTAAAGTAGCAACGTCAGTGGTTTCTAAGTAGAAACTATCGTATTCAGTGCCTCTTCACTACATGCCAATGCTGATTACTTGCTCGCTACATCTGGTCGCTCGTCCGGGATAGGAGCTAAAGTGTTTCACCGGATCGGATCGGATCAGAACTGAAGTGCTTCATCCGATAGGATCATTTCGATCGGATCAATTGGAGTATTTCGAAAGGATTGGAACAAGTGTTTCAACGGGATTGGAACTGAAGTGTTTGTGCAAGGACATCAGAGTACATCGTCACCTACAAGATGTCGGAATTAATCGCAAGCCTTGGACAAGAAACCGACGCTCTTGAGGGTTCAGAGGACACAATATATTGAGGAACGGATTAAGGAAGAGAAAGCTCGTCAGCATGAACTGGAAAAGCTCCGGATCGAAGAAAAGAACGTCAGCATGAACTAGAAAAGCTCCGGATCGAAGCAGAAGCGGCGAATGGAAATTCGCAAGAGCCTGCCTTACCTAGCCAGGCGGCTTCCAAACGGCCGGTTACCTGCCTTCCAGGATCGTAAAGACGACAGCTGGCTCCTGCGCTTCGAACGGTTTGCGGAGACGGCCAAATATCCTAAGGTCACATGGACGACCTCTCGGAAGAGCTTTGGACTGCTTCTGTCGTCTCTCTATGGATGACATCAAGGATTATGATAGTCAAAGAAGCCCCTCAAAAGGGGTACAAGACGGCTACCGGCTCATGTTCCGACAGTCCAGGCCCGAAGACGGAGAGAATGTTGGCATGTTCATCAAGAATTAAAACGTACCTAAATAGGTGGGGGAAGCTATCAAAGACAGAAGAAACTTCGACGGCGTAAGGGATCTCTTCATCAAGGAGCAGTTCATGGATGCATGCCCCTCCGATTTGGGTACTCACTGAAGGTGCCGAAGGTAGAGCGGCATGCGGGAGTCGACAAGAAGGAATTAGTGCTCCAGGAGCAAGGAAGCCTTGCAGAGGTTGGAGCAGAACACTACTCCAAAGATTAAAGGCAACAAGTCTGTGCAGTCTTCAAGGACCTGAAGCAGGGGACGGTCGTTGGACAAGTGGTTTTACCTAAGAAATTGCGGGAGTACGTGATGGGTGTCGCCCATGATTCTATTGTGAGTGGACATCTCGGCGTCAAGAAGACCAAGGACAGTTATGAGTTCTACTGGCCTGGTGACGGTGACGTCACGAGATACTGTCGCTCGTGTGATGTCTGCCAGAAGACCGTCCACAAGGGAGCAACTCCGAGGGTGCCGCTACAAAGTATTGCCGGTCGTCGATTCCCGTTTAAATGAGTTGCTGTGGATATTGTGGGACCTATTGACTCCCCCCCCCCCCCCCCNNNCCCCGAGTGAAGAAGCACCGGTATCTGCTGGTGTACATTGACTACGCCACTCGATATCCAGAAGCCACACCTTTAAAGCGGATAGATGCAGAGACAGTGGCAGATCCGCTTGTGAACATCTACAGCCGTTTGGGTGTTCCCGAGGAAATCCTGTCAGACGAAGGAAGCCAGTTCATGTCGGATGTTATGAAGGAGAACAGACTACGGGGTGTCAAACAGCAACCACGGTCTACCACCCCATGTGCAATGACTGAACGAGAGGTTCAACGGAACACTGAAGAAGACATTGCGGAGACTGTGTACAGTGCAACCAGGCAGTGGCATCGATATATTGCTGCTATTTGCTTACAGAGAGGTGCCGCAGGAGATCAAGTTCTCCCCGTTTGAATTACTCTACGGAAGAGTGTACGGGGACCCATGCACATCCTCAGGCAGCTGTGGACGAAGGAGGCAGAGCAAACCGAGACGAAAACCAGCTACCAGTACGTCATGGAGTTACGTGAGAGGCTAGAGGACACCTGAAAGCTGGCGACCGAAGAGCTCTCCAAAGCGCAAGGCAGACAAAAGGCCTATTTTGACCGGAAGTCGAAAGGCAGGCCCAGGTGATGAAGTGTTGGTGCTTTTGCCCACGGACACCAACAAGCTCCTGGTTCAGTGGAAGGGGCCGTACAAGGTTGTCGGGATCAACGATTACAGATGGGTGCGAAGGAGAAGACTGCACTCCAACTTACTCAAAAGGTATGTACCGAGAGGTGAATCTGAGCCAACGACAGATCGAGTAGCTGCTGCGATAACAGCCACGGAATCGGCGGTGGAAGTTGGATCTCAGAGAGTGTGGCGTGATACCCCGTGGTGCGGAGCCAGTCCATATCGACACCAGTCCGCAAGATATCGATGGAAGTTTAACGAAAAATGACGTCATGGTCGATTGAAGTATCGTGATACAAGTCTGCTGGTGTGACGAGGATGGCGCGTCAGAGGGCATCAGTGCTGGAGATACTGAAGATCTCGCTGACCTAGGAAGGCTACAGCACGCAGCTGACCCCGGAGCAACGGTATGGGAATACCGGCATATATTCACCGATCTTGCGCTTACCTGATTTAAGACTATATTGATTGTGGAAAGTTGTATCCCATAGCCTATGCCAGTCGTAAACTGTCGCCTTGTGAGATGAAATACTGTCTGTGAGTGTTTAACTATTGTTTGGGCTATGAAGAAGTTTGCATTGTATGCTACAAACATCACCACTCTTGCCGTTTGATAGCCCGAAGCTGTTAAGATGGTTTATTCCTCCAGTCTTATCGATTCAGGATCCAGCATGTGAAAGGTAAGGATAATGTCGGTGCTGATTTTCTGAGGTGTGACTCATGAGAGACAGTGAAATTTTAATGACCAAAAACATTCAAAGACATATTTATTTAGATCTACCAATGTGCAGACAAAACAGCAGAGCCGCCGATGACTAAATGTACGATTAAGAAACAGTGTGAGAGTCACACATTAACGCGTTCAATAAAAGTGCTCCCCTGTGCTCATGAGTACATACGAAGGTTTTTACATGCACATGCCATTGTAATGATTTTAAAAAATATATAAACGGAAAAAGTGTACACGACGTTTTGAACGGAACATGGAAATGGTGTTCTATTACGATAACATATGATACTTTGTAATGTACGACGTGATAGATTATCGAGAATATTTTACTAATAAATGATTTCTAAATTACCAAATGCTGATCAATGAAATCAGTATTTTCATAACGTCCAGACCCATACAGGGGCTGATGCAAAATTTTCGAAACATCTAATGGCAGGTTTTTGAATAATTCGGTAAAAGGTGTGCACAAACCAAAGTTTACGCACTA
>JAWQUT010000168.1:2300-23202 GCA_033807755.1 Ellobium chinense
CCCCCCGGCCCAGAATCAAATCATTACGCATTAACATTATACATTACTGTGGATCATTTTTCTTGCTTACCACTTCTCAGCCTTGACCAGTACTTTATCATTCTCTTTTGGATATCACAGGACAGTGGTAGTTTACCTAGTTCTCCAAAAAGCATATACTTTGGCGTGTTTTGCCTTAGTTTTAATGACATTTTATAGTGCTTCAGCCGAAATGATTCTAATATATCTGGAAGTTCGAAACCCCAAACTTCACAACCATATAATAAGATAGGTTCAATACATTTTACAAACAAATAAATATGACAATCCACGGGTAGGCTGCTTTTCTTGCGTTGTTAATATTTTCTTTCATTGTAGTTAGAAATCTACCATTTTTGGTGAATGAAACTCCCAAATACTTGAATTTATTTACCACTTCCAGATCGACCTGATTAAACGAAATTTTTGGCTTTCTGTAAGATTTTCCAAACAGCATTACTTTTGTTTTAGGCACATTAATATTAAGTTTCCATTTCAGGCAATAGTTTTCATAGTCTGATAAGAGGTTCTTTAGTTTAACCTTACTGTCCACAAGAAGAACAGTATCATCCGCATACATCATCAATAATAAGGAGAAATAAAACTCTCAATACCCTATATCAAAATGTACCTGTACTCCTTGGTTACCAGCTTCACATAGAAAGCTGTATAAATCATTCATTATGGAGAAGAGAATCGGGCTGAGATTTTCGCCTTCTCTTAGGCCACCCTGGCAATTGAACAGCTCTGACACTTCTCCATTTATTGACACATCTTGATATCATAGATTGAGTGAATAGTTCGATATATATTTTTACCAACACCTGATGCTGACAATTTCTGGAACAATAGCGGTACTCACACTCGGGAAACCTTTTCAGTGGTCTGTGAATGCAGCAAATAATGTTTTCTTCTTAGTTTTCATCAGATTCTGTAGACCATATAAAACAAAAGATGCAATCGATGGTAGAATACCCCTCTCTGAAACCCATTTGTTCCTCCCCAGATCAGGGCCGTCTTAAGTATTTCGGGGGCCCTGGGCACTCAGGCCCCACTGGGCCCCTTACCTTCTTGATACAAAGTAAAAGGTTAAGTCTCTCTCTCTCTCTCTCTCTCTCTCTCTCTCTCTCTCTCTCTCTCTCTNTCTCTCTCTCTCTCTCTTCCTCAACATAATGTTCTAATGCAAATTTTTCCCTCTCTCTCTCTCTCTCTCTCTAGGGGGCCTCTCAAGGCCCGGGGGCTCATAGAGCCCGGGGCCCCCCAGAGCCCGGGGCCCTGGGCTACTGCCCATAGTGCCCTGCGGGTAAGACGGCCCTGCCCCAGATATAATTGTTGTAACTCAGGTAAGTTCGTAAACGAGTGTTTTAAACAGACGTAAATAATTTACCCAGACAACTGATAATGGTGACTGGCCTATAATTGTCAGGATCAGCACGATCTCCATCTCCTTTATTCTTTTNATATATATATATATATATATATATATATATATATATTGATATTGGTTAAATGGCACCCACTGTCCACGATTCTGGTATGACACCACATGAATAATCTGCATTGAATAAATTAACATAGACATTGACCATTAGGTCTTCTGTGCTTTTTATATTATAGTCGTATAGGTTGCTATCAATACCCGGAGCTTTGTTGCATTTTTAACTTCTTAATGCAACCTCTAATCTCCTTTTCTGTAAATGGTCTATCTGGTCCACCCATATCATCGTTTTCATTTGTGTGTAAATCAATTTCTGACTGTTCAGTATCATCCTTATTAAGTTGTGTGAAAAAAGTAACAAAATCGGTTAGTTTTACTTTCTCTGAAACACGATCGCTTTTGCTGTGACCATTTTTATTCACAAATTTCCAGTAGTCGCTAACATTTCCTTCCCTTTGGCGTCCACGACATCATAAACGGATAATTTTCTTGTATAATTTATACGCGTTCTTCAATTCCCTTTTATATTCTTTACCCCGAGCTTTTCATTCTTTCATAATCATCGTTCGTGCGGGTGAGACTATGACGTTTTTTAGCTTTATTGAAAATATTGCGTCTCGCCCTGCATGATGGTTTACTTTGTCTTGGCCTAACGGTTTTAAACATATTGCTCTTGCGATCTTTGCATTTCTTTTCTCCAAAGGTCTTAATTGCAGCTTCTAGCTCAGCATAGATATTATTTAGGGTGTTCAACACACAACTGTTATCTTCAATTTGGCTATCCAAATAAGGCACCTAGGTCTTGGATTCGAGTCACATCTATGCTAGAAACAAACTTAGCTGGCTTATTGGGATCCCATGCGCATGGCTTCTTGCTCTGTCGCGTGGCTCTCTGCGGCTCTTCCTCTTGGCAGTGGGTTACTGACGTTTGCTGTTTCGCTATTAATAAGGATTATTAACTGTAGTTCTATTGGAATGTGCACATCTGATAATGTGGGATTGAAATCATATATGTTACACCACAGGATAATATCTATCATTTCTTCATTAGCAGTAAAATAATCAATTAGCGAGTCATTAATTGTTGTGCAGCTCGCGGATGCATTTCCATATCGACCATTACAAATATATAAGTTCAAAGATTTTACGAGCTCCAGAAGACATACGCCTCAGTTAGTAATCCTGTGTTTACACTTTGTTTCACGTTTTAGGGGCAAACCTGTCCTTTCTATATTGATCCCTATATCTAAATAATCTGGCATTATGTTATCAGCATCCATTATTATCCATGTCAAACTCTGTGAAGTCACATCTGTCAGAAGTATAAGCATTGAAATCTCCCATCAACAAACACTATTTCTTATTTAAGACATGTTCCACATAATCTTGTTCGATATCATTAAATGGCTGGCGGTTGGAAGGAGGTGAACCCTCAGGAGACAGTGACGACTGGATCTGTGTCATCCGACAGTATTCCTTGTAATTTACACCATAAGACATCTGAACAGTCTTGACTGAGACCTTTGCTTTAGAGTACTTTTGACCGCCAGATATATTCTCCCCCGACACTCTACCGTTTTTATAATGTCTGAACTTGTGACAGCAGGTGTAACCAGGAATACTGTCAACATCTTCATCGTGCTCACTCAAATTAACATTATATTCCCATAGTTTTGTTTCAACCAATCTAAGAACATCATAGTGCTGTACATATTCATGAAAATCTGGGCATATCAATTTTGCCCGTAGGCCACAAACATTCAGGAAAGAAACAGTATATCATCAATACCAGGAACTATTCCAACATCATAATCTCCATCCGCACTCTCACTCTCCCTGAAGTTACCGTCATTTTCTCTCACATGATAATCATTCGTACTGTCATCATGAGAATTATATAAGCAGTCATCAGTAACTTCTTCCTCATCTCTTCTGTTAATCTTCATAGTTATAACAGTGACCAAAAATATTGTCATTTTCATGCTTTTACACGATTTACATGTTTTGTATGGCAATTTACGAGTAGTTTCAGTTAACCCTAGCCCTGAAAAACCCAAACCCTGTCTCTTGATGAGGGATCACTACACAGTACGTTCTCGCAAATCAAAAAATGTAAGAGAACCTTCTTTATGGCAGCAATGTTAATTGTAAGGTCCTACTTCGACTGATAAATGCATTAGAAGTTGTGTAATACATGATTGCTGTACCCCTTTAGCTTGTCTGTACTGTATTGCTTCTAGTGCTCTCTTTGTGTCGACGCCCCTGGCTCCGTAATCTCCCCGAGGTGAGGTGACCGGCCACGACGGGCAAAAAAACCTTCGCCAGGGGTAGTCTTACTAGTCTGATACAGTCTTTATGCGTGTTCAGATGCGAGTGTTCTAATGTGTCTTTTATTGTTCCCTGGCTGTTATGGAACTAAAATGCTTGCTTCCTATTGTTAAGCCTTGCGCCAGGGCAGTGGCCTAAACTGATCTCTATGCTGTCTGCGCATTAAGGAGTACTGGTGGTGAGGAGTGTACTCTACATAAGGGTATTATCCGGAAGGGCTAATGTAAGGACAAAAAGTAAGGATTCTCTGTGCTATTCAGCAGAAAAATTTTAATGTCAGGTGATCGAAGGATGATGTTGAAATATGTGATTCGTTCAACATGATGCAAAAAATGAAAGCTGATCGAGGCAGATTCAGAGTGAATAANAGGGGCGGGTGGAAGGGGTTATTAAGAGACAATGACTAGGCATAAAGTGGTCAAATGACAAAATAGTAAGATCGCAGCAAGTATGAAAGGAACAAAAAAGGAAGGAAAGAAAGAGGGACCTATATAGAGTTTCTATCCAAAGTATATTATTTTATGATCCCCCCATTGTTCTGATTTTTCTTTCACGGTACCCTCTTTCGTTCGTTGTAAGATTTTCTTTAGCCCAGTTTCTTTCCTTGTATAGATTAATCAAAGCTTCCCGTATCACCTTCCTGCTTCTCCTAAGTTTATTTCGTGTGACCTGGTATCTATCATGGGTATCTTGTTTAGTATAAAGTAGGTTTCGTATGTCTATTTGCGTATTTGTCTAGGAATGTATCTTGTATCTGCTGTAAGAAAGGTTTCATTTGTAGAGCACGTGAGGTAAAAGTGTTCATGTTGGTTTTTCTTTCCCCGCTTATATATAACTTCAGATTTAGATTACAAAATCAAAGAGGATTGCAAACTAACTTGCAGTCTGATAATTTGTCCATTTTCATCAATCGGAGTCTGTAACCTGAGAACTTCGCGAGTACTTCTTATAATGCAGTTTGAGAAGAACAGACTCTCACGAGAATGCTGTCTCACCGGAACGCAGAACAGTGCACAATAAATGACAATGTTATGCTCAGTTCACACGGTTTCAAGACAACGCAGTTTCAGGAGCACACATTTTCACGAGAATGCGGTTTCACGAGAATACGGTTTCATGAGAAGGCAGGGTCACCACAACGTTGACCAAGACCTTCCAACTACTATGCAAATATTTCCCTTAATACACAGGGCTCAAAATATATATTGAACAAATACAAAATTTCTGTTTTAGGACCTGATAGTGATAGAAATAAACAGGGTTTTAGTCTTGATGTAGAGTACTCCCTGTAGAGGAAACATTCAAATATCTTTAATACGCAGAAGTAGAGTCGCCGATTTCTCGACGCCCAACCGCAAACGATCGAGTCTAGTAAGCCGTTCACTGTAACGGGATTGGGGTTTGGAGTCGGACAGCAGGAGAGGGGGCGAGGGATATATCGAAACATAGAAATAAACAGAATCTATAACCGTAAAACTTTTTCAACGCGGATCGTCGTAAACAAAGGCTACCAAGTGTCCGTTGCGAGGCAAACTCGCACTTATCTGATTAAGAGCGTCATTCTCAGAAGTAGAACCTTCCAAACATGAAGAATATTAATAACAGCAGTGACCAGATGAAAGACGCTTTGCTAATAGTGTTTTTTTGGTACTAGAGTGCTCTATTTTTGGGAACTTAAAACTGGTAGAAACCAGGAGTTCTGCAAAAACTGAGTGTCTGATAGTAAATTATTTTTATGAAATTTGAAGAGAGGCACTACCCTTTACTAGAGACTGATATGAACATAAAATGGTGTGAAACTTATGTCCATTATGGATTTTTCTGCAATATTACACACCAAAGTGCTGAATGATGCATTTTTCTTTCTCAGAGGTGATGATCTTAGAACAAATGAAATTAGCGTGGCACCAGTTCTTTGACACCAGCTTTCACCCATGTCTCTTGGATACCTTTATGCATGATCCTATAGGGGCTTTTTGAGAATCTCTGTCTTGACGCAGAATTATCAGAAAGTGGCAACAGACTTTTAATATTAAATAGAATACCTTTATATTTAGATAAAATCGGCAAGCGCCTCCATACGATCATGCATAAAGCAATGTAAGAGACGTAGGTGAAATCTGGTGCCGAACAACTGGTGCCATCACAAATGAAAGTTGTCCAAAGACCATTACTCTTGAGGGAGAAAAATGCACTATTCAGCACTTTGGTGTGCAAGTTTGCATAGGAATCTATTGCATTCATGGTGATAAGTCGCACACCATGTTATGTGCGTTACAACCACTGGAAAAGGGCAGTGCCTCCCCTTAAGTATGAGGCTTCGAAGTGGCATCACTTGGAGACACCCATAAAAAGTCGAACCTGAGTTTCGTAAACTGTTTAAAACTGCGTAGGTTACCAAAAGAAAGATCTCTAAAATTTGGCAGCGACAGCATCCCGACATTGTAGCTGAAGAATTTCTATCTCCAAATGGAAAAGCCCAGTATGATCATGAGTCTGAAATTCTTTAAAGACATTGTCAGCACTGACACTGTCAGTAAAAAGGTGTGCTGGTCGCTTCTTTCACCTCTGATGACTGGAATCTTAACAGTATCTTACATCAGGTTAATGTTTTTTGATGCATGTACTGCTTTCATCCTCTGTCGACGGTACGGAGAAGTGAGAATACATTTGTTGGTAGAAAAGAAATTTGGAGCACAACAGATCACTCCTACCACTAGAAGTATTTTGTAGATTTCAGTATACTCGATATTTTCGATTGAAGTCGTCGGATGGTACAGAAGTGTCCACATGTGCGAAGGAAAGGGAAAAGAAGATGAGACAGGTGAGAATAGTACACAGGTTTAAAAAAAAAAAAATAACAGGAACTCAGTTTGATCCGCGATGGTTAGTATACTGAAGTATAGAGAACTCGTGAGTTTTTACAGGTCTTAGTGATATCCATCTGACTGATGAAAACCTCTGAAACGTGCTCGACAGCAGAACTTGCAGACGATGCTGTTCACATAAGCTTGAGCTGTCTGAAGCCAAAAATCTGATTTTTGACTATTGGGGAAAAAAAAGTGGTAACCTCAAATTTGGACTTGCCAACTTGGACCTGGTGCAGCCATAGGGAAGATCGTAGTCGCTTTTGGAAGAAAGCAATTTTATTTTACAAATGGGAAACAATCTGGTAACCTAATTCCCTTAATTGCCAGGTAAGACTTTTTTCCTACCAAAACCATGATTTTTTTGCGCTTTTTCAAAAGCAATTGGGCTTACAAATGCTTGAAAAAAAATAGCCATCAAATTTACCCAATTGCCACTTTGGCCTATTTTGGCCTAACAAAGCCGATTTTTGCAGTTTGCCAAAAATATAATTTGGCCTACCAATATTTAAAAACAAATCTGGTCACCGATTTTTCACACTTACCAGTTGGGACTTTTTACGGCAAAAAACCACTTTTTTGGCGGTTTAAAACAAGGAATGGTCACAGAGGCAAAGACATCTGATAATTAAATTCCTCATGTTTTAATTTTGTTTTCGCATTAAAAAACCAGAGCTCATTTTGCAGCCAAAATTCAAATTTTTGGCGGTTTGTATTTCTGACGTTATAGTTCGTACAGTGACAATTCACGTACTTTTTTCTTTAATAAGGAGTGCTGATGGCTGCTGAGTTATGGAAAGGCTGTGCTGCCCACTAGTTGGCATGAGGCTTCCAGTTCTTTTCCATTCTCAGTAGATTTTAGTTTGTTGTTCCATCTTTCATTGTTGTCATTGAATATCGACTGCGCCGTTATATTTACGAGTATTTGGAATAAAACGTAACAGATTTCAAGATCAGGATTGATTCTAACTAAATGTCTTTTTCTTGAGTTCAAACCACCTTTGGTCTCCACCAGAACTGATATCGCTGTATTTCCAAATTAATATTAGAGGACGAAAGAGCGAACCAAGAAAGCCTGAACCAGTTTGATCCGCCATGGTTAGAATACTGACGTAAAGAGAACCTGTGAGTCCATAGAGGTCTGAGTGATCTCCTCTGACTGATAAAAACCTCTGAAACGTGCTCGACAGCAGAACAAAATTATTCGCATCATCTGTAGAAGCGAGACGCTTTACTGAAGTTTAATGAACGCGCCTCTGACACCGCTCATGAACACATTACTTAATAAATGTCGCCCTCAACATTTTTTGCACATGTGCTCCAGTATAGAGTTATTAGCTCTTTCGTAGTTGCATACACCATAGTTGGGTACACCTTGTTTCATCGACAACATTCTCTCTATTGTTAAAGAAGATCAAAGGAGAAGGATCAGCCTCTCAAAGGCACTGTACAGATAATCTCGTTTCATCGACACTCGCCAGTAAACGGTATTCGAATTGTCAATCAAAATAAAAACAGCTTAGGTACAGTGGAACCCGCTTAAGCGGTACGGCTCCGTTCCCGACGAATCGTCCCCCTTGAGCGGGCGTCCCGCTTAGGCGGATTATCCATTATAAAGTGATTTCTTGGCTAGTTTGTGCGTTTCTTTCAAGTTAAAGGATATCATTACTTGTTGATAGTGAGGTGTGACAACGGAGTCAGATTTAAATTGTATCTCTACTGTTTAAAATATACTTATTGCAGTTTGACTGCATTTTCAGTAGACTTGCGGAGCATATTGTTGGTCATTCTTGGAATTTTTGGTTGGCTTCAAAGAAACACCTAAGCCTTCTCACCACTCTCCTTTGAAAATTAAAAAAAAACAATTTCTTTTAAAGAGCGGGACATGTCTACATAGAGGGAAAGAAATAATACTTGTTAAAATAAAACTGGAGAGAATATGAAAGGTCTAACATCTCTGAAGTCGAGATGTTCGCCGTCTCCATTCAAGTGATCAAAAATAATTTGGGATCAAATTTACATGATCGTAAACACCAGCAAAGATAAGCGTCACACTTCTCGCTCCACATCTGGCCAGAGCGCGACGCGAGCGGCGTGTGTTGAAAAGCCTTTACGCAACACGAATGATGGTCATGCCTTTGTCAACGACACCCTGGCTGAGTGTTGTGCAATAGCGCAGGTAAGGCTCGTAAGTGTCGATCACTGCCTAAGCTGAAGAAAGGATAAAGTGTGGCTGACAAGGGGCGGGGCTTACTTAATCTTGATTCGTTAATGCTTGCGCGGGTTTAAATGACCAGCGGCTAGGATGTCCGCTCTGATTCGTCCATGCGTGCGCAGAAGAACTGCCTGACGGAAGGCTATGGGAGGGTAGTGTCAATCACTTCTCAAGTAATGTAATAGGGTGCCGAATCAGGGCCGTCGGTACAAGCTTCTTTGTAGCTCTCAGGTTTTCAGCTGATGGGCAAAGGTAAACAAGCACTGAGACATAGTATGATAGTGACAATATGCAGCATTCCTGTCAAAAACAGCGTGTGTATTACGGAAATTTCGCTTCAAGCCGTCTCGCTTAAGCGGGTTGTCGTCCCGCTCCCATGTATAGATTTAAATAGCAAAAATTCCGTTCCCCAGGCATTCGTCTCACTTAAGCGGGTGTCCCGCTCACGCGTGTCCCGCTTAAGCGGGTTCCACTGTATACGATACTGGCCAACAATTTCTTTTCAGTGTAAGAAATTGTAAGAGTATCTAGGTAATAAACATTCCCATCTGCGTTTAATGGCCGCATTAAAATGTTTATTTTATTGATGATAAAATTAGAGAAGAGATAAAATTCATTATTATTTACAGAATTTTATAACTGGAGGTAGTATTGTTTTTAATGTGCCGGTTAAAAAGTCTATCCGTGTAATATGGCCTTGATAATATGTTTCAGCTGAACACTTATTTTTAGAACTGAGAACCTCAATTTATAATATTTGCACGGTGTCAACTTTTAAAAAGTATGTGATTGAATTCAGTAATTGTACTCGATTACAGCGTAAGCACTGCATGAATATGAAAGCTTTGAATCTTGTGAGAACAATGGTTGTCGTTGAAGCGAGGTGAGTTGTCGGCATGTGTCGATAAAACGAGGTTAATTAAGATGGCGTGTCGATGAAACGAGGTGCGCCCCCTTAGTTTGGGAATACTTGTATAATCTTTCTAGATTGCCATTCAGGCAGCAATGGCATCAGTTGACGTGCCGTTTAAACAGAGGCGTGCCGTGTTCCGTCTTTAGTCATGCTGAAACCACAGTTCGTGATTAGCTTCAGCTTATCTTTTTTATTTTAAAAAACATCAAACTGGAATTTGCAAAAAATGGGTGGCCAGGTGTTTTTATCATGGGTAGGCCAAATTCGTTTTTTTTTTAAACCGCAAAAAATCTCATTTTTTAACTGCAATAAGGCCAACCTTACAACTGAAAGAATTCGGTGACCAGGTTTTTAAAATATTAGTATGCCGCATTCCTTGTTCTTAAACACCAACCAAAAATCTAATGTTTTGGCTGTAAAAAGGAGAGACTGCCAACTGGGAAAATTCGCTGTCTAGATTTTAAATACATCTTGAGGTCAATTTCCTTTTTATTAAAAAATAAACGCCAAAATTTGCCTTTTTGGCTGTAAAAGGCCAAACTGTGAACTGGGAAAATCCGGTGCTCAGATTTTTTTTTTAACATTGGTAGGCCAAATTTTCATTTATAAAAAATTGCCAAAAAACTTTATTTTTTTGCTGCTAAAGATCAAACTGGCAACAGGAAAACATTGATGGCCAGGTTGGTTTTTTTTCATGCAAAGTTCGCAGATTTTTGGCAGTTTCGCAAACCTAAAATTTCGCCTTGAAATGTTAAAAAATCTGGCCACCGAATTTTCCCAGTTTCAAGTTTGGTCTTTTCCAGCAAAAAAAAATTGAGGGGGGGGGGGCTGTTTTTACACACACACACACAAAAAAGAATTTAAATGTACAAAATATGTATTCCAAATATAGCGCAAATTTTCCCAGTTGCCTGTGACCTTTTACAGCCAAAAAATTAGAGTTTTGGTGGGTTAAAAGAATAATATGGCCTATTAATATTTAAAAAGCTCGGCCACCGATTTATTCCAGTTTCGAGCATGGCTTTTTTTTCAGCCAAAAAAAATTAGATTATTCTCAGGTTTCCAAAAACGAATTCGGCATACTTATATTTAAAATAATCACATTTTTGGTGGTTTAAAGAAAGGAATTTCGCTCACAGGCAAAAAGACTTCTAATAACCAAATTCCTCATGTTTTAATTTTTTCTTTGCGCAGCCAAATGCAGAGCTTGTTTTGCAGCCAAAAATCATAGTTTCGGTGTTTTGTATTTCCGGCGTTACAGCTACTGCAAGGACAATTCAGACGTTTCTTTCTTCACCTTAGAGTACTGATGACTGATGAGTTCTGGAAGGGTAATGCTGCCCACTAGTTGCCACGAGGCTTCTAGTTCTATTCCATGTTTAATAGATTTTAGTTTGTTGTTTCATCTTTCATTCTTATCATTCAATGTCCACTGCAACGTAACATTTGCGAGTACACTGTATTTATAATAAAGCGTAATAATGATTCTGACTAAACGCTTTTTTTTTTCAGTTCAAACCTTTCTTGGCCGCCATCACAACTATATCTCCGAGGCGATGTTAGGGACCTAAAAGGGCTCCGTTTTCAATACGATTCGTTACAGTTTGTCACACAGATCCTTTCATGGCCATACTGTGAAATTTATTGGTTCTAACTTTCTTACCACAGATTTTTCAAACTATCTGGTACATTTTCTTCTAAACTATCTTAAAGGGACAGGGCTAGCTGTCTGCTTTACAGCTAAAAATTTACAGTAGTTTTTTTTTCATGAATTTGTGATAGATGCTGTTCACACAAGATTTATCGAAAAGCCCACTATTTATATAAAGCAGAGGCATCATCGTAGTCTAATAAAGTGCCCGTGACCCCTGTCCTGAACACTTTACATATAAAATGTCAACCTCAATATTTTTTTTCACATGTCCACTTATCTGGGTTTTTTTATTCGTGGAATACTTGTATACTCGTTCTAGATTGCCATTCACGCAGCAATGATATCACTGGACGTGCTATTAAACAGAAGCGTGCCGCATTCTGTCTTTTGTCAGGCTGAAACAACAGCTTCTGATTGGCATCAAATCCCTTCAGTATTACTTAAGTATATTATTATACCACCGTGTCACTACTGCATCTCAAGCACAGTATTCGTTACACTAATTAGTGTTCTTCAAGGAATTGTTGGCCCGGCTCTATTTACACCAACTCTTCAACATTCCAGATTGTGTTATCTCAGTTATTTATTTTCGTAAGAACCATCATCAACAACTCAGAGCCAGCCAGCCCTTGGTGAAGGATATCTTTAGGAAGCACTCGGCTATATCAGATTTGTTGGTGGTTTGTTGGTGGTGTTGGCTTGGAACCTGGTAACCAAAATTCATTCGTGACTGAACACAGTAATTACTATGGATCACTTGTAAGAACGTAAAGGAGCAGTATGGTATGCATTCAAAGGCGGTCATAACCGAACTTGAAGCAATAGCTAGTAAAATACAGAGCCAATGGTTATATACTCGTTATCCTCTAAAACAAAATTGTAAATAGGATGAAATGTCAAGGATGTTCACGTCTGAAGTGACACAGCTTTGAGCCTATTGTCAGCCAAGTAAACATTTTGCGCTGCCACATCTTTCGAAATCATCAGTGTTAGGTGTTTACATGCTTTATTGTCTTCAGGAGAACGCATGATTCTCTTCGTGAGATCATTTTGATTGTATACTAAATCAATAACTCAGGCAGTAGGCTATAGATAGCTATTTCTTCTTTTAGAAGTGCCGATGATTGCTGATGATGGTGGTGCCCATTAGTAACAGGAGGCGACGAGAGGTGTTTCCTTCACAGTTGATTTTAGTTTCTGGTCCCTGAAAGTTGACTGCAGCATTACTTTTATGAGTATTCAAGTGAAAGCATACGAGTTTTCAGGCAGAAGAAAAATAAAGTATTGAGAATATAGGAGTATTTCTTCATTCTGCATTACTTGAAATTCTATGCAGGTTGCAGCTTTTCACTTTAAGGTGTTGAAAAAATGCTGATCCACTGACAGACAATACTGATGAGGGCACCGCATAAAGGTAAACCGGCGTAATATGATTCGTGATTTGAATCCAAGTTACCAAATCGCAGTTAAGTTTCGTTGGAATTTTTGCCCACTTTTGGAAAAAAAAAAAAAAGAAGATAATTTGGCCTACAATGATTAAAAAAAATCTGCCCACGAAATTTCTCACTAACCAGTTTGGAATTTTGGGCAAAAACCTGAGATTTTTTGTAGGTTGTGGAAATATAATTTGGCTCACTATTGCTAAAATAAATGTGGTTATTAAACTTCAATATAACACTTTGGCTTCTTCCAGCCAAAAATTTGATATTTAGCGCATCTTGAACAAAAAAAAAAAATATTTCGCCTACTTTTATTAAGAAAGCGTGGTCACCAAATTGGCCACATGCCACTTTGTGCTTTTGCAACTAAACATGTTACGATTGGTATACTTGAATAAAAGATAATTCGCCTCCTTTTATTTGAAAAACTTGGCCACAAAATCTCTGCAGAAAACATTCAGGCGTATTCAAGTGGAAGCATACGAGTTTTCAGACGGAAGAATAATAAAGTATTAAGAATGAAAGAGTATTTCTTTATTCTGCATTTCTTGGAATTCTTAGGAGGTGGCAACTATTTCCTCTTTGAGGAGAGCGTATTATTGCCAGTGATTGCTGCTTGCACCACGACTTGCACGACTTGCACCACGCCCATTAGTACCATGAGGCGACTTTTCAGAAGATTTTAGTTTCTTGTCCCAGAAAGTCGACTGCAACATTACTCGAGGAATAATAAAATATTAAGAATGAAAAAGTATTTCTTCATTTTGCATTTCTTGGAATTCTTTGCAGGTTGCAACTTTCCACTTTAAGGTGTTTTAAAAAATGCTGATCCACTGATAGACAGTACTGATAAGGGCACTGCATAAAGGTAAACAATGACGTAATATGATTCGTGGTTGAATGCAAGTCGCCGAAGCGCAGTTGCTCGTTGCTCATAAACGAATTAAGTTTAATTGGGATTTTTGCCAACTTTTGAAAAAAAAAAAAAAGAAAAGTTGGCCTCAATGATTAAAAACAACCTGCTCACGAAATTTCTGATCAGCCAGTTTGCAATTTTGCAGCAAAAACCTGAGATTTTTTTGTGAGTTGTGGAAATAGAATTCGGTTCACTGTTACCAAAGTTACTAAACTTCGAAAATAACACGTTGGTTTTTTCCAGCCAAAAATGTGATTTTTAGCACGTCTTGAGCAAAAAAGAAATTTCCCTCCTTTTATTAAGAAAGCGTGGTCACAAAATTGGCCACATTTTATTTTGAGATTTTGCAACTAAAAAACAAACGTAATCGGTATATTTTTAAAAAGTCGCCTCCGCCTCCGTAAATTAAAAAAACTCGGCCACGACATTCCCCACTTGCTTCTTTGATCTCTGCAGAAAAGAAAAGAATTTTTGGAGGGCGGATTTTTGAAAACAGGACTTTGGCATACTTTTAGTAAAAATTTGGCCCCCAACTTTCTATTTGCCACTATCACCATTCTAGCCAATATTTTGGCGGGTTTTATAAAAAAAAATTGCCGACTTTTTTTTTGAGAAACCTCGCTATAAAAATTTCAAACTTTCCAGTTGGGTGNGGGGGGGGGGGGGGGGGGGGGGGGGGGAGGTTAAAAAAATGCAATTTTGCCTACTCTTTTTAAAAAGAATCTGGACTTCATTTTTCCCATTTGGTGGTTCGAGATTTCCAATAAAAAAAATAAGATTTTTGACGGGTTAAAGAAAAGAAGAATTTGGCCTACTTTTCTCACAAAATCTGGCTACCAAATTTCTCCCTTGCCAGTTGTATATTTAGGGCCATAAAATAGAATTTACGTCACATTTGTTAAAAAAAAAAAACTTTGCCATCAAATTTGCCACTACGCAGTTGTATATTTTCAGCCAAAAAGCAAGATTTTGGAAAGTTTTTAAGAAAAACTACAATTTCAACTAGTTTTCTTAAAATAGCTGGCCACAAAATTTGCCACTTGCCAGTTGGACATTTGCAGCGAAGAAAGAAGTTTTGTGAAATGTTTTGAAAAATATTTACTTTGCCATAATTTTATTAAGAAACCTGGCCAGCAAATTTACCACTTGCCAATTGGACATTTCCAGCCAAAAAAAAAAAAAATTTTGGCAGGTCTTTTAGAAAACGACAGTTTTTTTTTTAAAATCACTCCACCAAATTTGCAACTTGCCTGGTACTCTGAGCCATTGTGTGGTTAATTCCACGCCTGCTGAGTCTGCCAGAAGTCCCCCCCCCCCCCCCAAAAAAAAAAAAAAANAAAAAAAAAGAACACAGGGGTGGGGAGCACCGGAGTTGCAACTTAGCCATAAGTAGACTAATGGGGCTGGTTGGGTGGTGACCTCCGGATAGTGTTTGATGAGGGGCGTGAAGTCGTAGCTTATCCCCGCTTAGGATCACCTTGTGCCGGCAGGCCAATGACTGGGCCTACTTTCGGAGCCTCTGGGTACAATGAGGTCTTAGCTGGCTACCCCGACTCGCCACTCCACGGGGCTAGTCTGCCTTCAAGAGACGTGGGACAGAGGGCTACCCGCCCTTTTAAATCGGGGGCTCTGCCGAAAGCCCCCGTTCCTCCGAAGGATCCAAGGCTACGAGCCAGCACAATTGCAAAGTTGAAACCACAAAGGAATCCATGACGTATTGGAGGCATCACCAGAAATATCATTACCAATGGTATGGGGCCTGCGTGCGGTAGTTGTGACTCGATCGGTCCATAGCGAAAAGAAAAATAATAAAGATCCGGACCTGTTGCCTGTTGCAAGAGAGCGGGGTGGTGAGGTGCTCACTGGATAAACACTCACCCTATTCCGTATCCCACGGACAGCCCAGGCTGGTGACCCTTCGGCTCACCCTTGCCTCGGAGGCCTGACCACTCTGCCACGTGGCACTCAACTTGCTTTGGACAGTTGCGAGATACCCGCCGACTCTCAAAGGGTATGTATAGCCCTAAGCGTTTGAAACACATGCCTCAACTGTGTCGTTGTCCGTAAAATCCCCCACGCCTATGAGAGCGAGATGGTAGACTCGTATTCCGACCGCAGATCGGTCAAGCAAGACCCTTTAGCCATTTGTGATTACCTAGATACGTTGCCCCGAGGGCCAGTTGGCCTGTTTCTGTGGCATAGAGCCCCTCAACTTTTGCCGATCGCGTCCGATAACATTTACCATGATCATTTCGAGTCGCCACCCCGTGGAGGTAGTTGAGGAGATCTTGGGTCAGACCTTGCCATTAACCAGATCCCCCGACTAAGTAATCGATCGTGGTCNTAGTCTTCCTCATCCCGCCGATACCGCACTTTGGGAGATTCGTACTATCGACCGCAAAGCTACGTCACCGAAGCGACTTGCAATTTGCCAGTTGGAAATTTGCAGCGAAAAAAAAACAAAACAACAGATTTTGACAGGTTTAAAAAACAACAGAATTTGGCCTAATCATCTTAAAAACATGGCCACCACATTTGCCACTTGCTGGTTGCACATTTAAAACCTAAAAATAAAGTGTTTCCGGTGTTTTAAACAAAAATGGATTCAGTCTACTTTTCTTTCAAACTTGACCATTCAGTTTCACCCTTGCCTTTTGGACGTTTCACCACAATACAAGTTTTCTGGCGCGTTTAAAAAAATAAAAAAGAATTTCGCCTACTTTATTTCAAAAACTTGGCCACCAAATTAGCCATTTGTGAGTTGTACATTCCCAGCGACAAATATAAATGTTTTTGCGGGTTTTTAAACAACAATTTAATTTGGCCTACTTTTCTTTAAAAGAAACCTTGCCGCCAAATTTGCCACTTACCATTAGGACATTTGCAATAAAAAAAAATTATTTGCCGATATTGAAATAGAAAAGTAATTTTTACCCCTTGTTATTTATTCACCTGGCCATCAAAGTTACCACTTGTCAGTTGGACATTCCCAGCCAAAAAAACAAGATTTTTTAAAAGAAAAACAGAATTTGACCTACTTTTACTAAAAAAAAACCATCCCACAAAATTTGTAACTTGCGTTAAATATTTCTAGCCAAAATATAAGATTTTCAGCGGGTTTTTACATAAACTTGAGTGTGGCCTGCTTATGCTAAAAAAAAACTGATCACAAACTTTGCCACTTCCCAGTTGAACATATCCAGCAAAAAATAAAGATGTCGAGCGGCTTTTCAAGAAATAAAATTTGTCTCCCTTTTGTTAATAAGGGTCCCCACAAAATTGCCACATGCCAGTTCGATATTTGCAGCCAAAAATAAGACATTTGGGAGGTTGTGAAAAACAGACTTTGGTGTACTTTTATAAAAAACCTCGCCATGAAATTTCCGACTTACTGTTTCCACACTTCGAGCCCAAAAAGTCAGTTTTTGGCGGATTTTAAAGAAAAATAAACGTTGGTTACTCTTTTATAAAAACCTGTCGTTCAAATTTCACACTAGCATGTTGGACGTTTCCAGGAAAAACATCTTTTATGGCAAGTTTAGAAAAAAAAAAAGAATTTGGCTTACTTTTGTTAAAAATCCTCGGTACAAGTTTACCGACGCGATTTGTACATTTCCTGCCAAAATATAGGATTTTTTTGCGAATTTTGATTTAAAAAAATAAAACGTGCCTTCTTAAAAATCCTAGCCACCAAACTAGCCATTTCTCAGTTGTAAATTTCCAGCGAAAAGAAATGTTTTGGCGGGTTTTAAACAACAATTTAATCTGGCCAACATTTCTTTAAAAAAATTCCTTGCCACCAATTTTTCCACTTACAAGTTGGACAATATTTTGCAGCCACAAGATGAGTTATCTAGCACCTTATAATAATTTGACCTCATTTTATTACCAAACCTGCTCACCAAATTTAACACTTACATCTGCACATTTGCAGGGGAAAAAAAGATTATTTGCGGGTATTGAAATAAAAAAGTAATTTTCCCTCATGTTATTAATTCACCTGGCCACAAAATTTACCCCTTGCCAGGTATCTGTGCATTTCGTGCATTTCGTGTGGTCAATTCCACGCCCACCGAGTTCGCCAAGTCAGTCCTCCAAAGAACACAGGAGGGGGAACCGGAGAGTTGCAAAGAGGCTTTTTATAAACTCCTGGGGCTGGACGAGTGGTATCCTCCGGCCGAATTGAAATGGGGGTGTGGAGTCGTAGCTTATCCCCGCTTAGGATCACCGTGCCGGCAGGCCAATGGCTGGGCCTACTTTCGGGCCTCTAGGTGCAATGAGGTCCTAGCTGGCTACCCCGACTCGCCACTCCACGGGGGTAGTCTGCGTTCGAAGGGACGTGGGATGGAGGGCCACCCGCCCAAAAAAATCGGTGGCTCTGCGGACCGCCCCCGTTCTCCGAAGGGTCTAAGGCTACGAGCGAGCACAGCCACAAAGCTGAAATTATAAAGGGACTCATGACGTACTACGAGTGCCACGCAATAACCAGAAGTATTCGTTACCAATGGTATGGAGCCTGCGTGCGGTAGTTGTGACTCGATCTGTCCATTGGGTAAAGAAAAAAGATAAAGATCCCGGACCGGTTTGCTGTTGCAAGAGAGCGGGGTTGGCGAATGCTCACTAGGATGAACACCCTCCCTATTCCGTATCCCCAGGGCAGCCCAGACTGGTGTCCCTTCGGCTCACCCCAGCCTCCGGGGCCTGGCCACTCTACCGCTGGGCACTCAGGTTGCGTTGGACAGTTGCGAGACACCCTTTGAGAGACGGCGGACCTCCTGTCTATGGCAGTCGGACCACCTGGGGTAGAGCTCGCCCACCAGATAGGAAAGAGTGCGATGGTTCGTAGCTCCCCTGCACGACCCCATCAATGACTGGCACGGTCGTTACGCCGTCGGGCATGTATGGCCCTAAGCGCTCGAAACACATGCCTCAACTGTGTCGTTGTCCCTATGTCCCCCCCGCCCATGATGGCGAGACGGCAGACTCATGTTCCGACCGCAGATCGGTCAAGCAAGACCCTTCGGCCATCTGCGAGGACCTAGACACGTTGCCCCGAGGGCCCGTTGGCCTGTGTCTGTGGCATAGAGCCCCATCACATTTTGCCGATCACGTCCGGTAACATTACCAGGGGCGCTGAACGTTTCCAGTTGCCACCTCGTGGAGGTATGTGTGGAGATCTTGGGNCTTGCCATCAGCCAGCCCCCCCGGTTCGGACACTGATACCGCTTTTTTGGGAGATTCGGACTAGCGGCCCCAAAGCGTCGTCACAGAGGCAACTTACCCCTTGCCAGTTGGATATTCCGAGCCAAAAAAAAAATGTTTCCCACATCTTATAAAAAAAAACAACAGAATTTAGTCTCTTTTGTTTTTAAAAAAAACAGTCCACAAACTTTGCAACTTGCCAGTTGCACATTTGCAGCAAAAAAAAATAAAAACCACCAGATTTTGGCAATTTGAAAAAAAAAACAGAATATGGTCTACTCATATGGCCACCAAATTTCCCACTTGCTAGTTGCACAGTTAGGCCAAAAAATAAAGTTTTTGCAGTGTTTTCAACAAAAATCGACTTCAGTGTACTTTTCTTTTAAAACCTGGCCATTCAATATCACACTTGGCTCTTGGACGTTTCAACCAAAAAAAGAGTTTTCTGGCTTGTTTAAACACAAAAAAAGAATTTCACCTACTTTATGTTAAAAACTTGGCCACCAAACTAGCCATTTGTCAGTTGTACATTTCCAGCGAAAAGATACATCTTTTCACGGATTTAAAACAACAATTCAATTTGGCCTATTTTCCTCTAAAAAAAATTGCCATCGAATTTACAACTTACCAGTTGGACATTATTTTGCTGCCACAAAATGAGTTTTCTAGCATGTTTTTTTTTTTTTTAATTTTTACCTCATTTTATTACCAAACCTGCTCACCAAATTTACCACTTACCATCTGCACATTGGCAAAAAAAAAAATAAGATTATTGTGTCTATTGAAATAAAAAGGTAATTTTTCCTCCATTTTGTTAATTCACCTGGCCACCAAATGTACCACTTGCCAGTTTATTTTCGCTTAAAAAACACCCAGCCCACCAAATTTGCAACCTCCCAATTGGACATTTGCAGCAAAAGAAAAAAAAATAACAGATTTTGACAGTTTAAAAAACAACAGAATTTGGTCTACTTATCTTAAAAAATATGGCCACCAAATTTCCCACTTGCTAGTTGCACATTGAGAGCCGAAAAATAAAGTTCTGGCGTGTTTTCAACAAAAATAGACTTAGTCTACGTTTCTTTCAATACCTGGCCATTCAATTTCACACTTAATTCTTGGACGCTTCAACAAAAATTCGTGTTTTATGGCGGGTTTTAAAAAAAATTCGCCTCCTCTATTTCAAAAACCTGGGCACCAAACTAGCCATTTGTCAGTTGTACATTTATGGCGAAAAAAGGTAAATGTTTTGGCGGCCTTTAAACAACAATTTAATTTGGCCTACTTTTCTTTAATAAAACACGTGTCACCAAATTTTCCACTTACCAGCTGGACATTATTTTGCAGACACAAAATGAGTTTTCTAGCACATTTTTAAAAATATTTATTTTGATCTCATTTGTATTACGAAACTTGGTTTTACCAATTACCGTTTGGACATTTGCAGCAGAAAAATAGGATTATATGCGGGTATATAAAAGTATCATAAGGCGACGAGAAAATGTTCCCTTCTCAGTAGATTTTAGTTTCTGGTCCCAAAAAGTCGACTGCAACATTACTTTCATTAGTATTCAACTGAAAGAATGAAAGAGCATTTCTTCATTCTGCATTTCTTGGGATTCTTTGCATGTTGCAACTTTCCACTTCAAGGTGTTTAAAAAAATACTGGTCCACTGACAGACAGTACTGATAGGGGCACCGCATAAAGGTAAACAATGGCGTAATTTGATTCCTGGTTGAATGCAAGTGGCCAAAGCGTAGTTGCTTGTTGCGAATTAAGTTTCGTTGGGATTTTTGCGACTTTTGAAAATAAAAGAGAATTTGGCCTCCAGTGATTAAAACAACCTGCTCACGAAATTTCTCATTAGCCAGTTTGGAATTTAGCAGCAAAAACCTGAAATTTTTTTTTTTT
>JAWQUT010000168.1:23212-37936 GCA_033807755.1 Ellobium chinense
GGGGGGGGGGGTGTTTGGAAATAGACTATTTTGGCCCACTGTTACTCCAAGAATATGGTTACTAAACTTTGATCATAACACTTAGTCTTTTTCCAGCCAAAAATATGATTTTTAGCCCGTCTTGAACAAAAAAGAATTTCCCCTCTTTTCATTAAGAAAGGAAGGCCATATTTTATTTTGAGATTTTGCAACAAAAAGAACGAGCGTGATTGGTATATATTTTTTTTAATCGCCTCTTTTTATTTGAAAAACTTGGCCACGACTTGTTTCTTAGATCTCTGCAGAAAAAAAAACGATCTGCCAAAATATTTGTCATTTGTACATTTCTAGAGAAAAAAAAATCAATGTTTTTGCGGGTTTTAAACAACAATTTAATTTGGCCTACTTTTCTTTTTAAAAAAACATTGCCATCAAATTTTCCACTCACCAGTTGGACATTATTTTCCATCCACAAAATAAGTTTTCTAACATATTTTAAAAGATATTTATTTTGACCTCATTTTATTACGAAACCGGGTCACCAAATTTACCACTAACCTTTTTTATTACATTTGTAGCAAAAAAAAAAAGATTATTTGCGGCTATTCAAATAAAAAAGGAATTTTTACCTCTGTTATTAATTCACCTGGCTACCAAATTTACCACTTCTCAGTTGGACATTTCCAGCAAAAAAAAAAAAAGCAAGATTTTTGTCATACCTTAAAGGAAACCAGAATTTCACCTAGTTTTACTATAAAACCATTCCACTGAATTTGCAACTTGAGAGTTAGATATTTGTGGCCAAACAATAAGATTTTCGGCGGGTTTTTACAAAACATACAATTTGGGCTACCTGACGACAAATTTTGCAACTTGCCAGTTGAATAAATATTAAGGTTTTTTTTTAAAGGCTTTGAAAAAATAGAATTTGGCCTCCTATTGTTAAAAAAGCAGGCCAAAACATTTTCCATATGCTACTTGGACATTTCCAGCCAAAAATAAGACAGTTGGCAGGTTTTCAAAAACAAAATTTGGTGTGCTTTTATTAAAACCTCTTCATCAAATTTCCCACTTGCTATTTTCACGTTTGGAACCAAAAAACTCCGTTTTTGAGGGATCTTTAAGAAACTTAGACTTGGTTACTTTTCTATGAAAGCCTGTCCATCAAATTCACACTAGCATATTGGACCTTTGCCCAAAAAGTGAGTTTTCTGGTAAGTTTTTAAAAAACTAGAATTTGATCTTTTTTTTTTTTAAACCTGGATACAAGATTTCCAACGCCATTTATACATTTCCTGCGAAAATTAAATATAAAATTTTGGCGCATTTTGATAAAAAATTACAATGTTAAAAATCCTGGCTACCAAATTTCCCACATACCAGTTGGACATTTGCAGCCGAGAATTAAAAGAGATTTGACGGATTTTTTTCTCCAAAAAAAGAATTTTGGCTACTTTTTTTAAACAACCTCAGGATCAAATTTCCCATTTCCTATTTCTACATTTCGCGCTGAAAAGCTACGTTTTTATCGGGTTTTAAACAAAATTTATGATTCGGCCTACATTTCTTTAAAAAACCTGGCCAACACATTCCACACCACCTGCTGAACGTTTCCAGCCTAAAAATGCGGGTTTTTTAAAAAATAGAATTTGATCTACTTTTGTTTTAAAAAAAAACATTGCTATAAGATTTCCCACTTGCCACTTGTACATATAAGATTTTTTGCGAGTTTTAAAGAAAATAGAATTTTGCATACTTGTCTTAAATATCCTGGCCACAAAACTTCCCACTTGCCAGTTATACATTTCCAGCCACAAAATACGTTTTTAGCATGTTTTGAAAGATATTTCTTTTGACCTCATTTTATTAAGAAACTTGGCCACCAAATTTACCACTTACCAGTTGGGCATTTGCAAAGAACAAAAAAAATACGATTTTTTTACGGGTATTAAACAAAAATTCTAGTCACACAGCTTTGAGCCTATTCTTAGCCAAGTATACATTTTGCGCTGCCACATCTTTCGAAATGATCCTCGTTAGGTGTTTACAATAATTTACATGCTTTGTTGTCTTCAGAAGAACGCCTGCTGCTTCTCTTTGTGAGATTATTTCCATTGTGTGAATCTCACATAGTTTGTACTAAATCAATACCTCAGGAAGTAGGCGATACATAGCTATTTCCTCTTTGAGGACTGCCTATGATATGCTGCCGGTGGTGGGGCCCACTAGTATCATGAGGCGACGAGAAATGTTCCCTTCTCAGTAGATTTTAGTTTCTGGTCCCAGAAAGTCGACTGCAACATTACTTTCATGAGTATTCAACTGAAAGCATACGTTTTCAGGCAGAGGAATAATAAAATATTAAGAATGAAAGAGTATTTTTTTCATTCTGCATTTCTTGGAGTTCTTTGCATGTTGCAACTTACCACTTCAAGGTGTCAAAAAAACATGCTGATCCACTGACAGACAGAACTGATAGGGGTACCAAAGGTAAACAATGGCGTAATGTGATTCGTGGTTGAATGCAAGTCGCCAAAGTGCAGTTGCTTGTTGCTCATAAATGAGTTAAGTTTCGTTGGGATTTTTGCCGACTTTTGACAAGAAAAGAGAATTTGGCCTCCAGTGATTAAGAAAACCTGCTCATGAAATTTCGCATTAGCCAGTTTGAAGTTTTGCAGCAAAAACCTGAGATTTTTTGTGGGTTGTGGAAATAGAATTTCGCCCACTGTTCCTAAAGGAATCTGGTTACTAGGCTTCGAAAATAACACTTTGGCTTTTACCAATCAAAAATGTGATTTTTAGCGCGTCTTGAACAAAAAAGAATTCCCGCTCGTTTTATTAAGAAAGGTTGGTCACAAAATTGGCCACATTTTATTTTGAGATTTTGCAACTAAAAAACGAACTTGATTGGCATATTTTTTTTTTTTAAATCGCATCTTTTTATTTGAAAAACTCATCCACGACATTCCCCACTTGCATCTGTGATCTCTGCAGAAAACAAAAAAATGTTTCTTGGCGGATGTTGGAAAACGTGGAATTTGGCTCATTTATGATAAAACATTTGGCCTCATTTGCCATTTTGACCTTTGTAGCCATATATAAATATTTTGCTGGGCTGTATAAAAAAATTGTCTACTTTTGTTGTGAAACCTGGCCATGAAATTTTAAATTTACCAGTTGGACAATCACAATCAGAAAATGATATTTTTTCTTGCAGGCTTAAAAAAAAATTGGCCTATTTTTATTAAAAAGACCTGACCATCAATTTCCCTCTTGCCATTTGGTTATTTAGAAGCCAAAAAATATTTTTTGAAGCGGAGGAGTTAAAAAATGCAATTTTCCCTACTCTTGCTAAAAAGAATCTGGCCTCCATTTTTCCACTTTGGTAGTTGAAATTTCCAACAAAAAAATAAGATTTTTGACGGGTTTAAAAATAGAGAATTTCGCCTTCCTTTTATCACAAAATCTGGCTACCAACTTTCTTACTTGCCACTTGTACATTTGGGGCCAAAGAATGAGCGTTTTTTTTAAACTGGTCTTTCCAAAAATGTAGAATTTAGCTTACATTTGTTGAAAAAAAAAAACCTTTCCACCAAATTTGCCATTATCCAGTTCGATATTTGCAGCCAAAAAGGAAGAATTTTGCAAAGTATTAAAAAAAGAAAGAACATTTCAACTACTTTTCATAAACTAGCTGGCCAACAAATTTGCCATTAACCAGTTACACATTTGAACAAGTTTTGTGAAATGTTTTCAAAAATATTTTATTTGGCCTAATTTAATTAAGAAACCTGATCAGCAAATTTACGGATTGCCAGCTAGACATTTCCAGCCGCCCAAAATAAGACTTTTCGGCAGGTCTTGAAAAAACAACAGAATTTAGTCTTTTTTTTTTTTTTTGCTTTAAGAAGCAAAAAAACCACTTCACCAACTTTGCAACTTGCCAGTGGAAATTTGCAGCAAATGAAAAACAAGAACAGATGTTGACAGGTTTAAAAAACAACAGAATTTGGCCTACTCATCATAAGAAACATAACCACCAAATTTGCTGAGTGTGTGTTTTTAACAAAAATACACTTCAGTCTACTTTTCTTTCAAAACCTGGCCATTAAATTTCACACTTGCCTCTTGGACGTTTTAACCAAACAAACGAGTTTTCTGGCGGGTTTTAAAAAAAAAAAATTCGCCTACTTTATTTTAAAAAATTGGCCACCAAACTACCCATTTGTCAGGTGTACTTTTCCAGTGCAAAAATAAAAGTTTTGGCGGGTTTTAAAACACTATTTAATTTGGCCTACTTTTCTTTAAAATAAAACCTTTTCACCAAATTTACCACTAACCATTTGGACATTATTTTCCAGCCACAATAGCATGTTTTAAAATATTTTATTTTGACCTCATTTTCTTACGAAACCTGGTCACCAAATTTACCTTTCACCATTTGGACATTTGCAGAAAAAAGTAAGGCTATAATATGCGGGTATTGAAATAAAAAATTAATGCCACCCCCCNCCCCACGCTGTTATTAATTCACCTGGCCACCACATTTACCACTTGTCAGTTGGAAATGTCCAGCCCAAAAAAAAAAAATAAACATTTTTGACAAACCTTAAAGTAAAACCAGAATTTGACCTACTTTCACTAGAAAACCATTCCACTTAAATTGCAACTAGCGACTTAGGTATTTGTAGCCAAAAAATAAGATTTTTGGCAAGTTCATACAAAAAATAGAATATGGCTTACTTATGTTCAAAAACATTACCTCACTTGCCAGTTGAGCATTTCCAGCCAAAAATAAAGATTTTGGGCGGCTTTAAAAAAAATATTATTATGCCTCCTTTAGTTTTAAAAAATGGTCAAAAAATTGTCATATCCTAATCATTTGCAGCCGAATTATAAGACATTTGGCGGGTTTTCAAAAAACAGAATGTGATCTACTTTTATTAAAAATTCTTGCCATCAAATTTCTTTTCGAACCAAAAAATAATTTTCTGGCGAGTTTAAAAAAAAAATTAGAATTTGGCCTACTTTATTTTTTTTAAAAAATGGGTATAAGATTTCCCACGCGATGTGTACATTTGCTGCCAAAATATAAGATTTTTTACTACTTTTTATTAAAAACTAGAATGTGGCTTGCTATAAATTCTGGCCACTAAATTTGCCACATATGACTTGGACATTTGCACCCCCCAAAAAAAAAGATAATTGGCGGGTTTTTGAAAAAAGAATATAAAATTTCGGATACCTTTGTGAAAAAAACCTAAGGATCAAATTTCCCATTTGCGATTTCTACATTTGAGCTAAAAAAAATACTTTTTTTGTCTGGTTTTAAGTTTAAAAATAAACGAATTTCAGCTACTTTTCTTAAAAAACCTCGCGACAAAATTTCCCATTTGCTATGTCTACATTTCGCGATAAAAACCAAAGCGGGTTTTAAACAAAAATAGAATTTGACCTCCTTTCCTTACTTAGAAAACCTGGCCAGCAAATTCCACACTAGCGTGCTGAACGTTTAAAGCCAAAAAAATGCGTTTTTTTTTTTTTTTAAATTTTCATGTACTTTCGTTTCAAAAAACCTTGCTAAAAGATTTCCCACTTGCCAATTGTACATTTACAGCCGCAATATAAGATTTTTTGCGGATTTTGATAAACATAGAATTTCGCGTACTTTTCTTAACAATCCTGCCCACAAAACTTCCCACTCGCCAGTTATACATTTGCAGCCACAAAATGAGTTTTGCAGACAAAAAAATAACATTTTTTTCCGGGAACTGAAAAAAAAAATTATAGTCACACAGCTTTGAGCCTATTCTTTTGTTAGCCAAGTACACATTTTGCGCTGCCACCTTTTGAAATGATCAGTGTTGGGTGTTTACATGCTTTATTGTCTTCAAAAGAACGCATGCTTCTCTTCGTGAGATTATTTTCATTGTGTACATCTCACGTTATAGTCTGTACTAAAGCAATACCTCTGGCAGTAGGCTATACATAGTTATTTTCTCTTTGAGAAGTGCCCAAGATTGCCAATGATTGCTATTGGTGGTGGTACCATGAGGCGACGAGAAGTGTTCCCGATCAGTAGATTTTAGTTTCTGGTCCCAGAAAGTCGACTACAACATTACTTTCACGAGTATTTAAGTGAAAGCATGCGACTTTTCAGGCAGAGGAATAATAAAATATTAATGAGTATTTCTTCATTCTGCATTTCTTGGAATTCTTTGCATTTTGCAACTTTCCACTTCAAGGGTTTTTTTTTAAATGCTGATCCACTGACAGCCAGCACTGATAAGGGCACCGCATAAAGGTAAACAATGGTGTAATATGATTCGTGGTAGAATGCAAGTCGCCAAAGCGCAGTTGCTTGTTGCTCATAAACGAGTCGTTTCGTTGGGATTTTTGCCGTCTTTTAAAAAAAAAAGAAAATTTGGCCTCCTTTCCATTTACCATTTTGACCTTTGTAGCCAAAAATGAAACTTTTTGTCAAGTTTTCAAACAAAAATGTGCCTACTTTTCTTGTGAAACCTGGCCATAATTCAAAGTTGCCAGTTGGACATTAGCAACCAAAAAATAATACTTTTTTCTTGCGGGTTTAAAAAACACAAAAAAATGGGCTACTTTTATTAAAATGACCTGGCCATCAATTTCTCTATTGCCACCATTTTTTTTAGCAGCCACAAAAAAGGTTTTCGAGTGTGTGTGGGGCTGGAGGCAATTGAATTCTGCGTACTCTTGCTAGAAAGAATATAGTCTCTATTCTTCCTCTTTGGCAGTTGGACATTTCAAACAAAAGAAAAACCTTTTTTCACAGGTTATAAAAAAATGAGAATTTGGCCTACATTTTATCACAAAAATCTTGCAACAAATTTTTTTACTTGCCAGTTGTACATTTGCGGCCAAAGAATGAGGGTTTTTTAAACTGGTAGAATTTAGCTTACATTTGTTTAAAAAAAAAACGTTTCCACCAAATTTGCCATTGCCCAGTTGTATATTTGCAGCCAAAAAGCAAGATTTTTTTTTTAATTTTGAAGAAAAAAAACCCCAATAGAATTTGACCTACTTCTCCTAAAAGAGCTGGACACCAGATGTGTCACTTGCCAGTTGGACATTTGCAGCCAAAAATCGAGTTTTGCGACATGTTTTGAAAAATATTTAATTTCGCTTAATTTTATTTAAAAATCTGGCCAGCAAATTTACCACTTGCCAATTGGACATTTCCAGCCAAAAAAAAAACAAAAGATTTTTCGCAGGTCTTTAAAAAAATTGAGAAGTTTGTCTATTTTTTGTTTTTAAAAAAGTCCACCAAATTTTGCAACTTCCCAGTTGGACATTTGCAGCAAAAAAAAATAATAAAAACCCAGATTTTCACGAATTCAGCCTACTCTTTTAAGAAACATAGCCATCAAATTTGCCACTTGCTAGTTGTACATTTAGAGCTAACAAATAAAATTTTTGCTGTCTTTTTAACAAAACAAGAACTGTAGTCTACTTTTCTGTCAAAACAATTTCAAATTTGCCTCTTGGATATTTCAACCAAAAAACAAGTTTTGTTGCGGGTTTTAAAAAAATAGAATTTCCCCTACTTTTTTCAAAAATCTGGCCACCAAACTAGCCATTTGTCAATTGCACATTTCCAGCGAAAAAATTATTTTTTAGCTGGTTTTAACGGAATATAATTTGGCCCCTCTTTTCTTAAAAAACGTCACCAGATTTGCCACTTACCAGTTGGATATTATTTTGCAGCCACAAATATTAGTTTTAAAAAACAAATATTTATTTTCTGATTTTGAGGTTTCTGACACCTATTAGAAGGGCAAATCACTGATTGTGTACAACCCAATTAATACTATATAAAATCTTCCTTTTGGGGGCCCTGCCAGATAGTGTTAGGGTGTAGAAATGTAAAATGACCTGTGATCTAAGTAAAACATCCATTTTAAAATTTCAGATACAATTTGAGCCTTCTAGACAAAAAAAAATAAAATGTGTAGGTCAAAATCAGCCAAATGAAAAATTGGGGACCAAATCAGAATTTGACGCTCTTTTTCGAAAGTCCACAGTTCCTTGAATACTACATGGCTTAGTAGCCAAGTACATAGTAAGTATAATCAAAATGTCAAATAATTTAATCACACGTCACAATTACAGATCCAATATTTGCCTAGTTCATTTTTCTTCGTCTAGATGAGAACTGAATTGGCACACCCTGCTCATCTATATGAATCTTCCACTATCTTCCAACTTTGTTTTCAAGCAAACAAAGATGTTGGATTGACGTAGTGAATTCCCCACTTCATGCGCACAGCTCTTATTAATCAATCATCTGGGTACAGTTTCACGACTTTGCCTAAGGGCCAAAACAACCTGGGTTTGCCTCTCTCCTTAACCAGAACCCACCTTCATTCTTACTCGATAAGAGGGGAAGGTTTCTCAAATAGTCATCTCGCCACACGCTTTCAACAAAGAAAGCTCAGATTTCTTCCTTTCTAATACATCAGACATACTCTTTAATTTTTCAACTAAGTGGAATCCACGCCATATAAGAAAACGGGAGGTGTGAAAACGCCCTCCTCATCCGATATCAATTTGACGGGTCTAGAAAATGCATGCGTTAATCTCAAACAAAAGTTCCCGTCTGTTTACCAATGGACTTTCTTTTACAGACCTCATCATACGTTCCCAAAATCCTCCCTAGTTGGGATTCAGTGGGCAGATATTTTCTTTCAAACCTTGCTGAAATGTTTTAATAGCAATGCACTCGCTGCCTTGAAAGTCCTAGCATTGGTCAGAATAAATTATAGTGGGCAGTGCTCTCCTGAATGCCAAGTCCTCAGCCGACAAAGAATGTCATTTTTAGATGCACAGCTCGTGTCACTGCACACAGTATCGTCACAGAACGGCCAACAATAATCCACACATCAAAAGCACTTCTGCTTTCAGGCGCAGCTGTTTGTTGATATAACGCATCTTGTTTGCATCTAATACATCCACCAATCACCCTCTTAGCCAGAGTTCTAACTGAAATAATCAATACTTCCCTCTCAATGAACACCTACTTGTTTCATGATTAATATCTAAGAGGAAGAGAAACATGACATTTTGGTAGTACTTTTCATCAGGTGACTGACAATAACTGAGGAATCCTTCATCATCCAGGAAAGTGGCCAGAGTGAGCAAAGAGGACTGCCTACTCATTGTGCCATTTTTTTTTTTTTATGTCTGCAATTTCAGTTCTGTACTTTTCAAAATCAGGACTTTGGCTTGTCTCCTCACCACTAGTTTTCTTTGATTTACCCTTGAGTATTTTGACGATGACCAGGGCAGTCACTCTCTTTTAAAATTCCCAAATCTCTCATTCGATCAGTCTCTCTCGGGGGCCATAAACACACACTGTTACCTTGTTTTTCCTCAAGAGTTGTGGTATCGTTTCACCAATTTCTAGAGAAGGCTCAGGATATTCCGATAACAGCCAGCCACCTGGTCAAAACACCTGCACACCCCCCCCCCCTNCTATTCCCGAACATTTTACCGTGTAGGGTCTGTCAACTGTTGTATTTTTATAACCCTTTCTCACAAATTTTCCAGCGTGAGGGCTCGATCCATCCTTTTGTTATATTTGAATGGCCAACAAGAGTAGGGTAGCTCAAGAGAATTTCTCAGTCTGGCGTCTAGCAATCTGGGGTGTAACCTTTTTGAGGAGGGCCACTCTCATTAAAGTCACGTCTAACGACTACATCCCCCTCATCCCTAGTTCTCATTTAGACCACACAGCCTTTTCCCGCATCACTATCAGCATCTTTCCAGGGGGTGCTTGTCATACGAGAAACCTTATCTCTTTCAGACGTGATACCCATCCTTCAATCTCATCCTGCCATTCATCACTTAAAGGTGCATCCTATTCAAAGCCCAGATGCCAAATATCTTGAAAGAGAATTTTGAGAGATACAGTGAAGGCATAAGGCCCAATGGGTCAAATAGTCTTGCAAATGATACCAAGCGTGGCTGTCCAGTAGTCAAACTGGAAACAATCTTCATTGGTATTCTAAATTACCCCCAAAACTTTCTCTCTCCCACCTCAGCTTTTTTCTCTCTTGGTTACTGACATCCATTTAGTCAGAGGAAAACCACCCTCTCAGCACCATTTCTGACGTTTCCATAATGTGAATCTTCTTCTTTTTGTCTGCTCCTGTTTTGAAATCTACTTGTATTGAGATGGTGTTTCAAGGTGGCATTCAACAAAAATGGACTAGAAGCGTTTCCAAATGTCTCTCTCATAATCCTTACTTCATCACCTTTCTTCAAGAGAAATTATGTGTATCCCTGTCCTCTTCTTTCAGTTCTATTTGCAGAAAGGCCTTAGTAATAATAGTCAACCCATAGCTACATCTGCGAAATCTCAGTTCGACCTGAAACGTCAGGTATCGTTAGGTCCCACCTCAAAACATTGATCCATTGGCTTCTTTAGCCGACGCGTTGAAAACAGGTCTTCCTTTGGTTGTCAAAGCTATCCTCTCTAACCATATGAGGAAGATAGAAAAAAGTAGAATATTCACAATTCCAGCTGCTTCCCAGTCAATAAACACTTGCTGATATTTACTTTCAGTGGCTTTCAGTTTTCTGTATAAGCTGTTCCCTTCTGGTGGCCGCTTGAAGATTCTGTGTCTCTCTGACTTCCATGGTAATCCAACCCTGTATCTTCCACCTTCATGCTGTATACTTTTTCAATTCATTTAAAGCCTGTACGTCATAGGCTGGTCCATTGTCATTGCAGATCCCTATAGAATCAAGCTCCCATGCTTTTCATTAGTGTCGGTAGCCTCTGTTCAGACAATGGAGGAATGTGTTTGGTCCAGTAACTTATCCTCTTTGGTTACCATTACTACCAGCTAGAAACCACCCCCATATGTTTTTCTGAGCAACCAAATCTTGCGCATGCAGAGTTCCTGGAAGTAAAATTTCATATTAGTGGTCCATCCCTATCATAGTCTATGTAATGTTCATATCCCCGACATATTGAAAATTCAGAATTTCACAATGCACTGGGGATCTATGAGGAGGACAGATTTGTTCCCAGTAAAGCAAGCTCTAGTTCTGTGCCCAACTGACTGGACTTTCTTGACTGGAGACCTCATATAGACAACAAGACGTTGCCTGATGCTTATTGCGATCGCATCCTGTATCAAGCAACACAGACAGGCGTTGCCCCAGCAGGACCTGCAGCAGCGATCGTCCCGATGTTTTAGTAGTAGGTATGACTTTTGAGTATCAGTTGCAGCTTGGTCAACTCTTGGAGCCTGCTCCTGTAGAAACATCCGATGACATGCCTCTAATCACAGGGCTGTGGTGCACACTTTCTTTGGCAGTATACAGGGTGATGAGCTCCTTTGCAGTGAATGCATGATAGCTTAGCCGTGCATGACCCCTGACTTTCTCCCTTCTTTGTAGGTAAGACAATCCCTTCCGTTGTCCACACTGGTCAGAAAAATGTTCTTTGTTACAAAAAAAAAACCATGATTTATGTCCTTGTGCTGCAAGGGCTGATGCAGTTGGTCTGTGTACTTTTCTTCTTTTCACATCAAAGAGGATCTTCTCTCCTTTTCATGTCAGAATATAGGAATTCCATGAGAAAATCCAAATCTCCCTCCCTACACTGTTTCTTGCCCATTCCATTCTAATATTTGGAGGTAGTCTGCTTGATATCGGTGGAGCTAGTATTATACCATATATTTTTCCAGTTCGCGGACATGAGCTTGAATCCTATCGTATAATCCCATAAATCTCCATGTATGCACACCATGAATAAATTATTTTGTCCTTTCGGCCAAACCTCTCCTTCAACATACCTTTAGCCTTCAGATCCTTGGATGCAACAAGACCTCTCCTTCCAAGAGAGTAAGTAAGTGAATTTGTTGATAGGAAGATTGCCATGATCAATGATGACAGGGTCAAAAAATGGATAAAACTGCGCACAAATCTTCGTTAAGGCAACTTCGACAATCTGGCACTGACACCGGAGCATACGTCTAAATTTTGCTGATTCTTCAATTTCAGGATAGATATTATTCTTTTCTTTTATTAATAGTTCCATGTATTGCTTTGATATTCATTTATCATGAATTCAATGCGGGTCACTGACAGTGAGTCGTTACAAAACTAGTTATAATTTCTTGCGCAGATTTTTGGTCCTCGTTAGCTGCGCCTTTCCCTGGGTCCGTTTTTGTTCTGCTTGATCTAATGTTGTCATGATTTGGACGACAGTGAGCAGAACTGTCTAGATCTAATCTAGATCTCGGGTTTCGGCACCATTTTGTAAAACGTAAACAAAAACAACATAGAAATTGTTAACCTGAACAACTCACCGGCGAAAAAACTCCCAACTTTAATTCAATCAGATTCATTAATACAGTCCTCTGGGACCCTCTTCTTTCTGCTTTCCTTTAACTTTTCAAATTGGCTTTGCCCTGTCTGTCATTCGTATCTCCTCCCCCAACGGCTCTCTCTTCGATCAAATTTATCTATTATACACGTTCCCTACTCAATAAATTTTAATTCCCTTTAATTCTCTTTTCCGCCACACGTTCTTTACCTATTATTATATCCGCCACTCGTGGGTCTACTACACCCAGTGACTTTTTAAAGAGAGAATTTCTGTGTTTTGATACCCTATCCGCCACCCGATCGACCTAGGAATGCCAGGTTGTTGAACGAAGACAGCTCAGAATGCCAAAAATAAATCCACGATTTTCAGGCATCCTGTTATAATTTGCAGTAAAACATGCAGTAAACATATCGCCGGCTATAAAAAGTGAGATGATACTTAAATAGAGAATCAGATTTGCAACCTGTTTTATCCTGGAACTCATTTGGCATCACTTTGTACGGTATGAAACTGGCATCAAGACACCAAGTAACATCGAACCAAGTATTCGAAATGGAGGCCCTACAAGCAGTCGCCATGAGAGTGTGATACAAGCTAGTCTCTTTGCCAATTATATGAATAAAATAGCAGAATTGTGCGTATCTTTTTTTTTCCTGAAGTAATCGGTTCAGTATTACGTTTGAAAGATTATTTTATGGCTTTGCTGTATTTAGGTGTGTGTGTGCCTGCGTGCGTGCGTGCGTGCGTTTATACTGTTAAATGCATAATTTATCATACATTGTGAGACACCTAGATGTGCGAGATGTTGTCCAGTACTAATCAATAATTATCATAGTAGATAACATTACACTTTCTAGGTTTAGTTTTGATAATCTGATTTTCAGCATGGTATTCCTCAATGGTCTTCGGGCCATACTGTCTGAGGAGCCTTCCTCCGAGCAGAGGGCAGGATATGTCTATAAGAGACTATGGTATTTTTAAGGTGAAAACATCTTGCACTGGCTCTTCTAGTATAGAGTACTCAGCTGTGCTTTTAGAATCAAAATGTCCCATATAGATTTGTTGCATTTGCCCTATTTTGCTATAACCACCACAATAACCATTATCATCATCATCATTCTTAAGCTTGTTATCATTTAAAAGACTGAAAAATTAAAAGCTTAACCTTAAGTCAGGGAATTTATTAAAAATCTAGTAAAGAATTAAGATAAAAACTGACATCTAAACGTTTCGGTTCTAAGGCCTTTATCAATAGAAATAACAAGCTTATCATCATGATCATCTCCATCATTATTGACCTTCCCTGTCTCGCCATCGATATTTTAAGATTTTAGTTGGCTACATCTGCGCATTAGGGGAAAAAAAGCTAATATGCAACATTCAAAACATGCACATACAATAAATTTCATGAAAAGTTGTGTTTTATAGAAGAAATATTAATGTTAACTAACATCAACACTTATGGTAGAACAGGCCTAAAGTTTCATTTTCAGAATAAACATGCTCAGAATAACAAAAAACAAATGTCTAATCAACTGTTCACTGCTCACTTAGCAGTTCAAGAACAACATTGGATGGACCAAGAGAAGACGTGTTCCCAGAGGAGCCGAGGAATGCCGTAAGGGACAAGATATGAGGAGGAGGAAGATGGTGGTGCTGGGAAGTATGATTTCCAGTACGAAGATGATGATGAGTCAAGATATATCCACCACGAAACACAGCACAACATTCCACCGTAAGTTACCCATAATATCAAAGTCAAAGATAATATTTACATGCTTCAAACCATCATTTCTTATTATCGGTAATTCAGCAAAGCTGAAATTAAATTAGTTTAAAATCCAACATAGATATAAATGTAGAATGTCAAGTATTATTTTACGTCGGCTATGTCATGGTATCTAGAGGCATTGAGAAATTGTTCCTTGAAACCCATGGTCTGGATTTCTAATTAAACCAGCTCAGCAAGCTTACCCAGCACAACGTCAGGCAGCTGAAATTAAAGTACATGTCTGTGTTTCACAGAAACCATAACAAACTTACAAGGTGTATTGCATCGCGGTGTATAAGCTATAGTAATATTGTCTTTTCTCAAATAGGCACACTACACTGAAACCTCGATATATAGCCAAGTAAGGGGCAAACAGAAAAGTGGCGGTATAACGAGAATGGCGGTACAACGAAAATGCCATGTAGAACTACTAGAAGGGAAATAAGTAATTTACCAACATTGAACTGGCTACCATGTCTAAAATAATGCAGTTATCTCCATTATCTCTCCACTAGACATAAACCTTCGTTGTCATTTTGAAGTTTACATTGCTTTCATTTGTATTTTTTTGTTGTTGTTGTTCTTTGTGTTTAAGGAC